>CM072516.1:0-92500 GCA_036898135.1 Oncomelania hupensis
ACATGTTTAGGCCTCTTGGTGCAATGTACAGTGACGAATCGCTGTTTGGTGCATGTAGTAGTGGTAGTGGTAGTACTAGTAGCGAAAGCGACTACGAGCCCTTCTCTAATGTGCCTAATGTACATTCGGGGTTTTTGAATTCAGAGGAAAATTTTAATACTGAACGTTCTCCCTTTTCCTTCATGCATTGGAACGTCGATGGTCTCTTGTCTAAATTGACAGATCCTGCTTTTATGTTGTTTGTTACTTCTTTTGATTTTGTATGTATGGTGGAAACCTTTGTACTATCTGTTAATGAAAATATATTTCCAAATCATAAAGTTTTCTGTCAACCTGCGACTAAGTTATCTGGACCTGGAAGGCCTTCGGGAGGGGTTATTTGTTTGATAAAACGGGAGTTTGTCCCACATGTGAGACAATTAGCAGTAAATGTTGGAAACTTTTTGCTTTTTGTGATAGGTAAGGATCTGCTTGGTACAGTGAAAGATGTTCTGTATGTGTGTGCCTATGTACCACCCGAGGGATCTAGGTATTATCAGTATGTTGATGGGTATTCTGATGGCATTTCTATGTTGGAAGAATGTATATTTGATTGTGCGATTACCTTAAATGACTATTATATCCTTTTGTCTGGTGACCTTAATGGCAGAACTTGTAATGTCTCACGGAGAGTGGATATTAGTTTTGATTTTGAATCTCTACATGTGAGTCATCCAATTAATGGTGGTAGACAATCTCAAGATTCTGTACTTAATGGTTACGGTAAATTACTTTTAAATATGTGTACTGCTTTGGATTTGTTTATATTAAATGGCATGTGTTATGGTGACCTTGAAGGTCACTACACATACTTATGTGATACAGGTAGCAGTGTTTGTGATTACTTTTTAATGTCTCGTGACTTGTTTGTTCTTGTTATTGATGATTGTTGTTTAAATGTTCTTCATCGTATTGAATCCGTCCACTTACCTTTGGTATTATCTGTATGTTTTCCTAAAGAGAATGTTAGTGGTGCTGATCCGTGTCCGGACCCAGTAATCAAATTTGTGTGGGATAATGATACAATTGGTGTATTTAATGATAAATTGATGGAAGAAAGTGTATGTATAAAATTAGATAATGCTATTTCTTTAATTGATGTAGATATTGACTTAGCTCCCACTGCCTTTAATGATTGCATGAAGAATGTAGCGGAATGTATGGAAAAGAAAATTATGATAAAGGGGAAGAGAAAAGCTCAAAATTGGTTTGATAAAGAGTGTACAATAATGCGTAAGAATGTGCGAAAGGCATTACGAAAGTATTGTAGTTTGGATGCAGATGACAGACATTTATATTGTACAGTAAGAAGGGAATATAAGCATTTGTTGAATAGAAAACAGAAACATTATAATGAAATGATGTGTGACAAACTAGTCGCCAGTATAGGTAAACAAAAGGAATTCTGGGACACTGTAAATAGTGCAATGCCAAGGCGTAATACTGTTAGAAACCAGATTACTGTGGATCAGTGGTTTGAGCATTTTAAAAATCTGCTTGAAAAGGATTTGGATAACTTGGAAGTGGATATACTATATGGAGATAATAATGGTGCGCGTGATGCCGGTGACAATGTTTGGTTCAACTCTCCTATTAGTAAACAAGAGGTGGAGCTTGCAATAAATAAACTTAAAAATAAAAAGGCTGCTGGGTCTGATGGTATAATTGGTGAAATTTTCAAGAATTCCGCTGTAAAAGTAATTCCTTATTTTGTTAGATTTTTTAATGTACTTTTTGATCGTGGGATTTTCCCAGAAAGTTGGTGTGAGTCAATTATTTTACCTATTCATAAAAAATGTGATATTAACAATCCAAGTAACTATAGAGGTATTTCATTGTGTAATATTGGAAGTAAAATTTATGGTTCAATTTTAAATAAACGTTTACAGAAGTGGGTTCAGGACAATAACATAACTGGAGAGTACCAGGCTGGCTTCAAGAATGGGTATTCAACTGTTGATAATATATTTACTTTGTTGTCTTGTATTCAAAAACAGTTTAATGTTGATGGTAATAGAAAGTTGTACGTAGCCTTTATTGATTTTGAAAAAGCTTTTGACTCTATCAACAGAAATATTTTGTGGCCGATTCTGTTGAAATGTCAGATTACTGGTAAACTGTTTCGGTGTATTAAAAGTATGTACAATATTGTTAGAGCAAGAGTAAGATGTGGTGAAAAGTTGACTGACATTATTAACTGTTCAGTTGGCGTTAAGCAAGGAGATGTGATCAGCCCGGTTTTATTTTCTTTATATATCAATGAGCTTGCCCTTAAGGTTTTACAAAATGGAAAGCATGGTGTAAATTTTTTGTTGGACACTCTGGAACTATTTATCTTGTTACTTGCCGATGATGTTGTTCTACTCTCGGTAACAGTTGTTGGTTTACAAAATCAGCTGAATAGTTTGCACCAGGCCTCGTTGGCAATTGGTCTTAAGGTCAATAAGGAAAAAAGTAACATAGTTGTATTTAGAAAAGGGGGATTCTTGGGCGCCAGGGAGAGATGGTTCTTTGATGGGCATCCTATGTTAGTAGTGAATATGTACAAATACTTAGGGATTTATTTGTCTACAAGACTGAGTTTTTCTGGCACTTGTACAGATTTGAGCAGTAAAGCTAAGGGTGCCTTGTTATGTCTCTTAAAGAAACTGTACAGTTTTAATGTGTTCTCTGTTGATTTATTTTCCTCTCTCAGTTGTTTGACTCTCAAATACAACCTCGCATTGTATGGGTCAGAAATATGGGGTCTCTCAAAGCTGCGATACATTGTGAAAAAGTTCATCTATTTGCACTGAAAAAGTTCCTAGGTGTGATATTCGTCTCCAAATGATTTAGTGTATGGTGATTTAAATCGTTACCCTATTCTGATTAAGCCTATTAATTGTATCTACTGGCTAACGTTGACACGTATGGACGCTCATAGACTTCCTAGAAAGTCATATGTAATGTTACGTCATTTAGACGATAGGGGACTACGTGGGCATCAAATGTACGGAAGTGTCTTTTTCAGTATGGATATGGATTTGTGTGGCTGAATCAAGGTGTGCAAGATATAAAAAGATTTTTGAGAGATTTTAAACAAAGACTTGTAGATTGTAGATGGCAAGACTGGAGTTATCATGTACAAAACAGTGATAGATATAAGATGTATTGTTTAATTGGTGGTATTAATCACAGTATAAGAACTCATCTGACCATGGGAATGGACAGGCATTTAAAATTTATAATGACACGGTTCCGTTTTGGTGTTTCGAATATTTCTGTCCATTACAATAGATATAGAAATTTTAAACCAGCTGATAAATTGTGCCCACTTTGTAAAACAAATGAAGAAGATGAATTGCACTTTGTATTATGTTGTCCAGTGCTGCATAATTTAAGAACGCAGTTCATTGCTGCAAAATATTATAGAAACCCATGTATTTTTAAATTGAGCATTTTGATGTCATCATGTCACCGGGTTACAATAAAAAATTTATGTATCTTTTTATATAGAGCATTTAGGTTAAGAGAAATTGTACTGTCATGATATTGCTTATATGCATTAAGTTAACCGACAAATAGCTGATATGGTGAATTATGAATATGTAATTATGTCCTTACTTTGTGAATGCATGAAGACATTGTATACACCCTTCATAAAGGGGCGATGCCTTAATGAATAAATTACCAATTCAAATTCAATTCCCCTCTCTCAGCCTCCCTCAGCATCTCTCTCCCCTCAATCAGCCTCTCTCCCCTTTCTCAGCCTCCCTCGGCCTCTCTCCCCTTTCTCAGCCTCTCTCAGCCTCACTCCCCTCTCTCAGCCTCCCTCAGCCTCTCTCAGCCTCTCTCAGCCTCTCTCAGCCTCCCTCAGCCTCCCTCAGCCTCTCTCAGCCTCACTCCATTCTCTCAGCCTCTCTCAGCCTCACTCCCCTCTCTCAGCCTCCCTCAGCCTTTCTCAGCCTCTCTCAGCCTCACTCCCCTCTCTCAGCCTCTCTCAGCCTCCCTCAGCCTCTCTCCCCTCTCTCAGCCTCTCTCCCCCTCTCAGCCTCCCTCAGCCTCTCTCCCCTCCCTCAACCTCCCTCAACCTCTCTCCCCGCTCTCAGCCTCCCTCCCCTCTGTCAGCCTCTCTCCCCCCTCTTAGCCTCTCTCTTCCCTCTTAGCCTCTCTCCCCCCTCTCAGCCTCTCAGCCTCTCTCCCCTCTCTCAGCCTCCCTCCCCTCTGTCAGCCACTCTCCCCCCTCTTAGCCTCTCTCCCCCCTCTCAGCCTCTCTCAACCTCCCTCAGCCTCTCTCCGCCCTCTCAGCCTCTCTCCCTTCTCTCCCCCCTCTCAGCCTCCCTCAGCCTCTCTCCCCGCTCTCAGTCTCCCTCCCCTCTGTCAGCCTCTCTCCCCCCCCTCTTAGCCTCTCTCCCCCCTCTCAGCCTCTCTCAACCTCCCTCAGCCTCTCTCCGCCCTCTCAGCCTCTCTCCCCCCTCTCAGCCTCTCTCCCCCCTCTCAGCCTCTCTCAACCTTTCTCCCCTCTCTCAGCCTCCCTCCTTTCTCTCAGCCCTCTCTCAGGCTGTCTCCCCTCTCTCAGCCTTTGTCAGCCTCTCCCCCCTCTCTCTGCCTCTCTCCCGTCTCTCAGCCTCTCTCCCCCCTCTCAGCCTCTCTCCCCTCTCTCAGTCTCTTTCCCTTCTCTCAGCCTCTCCCCTCTCTCTCAGCCTCTCTCCCATCTCTCAGCCTCTCTCCCCTCCCTCAACCTTTCTCCCCTCTCTCAGGCTCTCTCCCCTCTCTCCCTCTCTAAGCCTTTCTCCCATCTTCCCTCTTTCAGCCTCTCTCCCCTCTAAGCCCCTCTCTGCTTCTCTCACCTCTCTTAGCCTCTCTCAGCCGCTCTCCCCACTCTCAACCTCTCTCTTCTCTCTCACCCTCTCTCCACTCTCTTAGCCTCTCTCCCCTGTCTCAGCCTCTCTTCCCTCCCTCCGCCTATCTCAGCCTCTCTCCCCTGTCTCAGCCTTTCTCCCCTCTCTCAGCCTCTTTCCCCTCTCTCAGCCTCTCTCCCCTCTCTCAGTCTCTTTCCCCTCTCTCAGCCTCTCCCCTCTCATCTCTCAGCCTCTCTCTCCCTCCCTCAGCCTCTCTCCCCTCTCTCAGGCTCTCTCCCCTCTTTCATCCTCTTTCCCCTCTCTAAGCCCCTCTCAGCTTCTCTCCCCTCTCTTAGCCTCTCTCCCCTCTCTCAGACCCTCTTCAAACTCTCAACCTCTCTTCTCTCTCACCTTCTCTCAGCCTCTCTCCCCTCTTTCAGCCTTTCTCCCCTCTCTCAGCCTCTCTCCCCTCCCTCAGCCTATCTCAGCCTCTTTTCCCTCTCTCAGCCTCTCTTCACTCTCTCAGTTTTTGTCAGCCTTTCTCAGCGTCTGTCAGCCTTTCTCCCCTCTCTCAGCCTCTTTCCCCTCTCTCAGCCTCTCTCAGCCTCTCTCCCCAGTCTCAGCCTCTTTCAGCCTCTCTGCCCTCGCTCAGCCTCTCTCTTCTCTCTTAGCCTCTCTCTTCCCTCTCCCCTACAACTGGCACCGGCAGTGTGTGCGCATATTATAAGTGCTCTCAAAGAATGTGGTGATTACCTATGTTTTAGTCAGTAACTAGCTCTAATATGTGAACTCTACATTCGTGATGGATCCATTCTATTGAAGCTATCAACCCAAGCGTGACTAGTACAACACGTGGTGAACTATTTCCAAAGTCATATTTTCTTTGATTTTTTGGCCGGTCGGCTGGCCCTGTAGCCATGTTGGCTACGGGTCAGGGAGGGTCAGCTTGACCCTCTACTGCAAGTGGCACCGGCAGTTTGTGTGTGTGTATGGCTGTGACTGTGTAAACCCCCAATACAATGCCGCCCAAAGTAAAAGGGAAATTTTATGCCGTCTCCGAAGGGAGGAAAGTTGGCATTTTCAGGAACTGGCCAGAAGCGGCTGAACAAGTACTCGGATGTTCGAGAGCTAAATATCAAAGTTTTACAACATTGCAAGAAGCCGTTTCAGCTATGGAAGAGTCGGGTGTTGCGAACCCAATCATACATAATGAAGGTGATGAGGAGGAGGGAATCATAAACATGTGCTTAGATAGCAGAAGATGTTCTTCTGAAACCGACCTCCAACGCTCAAGAATAGACAATGGGGACATTCCATTACTGTGGAATAAACTTCGCCAGGTTGACGACGAACTTCAACTCCTCGATGAATGGCGCGCTGAACAAGATCTTGCAACTTCCATCTTAGAAGAGGACAAAATAAGCGTCACACAGTTGGAGGACTGTAAGGAGCAAATTAAGAAAACCCTCAAAGTGCACACAGACAAAAAAGTGGAAAACTTCCTTGACGAAATGATTCAAATTCGGGTACAATTCCACCAACTACAAGAGACAGTGAAAAGATTAGAAAAGGAAAATCAATCACTTAGAGATCGTGTCGGGGAAATAGAAAAAGACAACAAACGTCTAAATACACGAGAAACTGGTGTTGATAATTCTGATAAGTCAGTAACAAGGAACCATGCTGATTTAGAATCAGCTGCCATTGTCCATGCGTCCACTTCTCCAGTACGCAAAAACTATCGTAATATAGAGGAGGATTCACAGTCTCCTCAGACTGAGTACTCAGTCCCAGTCTCAAACTCATTTGCCCTTCTCGGTGAATCCACAGCATCTGAATCCACAGACATTCCTCAGACGGAGAACAATCTCAACATAAATGTAAGTGGCGAAAGCAGCAGCGCAGAGAGAGGTGAGAACAAAATACAAAAACAATCATCCAATGTGACCAATCAAAACCAGACTGAAATAACTTGTTCACCAGCAAATTTGCTAATGAATATATTGATAAATCCACAAACATCTTTTCTTCTGATTGGAGATTCAGTAGTTAAGGGAATCAATGCTAAGCGCCTTCAGCCCCCAGGTCAAAGACTACAAAAAGTGTGTGTATCGGGACTGAAGAAAGAAGATATAATCGAGTGGTTGGCTCCTAAGTCACCTGTCAGTACCATAGAACATGTCACCATACACGTGGGTGTGAACAATTGTCCCGCAGGGGTTGTTACGAGCAAAACATGGAAAACTTTGATTAATGTATGCATGAATGTTTTTCCCAATAGCAGCATCAGGCTTAGCACCATCATTCCTGCATTTGGAAAAGACAATTTGAACAATTCAATCTTCCCATCGAACAGGAACTTGGCTCATGCGTGCAGGGAACTGAAAGTGTCCATCATAGACAATTACAGAACCTTTCGCGTAGCCTCGGGAGCTCCCCGAAAGAAACTGTACCATGACACCATTCACCCCAGTCCAGCTGGAATCACCAGCCTGGCAATGAATTTTCGCTTATCTATACCTGGCCCTGCGTCCACGACTCAGTCCGAAACGCACAATCTTGACCCCACAATGACCCCACATTACCAATCTTTCCGTGCTGTTGATGAAGATTTTCCTAATCTTAAAACACGTGCAGGAAACGACCAATCTCTTCATCACAGACATCCTTTCCACAGATCTCACCAGCCCCCTCCACCTTCACATCCTAGTAATGTATACCCCCTTGCAAGAGAGAGCTCGCACTATGCGACCAGTGAACAAGTATGTGACTTGCAAGAATCGCAACCACCCAACCAAAACCCACATAGCTCTAATCATCCCTCACTGACTGCCCACCCCAATCAATTCCATCCCCTTTCCAGTTAAAACTCACGCTTTACAGAGCAGGCTTCTCGTGGTTCTTACCCACCACCTCAAAATCACTTCAGTCCATGGGCAGACTGTGATATAGTATCTGTATCTCGTTCCCACCAGCCTCCACATTCATTACCACAACACCCGTATCCCCCTACCGCATACACCCCCCATTATCTCCCGGACTTTTACCCCTACCACCCACAGGGGATCAACCGCTATCCCTTTTCTCAGTACCCATTTCCACCTTCCCCTCCACTATCCTATCCTTCACAACAAATGCCAAATCTTGCCCCTCACGCCACGCGTGGTCTCCCCTCCTTCTTTACTCCACAACCACGCACCATCCTTACACAGTGATGGACATTTTCAGTTCATTGCACACTAGCACTGAACACTAACTAAATGGGCGTAAAACAGGCGCATCGACGAATTTATAGCAAATTCAAGCATTATAAATACAGTTCGTTTGTAGTGTAGTAGTTTTGTAGTCTGTCACATATATTTTTGAATGACATTGAAATAAAAAATTTGTTGTGTTGTATGATGAATGTTTTGTCTGCCCTTGCCACAATCTATTATTCCGTTGGTTTTCGTTTTAGCGAGTGGTTGTTGTCCACTTTCTTTGCGGTTAGTATTACCCGTTATCAACTTGCATCGACCTCCTATTTGCACAGAGACCTTGCTTCTAATTGTTTCTGTGAATCCATATTATCTTGAAGCTTGAGTTTGCTACTTGCTTATTGTTAATTTTATCAGTTTTCCTGATTTTTATTCTGTTTGTATTCTTCTGTTGGTGTCGTTCGCATATTTTCGTCCAATCTTTTATTTCAAAATTATATGTACTATGGCGACAAATTTAAATCATAAGCAAGGCCTTCGTTTTGGGCACGTGAATATCTATCACCTGTACAATAAATTGCATGATGTAAACAACCTGATCAGTCAAACTCCATACCTCCACATGCTTGGTATCACTGAGACTCGTCTTGATGAAAACAAATCTAATGACATTTTATCAATTCCTAATTATTCCTTCATTCGTCAAGATGCTCAATATCCTGGTCAAACAGGAATTGGCGTCTATATTCATGAGAACATCTTACATTCTATCAAAAGACGTTCTGACTTAGAATCCAAAAATGTGGAGTGTATGTGGTTTGAAATAAAAGCGTATAAATCTCAATCGTTTCTTGTAGGAATTTTGTATAGAAATCCGTCGTCTGCATATATTTGGTATGATCATTTTGTTCAAATGATGGACAATGTCAGTGCAACAAATAGAGATATTCTTTTACTCGGTGATTTTAATATTGACTTGCATAAACCACAACATTCCTGGAAATCAACGTTATCCTTGTTTGGTCTCCATCAGCTTGTAAAAGAATCAACTCGAATAACACCGAACTCCTCAACTCTTCTGGATCATATTTACACCAATCAGAGGAATAGAGTTGATAAAGTACTGGTGATTCAAAGTGGCATGAGTGACCACTGTCCTACTATTTGCACATGGCTATGTGAGCGTGAAAAGTTTACTAAAACAGAGCATAATTACATACAATACAGGTCCTTTAAAAACTTCGATAAAAACGCATTTTTGTTTGAGCTTAGTTTGATTTCATTTGCGAATGTTCTGAACAAGACGGATCCAAATGAAGCTCTTGAAGAATTCTATTCACTCTTCCTTCCCGTTATAAATAAACATGCACCTATGTGTAAGAAGAGAGTAAAAAGTCCAACACTTCCAAACTGGCTAACTCCCAAAATAATGGAAGCTATGAAACAGCGAGACAGATACAAAAAGAATAAGCAGTTTAATGAATATAAAATTCTAAGAAACAAAGTCAATACTCTTGTTAAAATGTCCAAGAAGAATTATTTTCAGAAAATAATTGAAAATGGGGGGGATACCGCTTCACTCTGGAAAGCAATGAATGAAATCACACACAAATCACGTAATCAGAACCATGTGAGTAAAGCTACCTTCTCTGAAGAAGAATACAACAGCCACTTCTTAAGCATAGCCAACATTGGTCTCAAAGGTAAACATGAATACACCACCCCACGTAGACTAGAAGACTTTTGTAATCAAAGAAGATCTTCAAACTCTTTCGCATTCCCCCCGCTGGCCGTAAATGAAGTAGGAAAATATATTATGGATCTACAAAACAAGCGTTCGACGGGTCCAGATAACATCAATTCTTTTATCCTAAAAATATCTCTGCCATACATTGTTGAAATTGTAACTTATGTTCTTAATCTAAGTCTTGAAAAAGGTGTATTTCCGACTTCACTCTGTTACGTTGAAACGCGAACGAAAGTATGCCGGAAGCGTGTACGATAGATCTAATCGTTTCGATTTGCAAAGTATTCAATAATAGAGTTTATTTACCTTTGATTTGAGTTTGCATTGTTGTTAGGAAAGGCTTTGTATAACGTTGATAATTTGCGAAGTTTCTGGATCTGCGTGTTTACTCTTGATAGAAATTTCCGGATGGATATCGAAGGTCGTGAATGTTCCCGGAAGTAGAGAAAATGTGTAATGACGTAAGCCAGTGATGACGATCTTTAGTTCGATTGGTGGCAGTACGTCATTTCTACCATGTACCATATTGTTCCAGAAAAGAGAGAGGTTATTTAATCGTGTGCCGAGTCGCTGTTGGGAGAGAAAAGTTGTTGATAGTGATTTGGAAAGTTGCTGTGAAAGTTGAATTGAGAATTGTATGCAGTTGTTGGTGTGTGCTGAATAAAAGTGGAAAACTTCATACGTCGACTTTGTGACTTGTATGCTGTTTGGACGGGCTGTGTGAATAAACGAATCTGAGTTACACATCTATCAGGAATTCAAGCATCGGGGCTGAATCAGATACTGATAGAAAACACCATCATCAAACTGAGTGTAACATTTTGGGGGTCAAGCCGCGATTCACGCCATAGCCAAGGGTTCAACTGCTACAACAAGCGAGTCAACGTTACGAGAGGCAGTCATCGAGGGTAGCCGCCATCAAGTTGCGTCGAGAGGGGCCAACGACTGGGACTACATCCGATAGGTTCGGGTTGACTGCAAGGGCGTGTAGTCGCTGAAGAGTTGCTTCGTGAGCGAACAACAGATCGGGACTACGTGGCTACCGCAGGACTACGTCGAGGGACAGTCTCGGAGCTACATCGCCAGTGTTACAGAGAGCGGCGAGCGGACGTCGCGTCTACTTCAGCACAGGAGCGTATACATCAACACCAGCGTGGTGCAGCGTCGCATACGACGAGGACAGCGGGGCCTGCGTCAACGAAGGCGACTAGTGACAAGCATCAGCGCTACTGCAGAGAGCGTGCTGTTCTAGAACAGTCTAGAAAGGTACAGCACAGTCAAGAACATTCAAAAAAAAGAACTCTCCAGTCAAGAACTTTCCAGAGAAAGAACTTTCCAGAAGCATCAAGATGGCTGACTTCTGGCAGAAAGGGATGGCACTGAATCTGAAAGGCAAACAGCTGACGGAGTACGTCAAGTCTCAGGAGAGAATACAAGAAAGAGAAGAACAACGTCAGCGTGAAGAAAGAGAAGATGAGCGACGGCGTGAAGAAAGAGAATTTGAACTGAAGCGTCTGGAAATTGAACAGCAGCGGCAAGAAAGAGAAGATGAGCGCAGGCGTGAGGAAAGAGAAGCTGATCGTCAGTACCAGCTAGAGTTGGCGCGTATCCAGAACAATCAGCATGCGCCACAAGTCACCAACGACCACATGGCTCCAAAATTGCCAGCTTTCGTCGACGGGAAGGACCAGATCGACAGTTATTTGGCGAGATTTGAAAGGTTTGCCAAAAGCTCTAACTGGCAACCTCAAGACTGGGCGATTCGACTAAGTGCACTTCTGACGGGAGAAGCACTCGACGTCTACACCAGATTGTCGGACGATGACGCTAAAGACTACGACGTCTTGAAAGAGGCCCTATTGCAGTGCTACAACTTTACAGAGAAGGGCTACCGTAAACGCTTCCGTGAATGCCGGCCTAAGTCAGGCGAGACGCCAAAGCAGTTTGTGGAGCGCCTGTCGTCATATCTACACAAGTGGGTGGAGTTATCAGGCGAAACGAAGTCTTACGACAGTCTCCATGACCTGATCGTGAAGGAACAATTTCTCAATGCCTGTCACAAGGACCTAGCGACCCACTTAGAAGAACAAAAGCTGCAGACGCTTAAAGATGTGACTGAGGCTGCTGAAAGATATCTCATCGCTCATGGGAAAACCCTGGGGCCACCCAGCGCGACGAAACATTTTTCAGAAGACTGGAAACCATGTGAACCAGATCCAGGGAAGCCAGACGAGCCAGAGACAGACAGACTCCACGCCTCCTCCCAGGGAAGGGCATTCAAGGGGCTGTTTCACCTGCAACGCTACAGACCACAGAGCTTCTAACTGTCCTCAAAACAAAAGTAGCGGACAGCGGAGCAGTACGGACAACGCAGCGGCGGGCAACCGGCAGAGGCGGTTCTCCAATCAACGGCAAACCAGTAGATCTGACCATCAAGTGTGCGGCGGGAGCGTCATTCTTCCGAGTGAGACCGAGCGCACAGCTACCCCTGCGGACGTGCAAGAGTGCATGACCGATGGCCAACTTCTCCTTGCCAACGGAAAATCCATCCCCGTCGTCGCCAGCGCAGCTGTGACCGTCCAGAACATGCCTGTTTCCAAGGGACGCGTTGGAAATCATGAAGTGACTGTTTTAAGAGACTCTGGCTGCAGTGGGGTCATAGTCAGAGAAGACCTAATCGCTAAAGAACAGTTCACTGGCGATTCAAAATGGACACTCATGGCCGACAGCAAATGTGTGAAAGCGCCAGTTGCAAAAATTCATGTCAACACCCCTTTCTACATAGGCGAAGTCGAAGCGGTTTGCCTGAAGAAGCCGCTGTATGATTTGATGATCGGGAATATCGACGGCGCGAGACGACCCGACGACCCCGATCCAGAGTGGAGTCCTGCCTCAACCCAACGCGTCGAAGTTGTGGAGGAGGATCCATTGCCGTTTCCCGATGGAGACCTTACAGAGCTGCTACGGGACAATGTGGTTACTCCGGCTCAGCCCTGCCGACCAGAGATCGTCAGTGCTGTTACTACCAGGGCCCAGGCCAAGAGAGACAAGGTGTCTACACCACTGAAGGTCGCCGACAACTCCAAAGCTGCCATCGTGGACAGAGATAAGCTGATCCAGCTCCAGGAAGCTGATAGCACTTTAAACAAGTACAGGAACCGCCAAGACCACGTGACCAAAGGCAGTGGTACGGTCTATTTTGAGGTGAAGGCCAAGATCCTGTACCGAATCTTCCAGCACCCGAGGGTCAACGGAGGGAAACCACTACGTCAAGTCTTGGTACCGTTACCCCTAAGGCGCCAGGTGATGGAAGTAGCGCATGACTCAATCATGGGAGGTCACCTAGGCATCAGGAAGACGTCAGACAGAATCCAGGCGGTGTTCTACTGGCCAGGGCTTCATGCGGACGTCAGCCGTTTCTACCGATCATGTGACATTTGCCAGAAGACCATACCTCGAGGAAGGGTCCCGAAAGTGCCTATGCAGAGGATGCCTCTGATCGACCGACCTTTCAAGAGGGTGGCCTTAGACTTAATCGGCGAAATAAGGCCTCCGAGTGAAGAAGGTCATCGGTGGGTACTGACTTTAGTGGACTATGCGACTCGGTACCCAGAGATAGCCAGAGAAAACCTGAAGAAGTCCCAGGACTGTGGAAAGCACTACTATGACCGTAGGGCTGTGAACAGGAAGTTTAAACCTGGCAACAAAGTGCTGGTGCTGCTACCTACCGATCATAATAAGTTGCTGATGCAGTGGAAAGGCCCGTACGAAGTGGAGACCGTGGTGGGGATCAACGACTACAAGGTGAAGGTCGGTCAGCATTCCAAGATATACCACGCCAACCTCCTTAAGCTGTACGTGGAAAGGCCATCAGAGACTGTGCACGCAGCCACAGCAGCTGTGACCGACAACAGCTTTGACAGCGAAGAACTGTTGGAACTGGGAGACTTCCACAGCAAAGAAGGCATCGATGATGTTAAGCTACGACCGAGCTTGACGGAAGGTCAAAAGATGGAGCTCAAGGACCTTATGGGCGAGTTTCCCCACAACTTCAGCGATGTCCCTGGCTCTACGACTTTGGTCGAACATGAAGTCCACACCCAGACCTGGAAGGAGCATCTGCAGACCTTGAGGGAGCTGTTCCACCGTCCCGCAGAAGCCAACCTGATCGTGAGACCCAGCAAGTGCATCCTGGGAGCTGACAACGTCGACTGCGTCGGACATCCGACGGAAGGAGGAGACAACGGAGGATGCACTGACTCCAGGAAAACCCACGTGATCGTCGTCTTTGACCCTGGGCCGATGACAACCGCAACTGACGAGGGCGACGTTTCCTTGCGGATGAAAGATCATTGACTGTGTGGACGAACTAAGAATATTGGTAATGACAGACTTGAAAATGAAAAACGTTGATTGGGTAAATGAACTGTGAACATTGACAATATCCAGACAGGTTTGAAGATGAAAACCATTGACTCTGTGTGAATGAGCTGAGAACATTGACAGTGTTCAGACAGTCTGAAATAAGTTTTAATTCTGAACTTTGTTTGTGCATTACGTTTCAACGTTGTTGAAAGAAATTGGGTAAATTTCTTCTTGAGTGGGGGGTTATGTTACGTTGAAACGCGAACGAAAGTATGCCGGAAGCGTGTACGATAGATCTAATCGTTTCGATTTGCAAAGTATTCAATAATAGAGTTTATTTACCTTTGATTTGAGTTTGCATTGTTGTTAGGAAAGGCTTTGTATAACGTTGATAATTTGCGAAGTTTCTGGATCTGCGTGTTTACTCTTGATAGAAATTTCCGGATGGATATCGAAGGTCGTGAATGTTCCCGGAAGTAGAGAAAATGTGTAATGACGTAAGCCAGTGATGACGATCTTTAGTTCGATTGGTGGCAGTACGTCATTTCTACCATGTACCATATTGTTCCAGAAAAGAGAGAGGTTATTTAATCGTGTGCCGAGTCGCTGTTGGGAGAGAAAAGTTGTTGATAGTGATTTGGAAAGTTGCTGTGAAAGTTGAATTGAGAATTGTATGCAGTTGTTGGTGTGTGCTGAATAAAAGTGGAAAACTTCATACGTCGACTTTGTGACTTGTATGCTGTTTGGACGGGCTGTGTGAATAAACGAATCTGAGTTACACATCTATCAGGAATTCAAGCATCGGGGCTGAATCAGATACTGATAGAAAACACCATCATCAAACTGAGTGTAACACACTCAAAATTGCCAAAGTCATCCCACTACCAAAAATCAAAACCCCGAATGGTCTCAATGATTATAGACCCATTTCTTTGTTATCAAATTTGTCCAAACCCTTGGAAAAACATATGCATAAACATCTTTTGCAATATATAGAAAACCACAAACTGTTCCATAATTTGCAGTCTGGATTTCGTAAACATCATTCTTGTCACACAGCGCTAACCAGATTATGTGACACATGGTTATCAGCTATAAATCGATCAAAAGTTACCGGAGCTGTTTTTCTTGATTTCAAGAAGGCTTTCGATTTAGTCGACCATAACATATTATTAACAAAATTAAGCCTTTATGTTAATAGCAATAACACCACTTCGTTCCTCAAATCGTACCTCTCAGACAGAACACAATGTGTCCATTTAAATGGTAAATCGTCAAGCTATAAAACTTTAACATGTGGCGTTCCTCAAGGCTCAATTATGGGTCCACTTCTCTTTTGTTTATTTATCAATGATTTACCCTTATCTCTTGAAAACTCAAACATATCATGCGAATTATTTGCTGATGACAATACTCTACATACTTCTGACAAAGATCTGTCCAAAGTCCAGCTTTCACTTCAGCAAGGTCTGTTGGATGTGCAAAACTGGTGCAAAGAAAACAAAATGTTACTCAACCCCATAAAAACAAAATCAATGGTAATAACTACAAGACAGAAGCATCAAATACAGCCTCTTAATTTAAACCTGGACATTGATTCTAAACCAATTACTCAAGTCCGTGAACATAAACTACTTGGTGTAGTTATTGATGACGAATTAAACTGGCACTGCCATGTAAATAAGGTTAGCAAAACTTTATCTAGAAATTTGTTTCTACTTAAGCAACTAAAGCAATATGTAGGACTTGAAGCTAGAAAAATATTTTTCTATGCACACTGTTTGTCTCATATAAATTATGCATCATCGATCTGGTGTATGGCGAG
The DNA here is from genome assembly GCA_036898135.1 of Oncomelania hupensis. Lineage (NCBI taxonomy): Eukaryota > Metazoa > Mollusca > Gastropoda > Littorinimorpha > Pomatiopsidae > Oncomelania > Oncomelania hupensis. The sequence goes on from CM072516.1 coordinate 15,994, forward strand.
TGATAACACTTTAAAAAGTTTGAACTCTCTTCACCGACGAGCTGTTAAGCTTATTCACACTGATCCGACTTTGACTACTGTACAAAAAATGAAAACTTTGCAAATATTACCTTTGGATAAGCAATTAATTTACAACAAAGCAATGCTTATGTACAAAGTTCACACAAATCAATCACCTGAATACCTAAAGGTCCTTCTCTCTGCAGCCCCAAACAGTCGATCCATCAGATCTAAAAGGTATTTATTGCCCTTACCACACAATGATAAATTTAAATCCAGCTTTTCTTTTTCTGGACCTTCAATCTGGAACCTCCTCCCTACACAAATCCAACAACAGACAACAGTTGGCGGTTTCAAAACAAAATTACGCTACCATTTATTCAATCAAATAAAATAAACCAATATTATTAATGCTCAGTTGGTAATTATGTCACAGCCTTAATTTTCATAACGTATGTATTAAGTTTTATTTTTAAAAAAACTAATATTTTGTAATATAAACTGTAATAAAACCGCCACGACTCTATCCGGGCAGACGCCACAAACAAACACCTTACACACGCAGACAACCCAGACAGAATGACAGTTTCCCGCAGACGTGAAGGGATGAAAACACAACGAATATATGCAACTTTCAAGCTATTTATTCATTCATACCACACACTCATACTCATACAACATTTACACATGAAACGAGAAAAATGGTGATGGAACAATCAATGGATCAATGAGCAATGAAATGAAAATGTCAGATGAACGGGGGTTGCTGATCAACCACGTCTAACTAACGACTGTGCAACGCCAATGTCCGGGCACAGAGGGGGCAAGTGTCAGAGGGGGACAAATAAAGAACGAGCCGACCTGATAGTAGGGTGTCCCCGTTGATGCCTCCGAAAGGTAGCTGCCTCCTCGTTGTGGTTGACGCTGGACTGTCGCTGTTAAGTCCGGCGTAGTGGTGTAGTCACTCCCTCCGCCGCTGACGATGACGATGATGATGATGATGATGGTGACGCTGTAGTTGCGGCGGCCCTGCCGCCGTCGACGCCTCTCAGCCTGACTCCTCCTGTCGGCTACCTTGTAACGCCGAGGCTAGGTCCCGCAACGGACGTCACAATCACGCGGGAAAGATGGGGTGGTGGAATGATGAGGATGTCAACAAACGTGGACGTGGACGAATGGGTGGCGATGATGATGTGGGTCCAACGACCGGATGTCGTCGTCGTCGTCACACTGAAGAGTTTGACGAACTTCTGAGCAACGAACAAAGACTCTCGATGATGAACCTTCGACGACTTTCGACGACTTTCGAACCTGCAACATGCTTGCCGTATTGTTAATGTCATGTCCACCCGATTCTGTCCCCCTCCCTGCCCACACTCTCCCCCCTTACTACACTAACTAATTCCGATACCTTGAGGAAGCGCCACTGCTGTCCATTTCACTTCCCTTGACTACTTTTACTGTCTCTTGTAATCAACACATGATTCAAAAACTAAATGACATTATGAAAGCATGAAATAAACAATGCTGCAAATGAATACATGAAATCATCAACACATTATCCATCTTGAGCAACCGCAACCTCAACAACAGCAACCACTCCCATCCTATCTTCATCACACTTCACCCCCATTCTCCTCCCTCATTCTCCCTCCTTCAGTCGCACCCTTCCTCTCCTCAGTGCAACCATACTTCCCCCAGCCTCACGCACAGCTATCGTTCAACACCCCAAACAGCCGGCCATTGGTCATTAGCACAGTAAAGGAAGGTCACCATCACACTTACCCAACGGCTCGACTGTAATAGTACCTGTAGCCAGCTTTCACTGCTTGCCTAACACAGTACTCCAAGTAGGGTAAATCCAGTGCGTAGTTTCTATTAGTGGACAATGCCTCACACTAAACTACCACACTGCACAAACTTTGCTATATTATAGCTGTACTCCAATCTGAGAGTTACACTACACAACACAGCACCTTTTCCAACTAGTATACTCTTTTTGGAACCAGTTACTATTATTCGTTAATAACTGTCCCCCCTACTTTTCCAGAACAACCAAAACACCCAGAGCAACAAAACAACCCGGTCTACACAGTAGCTCTGCCAAAACCTGTTCTGACTAACAGTGAACACTTTCCTAAACTGGCTGGCCAAACTATGCTGTTCAAAGATCACGCTTTCCACGTATAACCATACATTCGACACCGCGCAGTTACTACCCCAACTCATTAACTCTCCATCCACACTTACTACCCGGTTTCAACACAGGCTGCCCTGTGACACACCCCCCTCCCAAGACGAAACTACGGAGAGTTCAAAACTTAACCTTCCACAGGGTCAGATCTGCTGAGGAAATCCGCCTCGATGTTGTCTCTTCCTGGAATCGGTCGAACTGTGAAGACATAGGCCTGCAACTGCATAGCCCATCGGGTGAGTCTGGCACTGTTGAGGTGCGTCCGTCCTCCAGACGAATTCCCTATCCAAGTTCGGTAGCTTTTCTACTGGCTCACTTGTCAGCGCTCTCTTCATGTCATCCAAGGCTTCCTGGCAGTCATCCCTCCTGTTGACCTCTCCCTTCTTCCTTACTCGCACGATCGGTGCTCTGTACGGCGATGTACACAACTCAATAACCCCCAACTCCAGCATCGGTTCCACTTCACTCTTGGCGACTTCCATCTGCGAAAATGGTAGCGGATGCTGTCGGTTACGTTCAGGGCTGTCGTCGGTCGACATCACCTCGCACTCGTCCAGCGGCGGTGCTCTCTCATGTAGCGCGGATAGCTCCGTGTCTATCCGTATGTCCACTGGCCCTTCGCACGCTTGAAGCGGTATCAGTGGTACAGCGCCCTGGTAGCTGATCTCTGTCGTTCCCTCTGTCTCAGTTTGGTCCAACACGACGGCCACCGTCGGTTCTGGTTCTGCTCGACGTCCCTCATAGCGCTTCCGCACGGTCGCGTGGTACGGCTTCCTGTTCCTGCCGACTCTCTGCACACGCGCTTTCCTGATGCGCCCCTTGGGTGTCGTTCGTTGACATGCGTCGCATGAAGTACAGTACTTCCGAACATCGCGGCACATCCCTGGCCAGTAGTACTTGGTCCACACCTGATCTAGGGTCCCCTTGGCTCCTCGGTGTTCAGCCATAGGCGTGTCGTGTCCCATGCGCAGTACCTCCGGTCGAAGCTTGGCTGGTACCACCAACTGGCTGCGATCCACCTTGTCCTGTCCTGTGTATTCGCGGTACAAAAGGCCCCGCTTCCAGATAAATGCCACTTGCCCTTTGCCTCGTTGCTCCTTTCCTGCCTTCCGGTCCGCTAGCTGTCGCACCTTCGCAAGCTCGCCGTCTTCCAACTGTAGTTGACGAATCTCCTTTGGCGTCGCGACGACGCTCTTGCTCGGTCCGGCCATCAATGGTTCTGCAGCGACCTGCTCCTTGGCTGGCTGCGCTCGCGTCCGCACCGCACAACACTCCGCGTCCCCCTCAGCGAACACTGGCAGTGCTGTATCACGTTGCTGTTCTGTCCTCGCCCAGTTGCCGATCACCACTGGGTAGATCAAGTCCGGCACCACCACCACCTCCACTCTCCCGGTGTAGAACGGTGACTCCAGCTGTACCCACGCTGTCGGCAGTGACTTGGATAGCTGGCGAACGGCGAATCCGACGCGCCGCGTGCGTCCTGTGTAGATAAGGTTGGCAACCTCTCCCTTCCGCAGGCAAATCAAGTCGGCCCCCGTGTCCCTCACAGCCGTCAGCGGAACACCTTCCACTACCACTTGGCTCTGGAACCGAGGATCTCCCTCCTTGCCTGCCTCCTTCAAGATGCGCAACGCTCCTCCACTCCGCTCGCTGCGTTTCGGACAATCTCGCTTCAGATGCCCTTTCTGTCCGCAAGTGTAGCACACCCGCTTGTCAGGCGAGTTGGGTCGTGGTCCCGCTGGCTGGCGACCCTCGCTCTTGTCCCTGGGTGTAAACGGTTGTCGTGGTGGGAAACGTAGGCTGGTCCCGGCTCTGGCGTCGACGTACTGCTGTGCTAACGTCGCGGCCTCCTCCACCGTTGCTGGGTTGCGCTCGCGCACAAACGTAACCAGTTCTGGCGTCAAACCGTTGACCATCTGCTCCATCAGCACTAAGTCAAGTAAATCCGCATACGTGGCCTTCTTGTTCGCTAGTCCCATCCAGAGCTCCAGGAACAACTCTGACTTCCGCAGATACTGTTTGAAAGTCTCTGGTGGCTCCCTTCGTAGCTGGCGAAACTTCTTCCGATACGTCTCGGCCGTCAGGTTGAAACGTACCAACAACGCTGCCTTCAGGATCTCGTAGTCGGCAGAGTCGTCCTCGTTCAAGCCAACGTAAACTTCCCTCGCCTTCCCCTTCAGCAAGGTCCCCAAGCGAATAGCCCACGTGTCCTTGTTCCAGTCTTGAGCCTTGGCGAATCGCTCGAACTGACACAAGTAGGTCTCTAGGTCGTCCTTATCCTCGAAGAAAGGCAACCTAAGCTTGACCGTCTCGAACTCGGGTTGACGATTCCTGCGGTTCCCGGCGCCCGCTTGCAACCTCAGCTGTGCCATCGCTAGTTCGTGTTCCATCTCTCTCTCTCTGGCCCTCTGGTGCGCGTCTTCCCGGCTCGCTTGCAGCTCGGCGTCCTCCCGGGCTGCCCTAGCCGCTTGGTCCATCGCGTAGTCTAACGCTGCCTGGCCCTTCAGTCCTTCGCGCTTGGCGAGCCTCAGGATCCTCTCCATCGGCGTCTCATCCGCGAACGGTCCCGTCCTCGGCGTCGGTGCCGCCTCAACCTTGTAGACTGAACGGTAAGGGTTGGTCTCGAACCTCTTCGGCCTCGTTACATCATCCAGGCGATCCTGGTCTCCATAGAAGTCGGTGCCTGCTGACATCCCGCCAGTCGCGCCAAATCCCGTCACAAAAGGATCACTCACTGTGTCTCTGGCTTCCATCGTCGTCAACTCCTCGTCCACTGACCCACGACGCGATGACCTGACCGGCGATCTCCGTTGCTCGATCGCAGAAGGTAAGTCGGTGACTCCCGTATCAGCTGCTGCCGCCGTGCGCTCGTCCATCGTGACACCCACGCGAGAACGCGTACGAGCCGCGATCGGTGACACTCCTTCAGTCTCCGCGATCGATGCCATCCTGCTTAAGGAAAACAACAACAAGTCAAAGTCCTACAACCCTACCTAACCTAGCCTAGCCTTAGATACTAACTACCTACCTACGCTATCTTCCTTACCTATCACCCACCTCCTCCCACTCAAACAGTGGAAACTGGCCTGCAAGGTAGCGAACCGGTTGGAGAGTGCAATGGTCCCTTCCCTCACGTGTGGTCGAACCCAGGCCGGCTGTGAGTCTCCGCTGAACAGCGACCTGACTCCCTCCAACCACCCGCTGGGGTGCACACTCTCACCGAGTCACGCCTCACACACTCGGACACCACAAGACAAGTACGAGACAACTTCACGTCTGGGCACACTCACACCTACCCTGCATCTCCACCAAATGTCACCGCCACGACTCTATCCGGGCAGACGCCACAAACAAACACCTTACACACGCAGACAACCCAGACAGAATGACAGTTTCCCGCAGACGTGAAGGGATGAAAACACAACGAATATATATACAACTTTCAAGCTATTTATTCATTCATACCACACACTCATACTCATACAACATTTACACATGAAACGAGAAAAATGGTGATGGAACAATCAATGGATCAATGAGCAATGAAATGAAAATGTCAGATGAACGGGGGTTGCTGATCAACCACGTCTAACTAACGACTGTGCAACGCCAATGTCCGGGCACAGAGGGGGCAAGTGTCAGAGGGGGACAAATAAAGAACGAGCCGACCTGATAGTAGGGTGTCCCCGTTGATGCCTCCGAAAGGTAGCTGCCTCCTCGTTGTGGTTGACGCTGGACTGTCGCTGTTAAGTCCGGCGTAGTGGTGTAGTCACTCCCTCCGCCGCTGACGATGACGATGATGATGATGATGATGGTGACGCTGTAGTTGCGGCGGCCCTGCCGCCGTCGACGCCTCTCAGCCTGACTCCTCCTGTCGGCTACCTTGTAACGCCGAGGCTAGGTCCCGCAACGGACGTCACAATCACGCGGGAAAGATGGGGTGGTGGAATGATGAGGATGTCAACAAACGTGGACGTGGACGAATGGGTGGCGATGATGATGTGGGTCCAACGACCGGATGTCGTCGTCGTCGTCACACTGAAGAGTTTGACGAACTTCTGAGCAACGAACAAAGACTCTCGATGATGAACCTTCGACGACTTTCGACGACTTTCGAACCTGCAACATGCTTGCCGTATTGTTAATGTCATGTCCACCCGATTCTGTACCCCTCCCTCCTCACACTCTCCCCCCTTACTACACTAACTAATTCCGATACCTTGAGGAAGCGCCACTGCTGTCCATTTCACTTCCCTTGACTACTTTTACTGTCTCTTGTAATCAACACATGATTCAAAAACTAAATGACATTATGAAAGCATGAAATAAACAATGCTGCAAATGAATACATGAAATCATCAACACATTATCCATCTTGAGCAACCGCAACCTCAACAACAGCAACCACTCCCATCCTATCTTCATCACACTTCACCCCCATTCTCCTCCCTCATTCTCCCTCCTTCAGTCGCACCCTTCCTCTCCTCAGTGCAACCATACTTCCCCCAGCCTCACGCACAGCTATCGTTCAACACCCCAAACAGCCGGCCATTGGTCATTAGCACAGTAAAGGAAGGTCACCATCACACTTACCCAACGGCTCGACTGTAATAGTACCTGTAGCCAGCTTTCACTGCTTGCCTAACACAGTACTCCAAGTAGGGTAAATCCAGTGCGTAGTTTCTATTAGTGGACAATGCCTCACACTAAACTACCACACTGCACAAACTTTGCTATATTATAGCTGTACTCCAATCTGAGAGTTACACTACACAACACAGCACCTTTTCCAACTAGTATACTCTTTTTGGAACCAGTTACTATTATTCGTTAATAACTGTCCCCCCTACTTTTCCAGAACAACCAAAACATCCAGAGCAACAAAACAACCCGGTCTACACCGTAGCTCTGCCAAAACCTGTTCTGACTAACAGTGAACACTTTCCTAAACTGGCTGGCCAAACTATGCTGTTCAAAGATCACGCTTTCCACGTATAACCATACATTCGACACCGCGCAGTTACTACCCCAACTCATTAACTCTCCACCCACACTTACTACCCGGTTTCAACACAGGCTGCCCTGTGACAATAAACCAATATTATTAATGCTCAGTTGGTAATTATGTCACAGCCTTAATTTTCATAACGTATGTATTAAGTTTTATTTTTAAAAAAAACTAATATTTTGTAATATAAACTGTATCAAAATTGCAAATGTAAAATTCATGTGTAATGTATATCATTAATGCGCATGTAAAAATGAAATGTATTGCTTCATATCGATTAATTTGTTTCCTAACTATGTAAAATTTTTGTTGCTGTGTACTTTGCTTTTAACTAATTAAACCTCTTAAGATTGTTTCATTGCTATTGTCTCCTAAATAAGATTTGCTTTTAATGTTTCTAGCCGTTTATTATAGTAGTAGTGGTGGTATATATAGTTGTAGCAGTAATGGTGGTTGTGTTTTTTGTATCGTAATTTTTTAAATATTTTTTTGTATTTGTTGTAATAAAGTTTTTTGTTTTTTGTTTTTTGTTTTTTTAATGTCATTATTTTTAAATTGTCTAGTACATTTTGATGTTGTCGTTGTTATCTTATTACAAAAGGTCTGATTGTAAGAATAGGCTCATGCCTAAAATCTTAACCTTTTAAAATAAAGTTCTGAAGTCTGAAGTCTGAAGTCTCTCCCCTCTCTCAGCCAATCTCCCCTCTCTAAGCCTCCCTCAGCCTCTCTCCCCTCTGTCAGCCTCTCTCCTTTCTACCCCTCTCTCAGCCTCTCTCCCCTCTCTCAGCCCCTCTCCCCAGTCTCAGCCTCTTTCAGCCTATCTGCCCTCGCTCAGCCTCTCTCATCCTCACTCCCCTCTCTCAACCTATCTCATCCTCTCTCCCCTCTCAGCCTATCTCTTCTCTCTTAGCCTCTCTCCCCTCTCTCAGCCTCTCTTCCCTCCCTCAGCCTATCTCAGCCTCTCCCCCTGTCTCATCCTCTCTCCCCTCTCTCATCCTCTCTTCCCTCTCTCAGCCTCTTTTCCCTCTGTCAGCCTTTCTCCCCTCTCTCAGGCTCTCTTCCCACTCTCAGCCAATCTCCCCTCCCAAAGCTTCCCTCAGCCTCTCTCCCCTATCTCAGCCTGTCTCCTTTCTCTCAGCCTCTCTCAGGCTGTCTCCCCTCTGTCAGCCTTTGTCAGCCTCGCCCCCTATCTCAGCCTCTCTCCTCTCTATTAGCCTCTCTCCCTTTTCTCTTCTCTCTCCCCTCTCTCAGCCTCTCTCCCCTCCCTCAGCCTCTCTCCGCTCTCTCAGGCACTCTCCCCTTTCTCAGCCTCTCTCAGCATCTCCTCCCTCTCTCAGCCTCACTCCCCTCTCTTAGCCTCTCTCCCCTCTCAGCCTCTCTCTTCTCTCTCCCTTCTCTCCTTTCTGTTAACCTCTCTCAGCCACTCTCCCCACTCTCAACCTCTTTCTTCTCTCTCCCTTCTCTTTTTTCTGTTAACCTCTCTCAGCCTCTCTACCCTCACTCAGCCTCTCTACCCTCCCTCAGACTCCCTCCCCTCTCTCAGCCTCTCTCCCCTCTCTCAGCCTATAGCCCCTCTCTAAGCCTCTCGCCACCCTCTCAACCTTTCTCAACCTTTCTCAGCCTCTCTCAGACCACTCTCAGCCTCTCTCCCCAGTCTCAGCCTCTTTCAGCCTCTCTGGCCATGCTCAGCCTCTCTCATCCTCTCTCCCCTCTCTCAATCTATCTCATCCTCTCTCCCCTCTCTCAGCCTCTCTTCTCTCTTAGCCTCTCTCCCCACTCTCAGCCAATCTCCCATCTCTAAGCCTCCCTCAGCCTCTCTACCCTCTCTCAGCCTCTCTCCCCTCTCTCAGCCTCTCTCCCCTCTCTCAGCCCCTCTCCCCAGTCTCAGCCTCTTTCAGCATATCTGCCCTCGCTCAGCCTCTCTCATCCTCACTCCACTCTCTCAACCTATCTCATTCTCTCTCCCCTCTCTCAGCCTCTCTCTTCTTTCTTAGCCTCTCTCCCCTCTCTCAGCCAATCTCCCCTCCCAAAGCCTCCCTCAGCCTCTCTCCCCTCTCTCAGCCAATCTCCCCTCCCAAAGCCTCCCTCAGCCTCTCTCCCCTCTCCCATGCTGTCTCCCCTCTCTCAGCCTTTGTCAGCCTCTCCCCCCTCTCTCAGCCTCTCTCCTCTCTATTAGCCTCTCTCCCTTTTCTCTTATCTCTCCCCTCTCTCAGCCTCTCTCCCCTCCCTCAGCCTCTCTCCTTTCTCTCAGCCTCTCTCTTCTCTCTCAGCCTCTCTCCTCTCTCTCAGCCTCTCTCCCCTCCCTCAGCCTCTCTCCTTTCTCTCAGCATCTCTCTTCTCTCTCAGCCTCTCTCTTCTCTCTCAGCCTCTCTCCCCTCTCTCAGCCCCTCTCCCCACTCTCAACCTTTCTCTTCTCTCTTCCCTCTCTCTCCTTTCTGTTAACCTCTCTCAGCCTCTCTACCCTCACTCAGCCTCTCTACCATCTCTCAGACTCCCTCCCCTCTCTCCTCCTATAGCCCCTCTCTCAGCCTCTCGCCCCCATCTAAACCTTTCTCAGCCTCTCTTCACTCTCTCAGCCCCTCTCACTCTTTTCCCTCTCTCAGCCTCTCTTCCCTCTGGCTCTCTCCCGTCTCTCAGCATCTCTCCCCTCTCTCAGTCTCTTTCCCTTCTCTCAGCCTCTCCCCTCTCTCTCAGCCTCTCTCCCATCTCTCAGCCTCTCTCCCCTCCCTCAAGCTCTCTCCCCTCTCTCAGCCTCTGTCCTCTCTAAGCCCCTCTCAGCTTCTCTCACCTCTCTTAGCCTCTCTCAGCCACTCTCAACCTCTCTCTTCTCTCTCACCCTCTCTCCACTCTCTCAGCCTCTCTCCCCTGTCTCAGCCTATCTCCCCTCTCAGCCTCTTTCCCCTCTCTCAGCCTATCTTCCCTCTCTCAGCCTCGCTCCCATCTCTCAGCCTCTCTTCCCTCTATCAGCCTCTTTTCCCTGTCTCAGCCTTTCTCCCCTCTCTCAGCCTCTCTCCCCTGTCTCAGCCTATCTCCCCTCTCAGCCTCTTTCCCCTCTGTCAGCCTTTCTCCCCTCTCTCAGCCTCTCTTCCCACTCTCAGCCTCTCTCCGCCTCTCAGCCCTTTCTCAGCCCCTCTCAGACTCTTTTCCCTCTCTCAGCCTTTCTTCCTTCTCTCAGGCTCTCTCCCATCTCTGTCTCTTTCCCCTCTCTCATCCTCTCCCCTCTCTCTCCCCTCTCTCAGGCTCTCTCCCCTCTTTCAGCCCCTCTCAGCTTCTCTCCCCTCTCTTAGCCTCTCTCAGCCCCTCTTCCCACTCTCAACCTCTCTCCTCTCTTTCAGCCTCTCTCCCCTCCCTCAGCCTATCTCAGCCTCTCTCCCCTGTCTCAGCCTCTCTTCCCTCTCTCCCCTCTTTCAGCCTCTCTCCCCTCCCTGTCACGACACAAGCGCCTATTCGATATTCTGCCTTTAGTCCAGACAATGCGTCATAGACAATACGTCATAGACATTGACGAAAATAATTTGTTTTCGGAATGACGCAGTATTCGACATTTTTTTTATTTAGTGTAGTTCATTTTTAGATTGTTGTTACCATAGACAATTTGTGTACCATCCTTTCGATTGGCTGAATGTGGGAAATATACGTTAGGAAAACCATTCGAGCGACCATCTTTGGAGGGCAAGAAACATATGTTCACGCCAGACCACTATTTCGGATTATTGAGGTCATAAATTTGGTTTGAAAAGCTCGTCTCATCCTAAACAACACGTGTCGTAAACACAACAAACGAATTCTGAGCTGGTAAGTTAAGATTCGTTGTGTGAAGCCGAGAAATGGGTAGTCTTGTGCTTGTGTCCATTGCGCCATGCGAATCATTCATCGTCCTTCATCAAGGTGATTCGTTATAATTCTTCAATGTATGCAATGTATATGGTAATAGTTATTTTAACATGTTGTTCTCAATTCATATAAATTCTTCAGTGCATTAGATTGATATGATAATAGTTAATTTAACATGTTTGGCTTAGTTCATAAAGAATGTTGTTGCATTCTTGATCATTGGAACAGTATGGATGAACAGCGAGGAAAGAACATTATTGTGCTTTGGGAATAAGATACAATAACCCGTGAATATGCAGGGTTCTTATTCAAACAACGTCGACGGCGTTCCTCGCTGGTCATTCAACGGGATACGGATTGTGTACTTAGTCCCTGTTATTTGTCTGTGCACAGGGAAAGGATTTCTTCTTTTTTTTCTTGTAGTTTCTGACTGTTTGGAATCCTGACATTATCACTCTAATCTACTTCCATCTTCCACGCCATTCATCTAATGACATGGGGTTCGCCATATCTTTGACGTCCATGTGAAGTCAGCTGGACGACGTATCTTCCTCCTGGCCAAGCGTGAAGATGGAGCCCTGATTAGACACTAGGAACATTTCAAGACCTACTTTTATAACTAAAGAAGTCAGAACTTTCTTCACCAGATAAGTGTCAATAACATTTTAATTACATAAGAACCTTGTCATCACGGGTTCATCGTATCACATCACATCATATGAAATAAATATCATCTACCATCAACCAGTGGTATTCTTTTTTAGTTGTAAAAAAGCAAACAGGACGAATGAATAGCTATTAATTTCTTTTATTCTTTATTTTCTATTTCTCAACATTATTTTCTTGTTTTTTATCGATTTTTGGGCATAGTAAAAAGAGGGAATTGATTCTATTTATATAAAATTCTTTCAGTCTGTTCATTCACCCTTTAACATCAATATATATATTAATATAAATATATATATAACGCGACAATGGGGGCTCGTCGAGGGATAGTTTGAGTCAAATCACTTTTTAAGTCGTGTTACCACTGGTGGTGATGATATTTACTACATTGTATATTTAAATTATCATTGTATCATTCATTTGTTCAACGCGGGAGGTTGGAGGGAGCCGCTCTTACAAATGGGCGGACTTATGGACTACCCTACCAACCAATGTAACATCAGCTTCCCACGTCGATCATAAGTTACCAGTGATTTACAGATATAATTGGGTTGCATATTTATAACCTTATGCAAACGACTCCCAGTACGTGTTGTCAATCAAATGTTCAGCAGTAATTTCGGGTATTACATGCTGTAAAAGAATAGGCAGAACGGTGGTCTATTTTATTATCTCAGTCTTAACCGATTGAGTGTTCGAAGCTAATATTGGAATCCTATAGCATTTGTTGTATAGTGAATCCGGAGACACTAGGACCTGTGTCAATATTAGAAAGGGAGATAACAAGTTATAATTTAGTATAAAGACTAAATAACTTGTTGACCTACTAGTCACCTTTGAAAGGAAGGTAAATGTTCTATGTTCAACGGACCGAACAGTAGACAGACAGTAGCGTCGCGCTTAATAGATCAGTGATAAACGGAATAATCACACAGGATCATTAAGTCAGTTTTTGTAGCCTAACATTTCTGTTCGCCGAAGTACAGTACTCCTCTTTTAACGTCACTACCGTTTAAGGTCACAAGGCGGATAAGATCAATCAGGTTGTTGGTCCCGGCCAAACACCTTCTTTATACCATTTAGAATTCCTCGCTTAGCGTCACCTCGCATAAGGGAAAAAATCGGATAACGTCAACCCGGTTTTGGCTCCCAAATGGAGGAGACTACTGCTTAAGAGAAATTGATGTCACAGATGACGTCATTTATGAGGTAACTTCCTGTTTTGAGATGGAATTCCATCCCAGAACACCTGTCACGTCCAGCCAGCATCCGCGTTATGCGACACTCTGCAATACACACGGGAACCACTTTGACAGAGTGCGATCCATGGGCGATGTAGACAGGTGTAACTGTGATATGCCGTGTCCCCTCCTAGCGGGACGTATTGCCACAGTGGACCTTACCCTGAATTGACTTCATTCACTAGCGATAAAGCATGTGCCGTGGCATAGACAAAATGAACAATTCGTTAAACTTGTGTAAGGTTTTCTGCAAATACACCCAGTAACTGTCTTGGTGCATACTTTTTATTTTTTATTCTCATTTGCGTGCGTGCGTGCGCGTCAATGTGTTTGTGTGTGTGTGTGTATGTGTATGCATGCTTGCATCCATTCGTTTGAGTGTTTGAGTGTGTGCTTATGCATCATACACACGCACAAAAAATACATATACAGTACTGCACCCCTTGGGGTCATGAGCAATCTTGCCACTGTAGATTGTTCTAACCTATAAAGGGAAAAGTGAAAGCCCCAGTTGAAAACCTGTCTTTCCTTTATAGGCATGATAAATTCACTGTGGCAACAGTACCCCCGTTGGAGTGCTGGGGGTTTCAGTATAAATAGTATCCCCACTTTCTGGAAATTTAGAGCTTTAAATTCCCACTGTCGCTGTCTTCCTCATTTGCTCTTTCCCATTCCTGCTCTGTCCTACTCTGCTATACTATCTTCTTCTTCGCTAGATCAATGACCTACCTTTTTTCTTGAAAACTCTTCCTGGACAAGACTCCTTGTTTGTGTATGAGGTCTGTTGGATCAGCTTGGGAGTGTTGGACGCTTTCTGCCGAGTGGTCACTAGGGCTTCCTATGATGTTATTATTTAGCGATATAGGCATTTTATATGTATGTGTTTTGTTGATAATTTATAATGATGTTTGTATTCTATTTTGTTTTTGTAACCGGGGGTTCGAGTAGTTGGGGTAAAGCCCCAGCCGTCCCCTGCGTGGGATGTCTTTATTGTAAAGTGACTGGCCGGTGAAGGGCATTCAATTTTCCCACTAGGGTTGTTTCAGCAGATCTTTTATGCGGATCGGGGGTTGTCCGGTCCTGATTTGGCTCGGAAGAGTCCACTGGACCTAAAGCAACAATCAATCAATCAATCAATAAAAAAAAAGTAATGCATACACGCACCAACCTGCACACATGTATACACACACACACACACACACACACTGTCACACGACAAAAAAAGTTAGCACCTCGTATAAGATCAAGTTTTTTACTGGTAGTTGATCTTATCAGAGGACTGTTTAGGGTGCCCCTCGGATAAGATCAAACAAAAATTTGGTCCCTGGGGGGTCACCTTAAGCGAGGAGTACTGTAAGAGCGACATAGAAAATTAGAAGAATACTCGTAGTGAGAGAGTATTAGCAGAAGGGTCTAGTAAACTCATCCGCCACAAAGGAACGGACCGAGAGTTATACTAGAGTGTATTTTTTTATTTTATAAATATACACACAGTAAATCCCTGAGACACAGGTGTATCATCCAGGGTGGATTGTATCTGTGTGGCAATCAAATAAGGCCACGTACAGTTGATCTTATTAGGCGAATCAAGGTAAAGGTAGCAGAATTAACTTTTGTAAATTCGATATGTGTAAACAATTCTAATTACATTACAAGAATGAATTAGAATCTTTGAGTTCGAAGTAGAACTGGTGTTAACAAGAGGGTGCCATTGCCGGATACACAAAACTCTTCTTTTCAAGTTCTTGGTTTTATGCTGTTAATACGCGAATAGCAAATAACCGAATTTGCAGTAAAAGCGTATAGTTATAACGAATCCATTAGGGCTTTGTTCGAAGATACTCCAAAGAGTTGCCATTTTTGTATTCTTTTTTTCCTCCTCGGGGGAAATAACGTCATTAACGTGACGTAATCGGCGTGACGAAATCGGAACTTCTCGAACGCTAATTTATTATTTCCTGTCGTATTACATTTTTGGCATCAGTAAATGACAACGACTCGTGCGCAAGCGAAAGCAATGGAAGCCAACGATCCTTTCTTAAAGTTTAAGGCAGAAGGAGAAGCGTTGGGGTTGTCGGGTCCAGATCTTGTCAATTACGTCAAGGAAGAAAAAAAGCGACAAGCTGAAGCTGAAGCTGAAATCGATGAAACGAAACATAAAGCAACATTGGAATATGAATTAGAACTCGAACGAATACGTCACGTGAACAGTGACAACACCAATGACAATGCTGCCGATCCGTCGGATTCCCGTTCATCGCAGTTTTATCAGGAAAAACTGAAGATAAAACTACCTTTTCTGGAAGACAAAGATGATCTGGAAGATTATCTACGCACATTTGAGAGAACGGCTAAGATCCAAGAATGGCCAGTTAATCAATGGGCTCCTCGTCTGGGCACCTTGCTAAAAGGGAAAGCGAGGGAAGTCTACTCTATGTTGAATGATGCTGATGCCGGAGATTACGGAACATTACCGCGATCATTATTGTTCCGATTCCAGCTGGACGATGCAGTAAGATTTGCTTTAACCTACGAGTCAGCGAAGCAAGCCACTATGTCTGATCATGAAAGACCCAGGAATAGATTCGGATATAGACTCAAGCATAATAGGAGGAAAGAAGATGAGGAAGGAGATAAAAAGAAAGTGGAGGTAGCGCAGAAGCAGCTCCACAACGTCAGGACAAGGAGACCTGAAGTAACCTGCTATACTTATAACCAGCAAGGTCATGTGGCGAGACAATGCCCAAAAGGAGGGAAAGAAAACAAAGCAGCCGCCGCAATAGCTGGAAGTATAAGACAGGAAGATGTACAGAGTCACGGCAAGCTCTGTTCATTACGTACGGCGATACCGTTCTCGCCGGAGTGCCAAGTAGAAGTGGAAGGAAAGCAAGCGACGGCATTGCGCGACACTGGAGCGTCGATCACCATCGTCGATTCCAGTCTCGTACCCGAGCGATGTTTGTCAGGAGAGACCATTGAGATAGTGATGGCCTCGTCGCCTGCGAAGTTATCACTACCAATTGCGACGGTACACATGAACACACCGTTCTTTGAAGGGAAGACCGTTGTGGCCATTATGAAGCAACCGGTAGAGCAAGTTCTTGTAGGGAACTACCGTAAGTCTGAGGATGGGAACCTGACACCTGTTCCAGTTTACGCTATTCGAGAAGTGTGCGCAGCAATGCAAACTAGAGCTTCTGTGGGGAAAACAGATAAAACATTGAAAACATCAAATTCTCTGCTCGGGGATGTCACTCCAGTGGAATTGGGACAAGCTCAGAAGGAGGATCCAACCCTGGAGAAAGCGAGGAAGCTAGCTGACAATGGAACCAAGCATGGGAAAGGAGGGCGCAAATCAATTTCTAAAACCACCTGCAGCTGGAGAAAGGGAATTTTGTACCGTACTTTTCTCCAAAATGGTAAAGAGACCAAACAAATTGTTGTCCCAAAGAAATATCGCAACGAAGTGTTACGATTGGCCCATGACACGCCGATGTCAGGACACCTGGGTGTAACCAAAACCAGGAAGAGAATCTGGAACGATTTCGTATGGCCCGGAATCTGCGGAGACATCAGACGCTATTGCGCGTCATGTGACATATGCCAAAGGACGTCACCGAAGGGTCAAGTTCGGAAACTGCCGTTGGGCAAGATGCCAATAATCCACACACCTTTTGATCGTGTGGCGGTGGATATCATCGGACCTATTTTACCAGCGTCCGACAGGGGGCACCGCTATATTATCACCATGGTGGACTATGCTACACGCTACGTCGAAGCCAAACCATTAAAATCCATCAAAGCCGAAGATGTGGCCAAATCATTGTGGGAAATGTGGACTCGCTTAGGTATTTCTGACAGACAACGGATCTCAATTTGTAGGATCCCTAGCTGATGAAGTGAACAGGCTATTAAGTGTGAAAGGCCTGAGGATCTCATCCTCTCTCCCCTCTCAGCCTATCTCTTCTCTCTTAGCCTCTCTCCCCTCTCTCAGCCTCTCTTCCCTCCCTCAGCCTATCTCAGCCTCTCCCCCTGTCTCATCCTCTCTCCCCTCTCTCATCCTCTCTTCCCTCTCTCAGCCTCTTTTCCCTCTGTCAGCCTTTCTCCCCTCTCTCAGGCTCTCTTCCCACTCTCAGCCAATCTCCCCTCCCAAAGCTTCCCTCAGCCTCTCTCCCCTATCTCAGCCTGTCTCCTTTCTCTCAGCCTCTCTCAGGCTGTCTCCCCTCTGTCAGCCTTTGTCAGCCTCGCCCCCTATCTCAGCCTCTCTCCTCTCTATTAGCCTCTCTCCCTTTTCTCTTCTCTCTCCCCTCTCTCAGCCTCTCTCCCCTCCCTCAGCCTCTCTCCGCTCTCTCAGGCACTCTCCCCTTTCTCAGCCTCTCTCAGCATCTCCTCCCTCTCTCAGCCTCACTCCCCTCTCTTAGCCTCTCTCCCCTCTCAGCCTCTCTCTTCTCTCTCCCTTCTCTCCTTTCTGTTAACCTCTCTCAGCCACTCTCCCCACTCTCAACCTCTTTCTTCTCTCTCCCTTCTCTTTTTTCTGTTAACCTCTCTCAGCCTCTCTACCCTCACTCAGCCTCTCTACCCTCCCTCAGACTCCCTCCCCTCTCTCAGCCTCTCTCCCCTCTCTCAGCCTATAGCCCCTCTCTAAGCCTCTCGCCACCCTCTCAACCTTTCTCAACCTTTCTCAGCCTCTCTCAGACACTCTCAGCCTCTCTCCCCAGTCTCAGCCTCTTTCAGCCTCTCTGGCCATGCTCAGCCTCTCTCATCCTCTCTCCCCTCTCTCAATCTATCTCATCCTCTCTCCCCTCTCTCAGCCTCTCTTCTCTCTTAGCCTCTCTCCCCACTCTCAGCCAATCTCCCATCTCTAAGCCTCCCTCAGCCTCTCTACCCTCTCTCAGCCTCTCTCCCCTCTCTCAGCCTCTCTCCCCTCTCTCAGCCCCTCTCCCCAGTCTCAGCCTCTTTCAGCATATCTGCCCTCGCTCAGCCTCTCTCATCCTCACTCCACTCTCTCAACCTATCTCATTCTCTCTCCCCTCTCTCAGCCTCTCTCTTCTTTCTTAGCCTCTCTCCCCTCTCTCAGCCAATCTCCCCTCCCAAAGCCTCCCTCAGCCTCTCTCCCCTCTCTCAGCCAATCTCCCCTCCCAAAGCCTCCCTCAGCCTCTCTCCCCTCTCCCATGCTGTCTCCCCTCTCTCAGCCTTTGTCAGCCTCTCCCCCCTCTCTCAGCCTCTCTCCTCTCTATTAGCCTCTCTCCCTTTTCTCTTATCTCTCCCCTCTCTCAGCCTCTCTCCCCTCCCTCAGCCTCTCTCCTTTCTCTCAGCCTCTCTCTTCTCTCTCAGCCTCTCTCCTCTCTCTCAGCCTCTCTCCCCTCCCTCAGCCTCTCTCCTTTCTCTCAGCATCTCTCTTCTCTCTCAGCCTCTCTCTTCTCTCTCAGCCTCTCTCCCCTCTCTCAGCCCCTCTCCCCACTCTCAACCTTTCTCTTCTCTCTTCCCTCTCTCTCCTTTCTGTTAACCTCTCTCAGCCTCTCTACCCTCACTCAGCCTCTCTACCATCTCTCAGACTCCCTCCCCTCTCTCCTCCTATAGCCCCTCTCTCAGCCTCTCGCCCCCATCTAAACCTTTCTCAGCCTCTCTTCACTCTCTCAGCCCCTCTCACTCTTTTCCCTCTCTCAGCCTCTCTTCCCTCTGGCTCTCTCCCGTCTCTCAGCATCTCTCCCCTCTCTCAGTCTCTTTCCCTTCTCTCAGCCTCTCCCCTCTCTCTCAGCCTCTCTCCCATCTCTCAGCCTCTCTCCCCTCCCTCAAGCTCTCTCCCCTCTCTCAGCCTCTGTCCTCTCTAAGCCCCTCTCAGCTTCTCTCACCTCTCTTAGCCTCTCTCAGCCACTCTCAACCTCTCTCTTCTCTCTCACCCTCTCTCCACTCTCTCAGCCTCTCTCCCCTGTCTCAGCCTATCTCCCCTCTCAGCCTCTTTCCCCTCTCTCAGCCTATCTTCCCTCTCTCAGCCTCGCTCCCATCTCTCAGCCTCTCTTCCCTCTATCAGCCTCTTTTCCCTGTCTCAGCCTTTCTCCCCTCTCTCAGCCTCTCTCCCCTGTCTCAGCCTATCTCCCCTCTCAGCCTCTTTCCCCTCTGTCAGCCTTTCTCCCCTCTCTCAGCCTCTCTTCCCACTCTCAGCCTCTCTCCGCCTCTCAGCCCTTTCTCAGCCCCTCTCAGACTCTTTTCCCTCTCTCAGCCTTTCTTCCTTCTCTCAGGCTCTCTCCCATCTCTGTCTCTTTCCCCTCTCTCATCCTCTCCCCTCTCTCTCCCCTCTCTCAGGCTCTCTCCCCTCTTTCAGCCCCTCTCAGCTTCTCTCCCCTCTCTTAGCCTCTCTCAGCCCCTCTTCCCACTCTCAACCTCTCTCCTCTCTTTCAGCCTCTCTCCCCTCCCTCAGCCTATCTCAGCCTCTCTCCCCTGTCTCAGCCTCTCTTCCCTCTCTCCCCTCTTTCAGCCTCTCTCCCCTCCCTGTCACGACACAAGCGCCTATTCGATATTCTGCCTTTAGTCCAGACAATGCGTCATAGACAATACGTCATAGACATTGACGAAAATAATTTGTTTTCGGAATGACGCAGTATTCGACATTTTTTTTATTTAGTGTAGTTCATTTTTAGATTGTTGTTACCATAGACAATTTGTGTACCATCCTTTCGATTGGCTGAATGTGGGAAATATACGTTAGGAAAACCATTCGAGCGACCATCTTTGGAGGGCAAGAAACATATGTTCACGCCAGACCACTATTTCGGATTATTGAGGTCATAAATTTGGTTTGAAAAGCTCGTCTCATCCTAAACAACACGTGTCGTAAACACAACAAACGAATTCTGAGCTGGTAAGTTAAGATTCGTTGTGTGAAGCCGAGAAATGGGTAGTCTTGTGCTTGTGTCCATTGCGCCATGCGAATCATTCATCGTCCTTCATCAAGGTGATTCGTTATAATTCTTCAATGTATGCAATGTATATGGTAATAGTTATTTTAACATGTTGTTCTCAATTCATATAAATTCTTCAGTGCATTAGATTGATATGATAATAGTTAATTTAACATGTTTGGCTTAGTTCATAAAGAATGTTGTTGCATTCTTGATCATTGGAACAGTATGGATGAACAGCGAGGAAAGAACATTATTGTGCTTTGGGAATAAGATACAATAACCCGTGAATATGCAGGGTTCTTATTCAAACAACGTCGACGGCGTTCCTCGCTGGTCATTCAACGGGATACGGATTGTGTACTTAGTCCCTGTTATTTGTCTGTGCGCAGGGAAAGGATTTCTTCTTTTTTTTCTTGTAGTTTCTGACTGTTTGGAATCCTGACATTATCACTCTAATCTACTTCCATCTTCCACGCCATTCATCTAATGACATGGGGTTCGCCATATCTTTGACGTCCATGTGAAGTCAGCTGGACGACGTATCTTCCTCCTGGCCAAGCGTGAAGATGGAGCCCTGATTAGACACTAGGAACATTTCAAGACCTACTTTTATAACTAAAGAAGTCAGAACTTTCTTCACCAGATAAGTGTCAATAACATTTTAATTACATAAGAACCTTGTCATCACGGGTTCATCGTATCACATCACATCATATGAAATAAATATCATCTACCATCAACCAGTGGTATTCTTTTTTAGTTGTAAAAAAGCAAACAGGACGAATGAATAGCTATTAATTTCTTTTATTCTTTATTTTCTATTTCTCAACATTATTTTCTTGTTTTTTATCGATTTTTGGGCATAGTAAAAAGAGGGAATTGATTCTATTTATATAAAATTCTTTCAGTCTGTTCATTCACCCTTTAACATCAATATATATATTAATATAAATATATATATAACGCGACAATGGGGGCTCGTCGAGGGATAGTTTGAGTCAAAATCACTTTTTAAGTCGTGTTACCACTGGTGGTGATGATATTTACTACATTGTATATTTAAATTATCATTGTATCATTCATTTGTTCAACGCGGGAGGTTGGAGGGAGCCGCTCTTACAAATGGGCGGACTTATGGACTACCCTACCAACCAATGTAACATCAGCTTCCCACGTCGATCATAAGTTACCAGTGATTTACAGATATAATTGGGTTGCATATTTATAACCTTATGCAAACGACTCCCAGTACGTGTTGTCAATCAAATGTTCAGCAGTAATTTCGGGTATTACATGCTGTAAAAGAATAGGCAGAACGGTGGTCTATTTTATTATCTCAGTCTTAACCGATTGAGTGTTCGAAGCTAATATTGGAATCCTATAGCATTTGTTGTATAGTGAATCCGGAGACACTAGGACCTGTGTCAATATTAGAAAGGGAGATAACAAGTTATAATTTAGTATAAAGACTAAATAACTTGTTGACCTACTAGTCACCTTTGAAAGGAAGGTAAATGTTCTATGTTCAACGGACCGAACAGTAGACAGACAGTAGCGTCGCGCTTAATAGATCAGTGATAAACGGAATAATCACACAGGATCATTAAGTCAGTTTTTGTAGCCTAACATTTCTGTTCGCCGAAGTACAGTACTCCTCTTTTAACGTCACTACCGTTTAAGGTCACAAGGCGGATAAGATCAATCAGGTTGTTGGTCCCGGCCAAACACCTTCTTTATACCATTTAGAATTCCTCGCTTAGCGTCACCTCGCATAAGGGAAAAAATCGGATAACGTCAACCCGGTTTTGGCTCCCAAATGGAGGAGACTACTGCTTAAGAGAAATTGATGTCACAGATGACGTCATTTATGAGGTAACTTCCTGTTTTGAGATGGAATTCCATCCCAGAACACCTGTCACGTCCAGCCAGCATCCGCGTTATGCGACACTCTGCAATACACACGGGAACCACTTTGACAGAGTGCGATCCATGGGCGATGTAGACAGGTGTAACTGTGATATGCCGTGTCCCCTCCTAGCGGGACGTATTGCCACAGTGGACCTTACCCTGAATTGACTTCATTCACTAGCGATAAAGCATGTGCCGTGGCATAGACAAAATGAACAATTCGTTAAACTTGTGTAAGGTTTTCTGCAAATACACCCAGTAACTGTCTTGGTGCATACTTTTTATTTTTTATTCTCATTTGCGTGCGTGCGTGCGCGTCAATGTGTTTGTGTGTGTGTGTGTATGTGTATGCATGCTTGCATCCATTCGTTTGAGTGTTTGAGTGTGTGCTTATGCATCATACACACGCACAAAAAATACATATACAGTACTGCACCCCTTGGGGTCATGAGCAATCTTGCCACTGTAGATTGTTCTAACCTATAAAGGGAAAAGTGAAAGCCCCAGTTGAAAACCTGTCTTTCCTTTATAGGCATGATAAATTCACTGTGGCAACAGTACCCCCGTTGGAGTGCTGGGGGTTTCAGTATAAATAGTATCCCCACTTTCTGGAAATTTAGAGCTTTAAATTCCCACTGTCGCTGTCTTCCTCATTTGCTCTTTCCCATTCCTGCTCTGTCCTACTCTGCTATACTATCTTCTTCTTCGCTAGATCAATGACCTACCTTTTTTCTTGAAAACTCTTCCTGGACAAGACTCCTTGTTTGTGTATGAGGTCTGTTGGATCAGCTTGGGAGTGTTGGACGCTTTCTGCCGAGTGGTCACTAGGGCTTCCTATGATGTTATTATTTAGCGATATAGGCATTTTATATGTATGTGTTTTGTTGATAATTTATAATGATGTTTGTATTCTATTTTGTTTTTGTAACCGGGGGTTCGAGTAGTTGGGGTAAAGCCCCAGCCGTCCCCTGCGTGGGATGTCTTTATTGTAAAGTGACTGGCCGGTGAAGGGCATTCAATTTTCCCACTAGGGTTGTTTCAGCAGATCTTTTATGCGGATCGGGGGTTGTCCGGTCCTGATTTGGCTCGGAAGAGTCCACTGGACCTAAAGCAACAATCAATCAATCAATCAATAAAAAAAAAGTAATGCATACACGCACCAACCTGCACACATGTATACACACACACACACACACACACACTGTCACACGACAAAAAAAGTTAGCACCTCGTATAAGATCAAGTTTTTTACTGGTAGTTGATCTTATCAGAGGACTGTTTAGGGTGCCCCTCGGATAAGATCAAACAAAAATTTGGTCCCTGGGGGGTCACCTTAAGCGAGGAGTACTGTAAGAGCGACATAGAAAATTAGAAGAATACTCGTAGTGAGAGAGTATTAGCAGAAGGGTCTAGTAAACTCATCCGCCACAAAGGAACGGACCGAGAGTTATACTAGAGTGTATTTTTTTATTTTATAAATATACACACAGTAAATCCCTGAGACACAGGTGTATCATCCAGGGTGGATTGTATCTGTGTGGCAATCAAATAAGGCCACGTACAGTTGATCTTATTAGGCGAATCAAGGTAAAGGTAGCAGAATTAACTTTTGTAAATTCGATATGTGTAAACAATTCTAATTACATTACAAGAATGAATTAGAATCTTTGAGTTCGAAGTAGAACTGGTGTTAACAAGAGGGTGCCATTGCCGGATACACAAAACTCTTCTTTTCAAGTTCTTGGTTTTATGCTGTTAATACGCGAATAGCAAATAACCGAATTTGCAGTAAAAGCGTATAGTTATAACGAATCCATTAGGGCTTTGTTCGAAGATACTCCAAAGAGTTGCCATTTTTGTATTCTTTTTTTCCTCCTCGGGGGAAATAACGTCATTAACGTGACGTAATCGGCGTGACGAAATCGGAACTTCTCGAACGCTAATTTATTATTTCCTGTCGTATTACATTTTTGGCATCAGTAAATGACAACGACTCGTGCGCAAGCGAAAGCAATGGAAGCCAACGATCCTTTCTTAAAGTTTAAGGCAGAAGGAGAAGCGTTGGGGTTGTCGGGTCCAGATCTTGTCAATTACGTCAAGGAAGAAAAAAAGCGACAAGCTGAAGCTGAAGCTGAAATCGATGAAACGAAACATAAAGCAACATTGGAATATGAATTAGAACTCGAACGAATACGTCACGTGAACAGTGACAACACCAATGACAATGCTGCCGATCCGTCGGATTCCCGTTCATCGCAGTTTTATCAGGAAAAACTGAAGATAAAACTACCTTTTCTGGAAGACAAAGATGATCTGGAAGATTATCTACGCACATTTGAGAGAACGGCTAAGATCCAAGAATGGCCAGTTAATCAATGGGCTCCTCGTCTGGGCACCTTGCTAAAAGGGAAAGCGAGGGAAGTCTACTCTATGTTGAATGATGCTGATGCCGGAGATTACGGAACATTACCGCGATCATTATTGTTCCGATTCCAGCTGGACGATGCAGTAAGATTTGCTTTAACCTACGAGTCAGCGAAGCAAGCCACTATGTCTGATCATGAAAGACCCAGGAATAGATTCGGATATAGACTCAAGCATAATAGGAGGAAAGAAGATGAGGAAGGAGATAAAAAGAAAGTGGAGGTAGCGCAGAAGCAGCTCCACAACGTCAGGACAAGGAGACCTGAAGTAACCTGCTATACTTATAACCAGCAAGGTCATGTGGCGAGACAATGCCCAAAAGGAGGGAAAGAAAACAAAGCAGCCGCCGCAATAGCTGGAAGTATAAGACAGGAAGATGTACAGAGTCACGGCAAGCTCTGTTCATTACGTACGGCGATACCGTTCTCGCCGGAGTGCCAAGTAGAAGTGGAAGGAAAGCAAGCGACGGCATTGCGCGACACTGGAGCGTCGATCACCATCGTCGATTCCAGTCTCGTACCCGAGCGATGTTTGTCAGGAGAGACCATTGAGATAGTGATGGCCTCGTCGCCTGCGAAGTTATCACTACCAATTGCGACGGTACACATGAACACACCGTTCTTTGAAGGGAAGACCGTTGTGGCCATTATGAAGCAACCGGTAGAGCAAGTTCTTGTAGGGAACTACCGTAAGTCTGAGGATGGGAACCTGACACCTGTTCCAGTTTACGCTATTCGAGAAGTGTGCGCAGCAATGCAAACTAGAGCTTCTGTGGGGAAAACAGATAAAACATTGAAAACATCAAATTCTCTGCTCGGGGATGTCACTCCAGTGGAATTGGGACAAGCTCAGAAGGAGGATCCAACCCTGGAGAAAGCGAGGAAGCTAGCTGACAATGGAACCAAGCATGGGAAAGGAGGGCGCAAATCAATTTCTAAAACCACCTGCAGCTGGAGAAAGGGAATTTTGTACCGTACTTTTCTCCAAAATGGTAAAGAGACCAAACAAATTGTTGTCCCAAAGAAATATCGCAACGAAGTGTTACGATTGGCCCATGACACGCCGATGTCAGGACACCTGGGTGTAACCAAAACCAGGAAGAGAATCTGGAACGATTTCGTATGGCCCGGAATCTGCGGAGACATCAGACGCTATTGCGCGTCATGTGACATATGCCAAAGGACGTCACCGAAGGGTCAAGTTCGGAAACTGCCGTTGGGCAAGATGCCAATAATCCACACACCTTTTGATCGTGTGGCGGTGGATATCATCGGACCTATTTTACCAGCGTCCGACAGGGGGCACCGCTATATTATCACCATGGTGGACTATGCTACACGCTACGTCGAAGCCAAACCATTAAAATCCATCAAAGCCGAAGATGTGGCCAAATCATTGTGGGAAATGTGGACTCGCTTAGGTATTTCTGACAGACAACGGATCTCAATTTGTAGGATCCCTAGCTGATGAAGTGAACAGGCTATTAAGTGTGAAAGGCCTGAGGACCACACCACGACACGCACAATGTAACGGGTTGGTGGAACGTTTCAATGGTACCATCAAAAGTATGCTGAAACATCTTTGTCAAGAACAACCAAAAGAATGGGACAGGTTTATTCCTGCACTTCTGTTTGCTATCAGAGAAGTACCGCAAGAATCACTACAATTCTCTCCCTTTGAGCTTCTTTATGGACGAACTGTACGAGGACCGTTACAGATTCTGAAAGAGCTCTGGACACAGGAAGAACAGACGGAAGAAACCAGGACCACATTTCAGTATGTGATCGACCTCCGGAACAGAATTGAAGAAACCTGTAAAATCGCCAGAGAAAACCTTGGAAAAGCAAGCGCTAAACACGCGAAACATTTCAACATGAAAGCAAAAGCACGAAAATTCAACGTTGGAGATAAAGTTCTCATGCTTGTTTCTGATAAAGCCAACAAACTGCAGATGCTATGGAAAGGTCCCTATGTTGTCACTGACCGCATCAATGAATGTGACTACAAGATTGCAGTAGGAGACAATGAGAAGATCTACCATGCTAATGCACTGAAACTGTATGTTGAAAGAGAAAAGCAAGTGGAAACTCATATCGTCGCCGTTGTGATGATCGACGAACATGAACAGAAAGATACTACTGGAACAAAAGATAGCATACCTGTGATTCAGCTGGAAAATACCCAAGGACCAGCGGATGTTCATTTGTCCAACAAACTGACAGAAAAGCAAAGAACAGAGCTTACAGAAATCTGCAACCGCAAGAAGTCTGTATTGACAGATTTGCTGGGGAAAACATCATTGCAAGAGTGTAATATCCCAATGGAACAGGATCAAGCTATATTTGTTCGACAGTACCCTCTGCCATATTCCAAGATAAAAGCAATCGGAGAAGAAGTTGAAGCAATGTTGAAAATGAACGTCATCGAACAAGCAGCATCACCATACAGCGCACCTGTTGTACTTGTACAAAAGAAGGACGGCAACAACCGATTCTGTATTGACTACAGAAAATTAAATCAAGCCACAAGATTCGATGCCGAACCAATGCCTAACATCGATGAGCTATTTGCCAAGCTGAGCAAGAAGAAATACTTTTCCAAGATAGACCTCGCAAAAGGATACTGGCAAATCCCTATGAAGACAGAAGACAAAGAGAAGACCGCTTTCACTACACCACAAGGTCAATTTCAATGGACTGTGATGCCATTTGGTTTGAAGAACGCTGGAGCTGTTTTCACACGCATGATGAGAAAACTTTTGAAACCGCTGAACGAAGACGCAGTCAGTAATTTCATTAATGACGTCATGGTAGCAACTGAGACGTGGGAGGAGCACGTGCAAGTCCTCAAAGCAACGTTAGATAGATTGCTTGAGTGCAATCTGACAGCGAAACCTTCCAAGTGTTATTTTGGATTTGAGAGCCTGTCATTTCTAGGACACATAGTTGGTCAAGGTACAATTCAACCAGAAGAAGACAAGGTTGAAAAGATCAGAAACGCGCAACCACCGAAGACGAAGAAAGACTTGCGCGCTTTCTTGGGTCTAGCAGGATATTATCGGAAGTTCGTGCCGAACTTCGCTACGCTCGCACTGCCGCTAACTGAGAAGACGAAAAAAGGGCATCCTGAACGAGTTCAGTGGGACGACAAATGCGAAGAAGCATTCACGTCACTCAAGCGAGAGTTGTGCAAGAAACCAGTCATCTGTCTCCCTGATCCAGAGAAACAGTACGTCCTAAGGACGGACGCATCAGACAGAGGTATTGGCGCTATCCTGATGCAAGACCATGGTGATGGTTTACAACCAATCGCGTACGCCAGCAAGAAGCTGAGTGAAACTGAAGGCCGGTATGCCACAATCGAGAAGGAATGCATGGCAATAGTATGGGGAATACGGAAGTTTGAACAATACCTGTTTGGAACAAAGTTTGTCATTGAAACAGATCACCAGCCTCTACAATATTTGCAGAAAGCAAGGACAGAAAACGGACGGCTGATAAGATGGGCCATACAACTCCAACAGTACAACTTCTCTGTACGAGTCATTCCAGGCAAAGACAATATCGGGGCAGATTATCTCAGCCGCTCGATGTGAGTGAAAGGAGTGACGATAATAATTTGTTTTCGGAATGACGCAGTATTCGACATTTTTTTTATTTAGTGTAGTTCATTTTTAGATTGTTGTTACCATAGACAATTTGTGTACCATCCTTTCGATTGGCTGAATGTGGGAAATATACGTTAGGAAAACCATTCGAGCGACCATCTTTGGAGGGCAAGAAACATATGTTCACGCCAGACCACTATTTCGGATTATTGAGGTCATAAATTTGGTTTGAAAAGCTCGTCTCATCCTAAACAACACGTGTCGTAAACACAACAAACGAATCCTGAGCTGGTAAGTTAAGATTCGATGTGTGAAGCCGAGAAATGGGTAGTCTTGTGCTTGTGTCCATTGTGCCATGCGAATCATTCATCGTCCTTCATCAAGGTGATTCGTTATAATTCTTCAATGTATGCAATGTATATGGTAATAGTTATTTTAACATGTTGTTCTCAATTCATATAAATTCTTCAGTGCATTAGATTTATATGATAATAGTTAATTTAACATGTTTGGCTTAGTTAATAAAGAATGTTGTTGCATTCTTGATCATTGGAACAGTATGGATGAACAGCGAGGAAAGAACATTATTGTGCTTTGGGAATAAGATACAATAACCCGTGAATATGCAGGGTTCTTATTCAAACAACGTCGACGGCGTTCCTCGCTGGTCATTCAACGGGATACGGATTGTGTACTTAGTCCCTGTTATTTGTCTGTGCGCAGGGAAAGGATTTCTTCTTTTTTTTCTTGTAGTTTCTGACTGTTTGGAATCCTGACATTATCACTCTAATCTACTTCCATCTTCCACGCCATTCATCTAATGACATGGGGATCGCCATATCTTTGACGTCCATGTGAAGTCAGCTGGACGACATATCTTCCTCCTGGCCAAGCATGAAGATGGAGCCCTGATTAGACACTAGGAACATTTCAAGACCTACTTTTATAACTAAAGAAGTCAGAACTTTCTTCACCAGATAAGTGTCAATAACATTTTAATTACATAAGAACCTTGTCATCACGGGTTCATCGTATCACATCACATCATATGAAATAAATATCATCTACCATCAACCAGTGGTATTCTTTTTTAGTTGTAAAAAAGCAAACAGGACGAATGAATAGCTATTAATTTCTTTTATTCTTTATTTTCTATTTCTCAACATTATTTTCTTGTTTCTTATCGATTTTTGGGCATAGTAAAAAGAGGGAATTGATTCTATTTATATAAAATTCTTTCAGTCTGTTCATTCACCCTTTAACATCAATATATATATTAATATAAATATATATATAACGCGACAATGGGGGCTCGTCGAGGGATACTTTGAGTCAAAATCACTTTTTAAGTCGTGTTACCACTGGTGGTGATGATATTTACTACATTGTATATTTAAATTATCATTGTATCATTCATTTGTTCAACGCGGGAGGTTGGAGGGAGCCGCTCTTACAAATGGGCGGACTTATGGACTACCCTACCAACCAATGTAACATCAGCTTCCCACGTCGATCATAAGTTACCGGTGATTTACAGATATAATTGGGTTGCATATTTATAACCTTATGCAAACGACTCCCAGTACGTGTTGTCAATCAAATGTTCAGCAGTAATTTCGGGTATTACATGCTGTAAAAAAATAGGCAGAACGGTGGTCTATTTTATTATCTCAGTCTTAACCGATTGAGTGTTCGAAGCTAATATTGGAATCCTATAGCATTTGTTGTATAGTGAATCCGGAGACACTAGGACCTGTGTCAATATTAGAAAGGGAGATAACAAGTTATAATTTAGTATAAAGACTAAATAACTTGTTGACCTACTAGTCACCTTTGAAAGGAAGGTAAATGTTCTATGTTCAACGGACCGAACAGTAGACAGACAGTAGCGTCGCGCTTAATAGATCAGTGATAAACGGAATAATCACACAGGATCATTAAGTCAGTTTTGTAGCCTAACATTTCTGTTCGCCGAAGTAAGAGCGACATAGAAAATTAGAAGAATACTCGTAGTGAGAGAGTATTAGCAGAAGGGTCTAATAAACTAATCCGCCACAAAAGAACGGACCGAGAGTTATACTAGAGTGTATTTTTTTTATTTTATAAATATACACACAGTAAATCCCTGAGACACAGGTGTATCATCCAGGGTGGATTGTATCTGTGTGGCAATCAAATAAGGCCACGTACAGTTGATCTTATTAGGCGAATCAAGGTAAAGGTAGCAGAATTAACTTTTGTAAATTCGATATGTGTAGCTACTGGATTCGAGCCTAGACAGTGACACGTTATCACAATTCTAATTACATTACAAGAATGAATTAGAATCTTTGAGTTCGAAGTAGAACTGGTGTTAACAAGAGGGTGCCATTGCCGGATACACAAACCTCTTCTTTTCAAGTTCTTGGTTTTATGCTGTTAATACGCGAATAGCAAATAACCGAATTTGCAGTAAAAGCTTATAGTTATAACGAATCCATTAGGGCTTTGTTCGAAGATACTCCAAAGAGTTGCCATTTTTGTATTCTTTTTTCCTCCTCGGGGAAATAACGTCATTAACGTGACGTAATCGGCGTGACGAAATCGGAACTTCTCGAACGCTAATTTATTCTTTCCTGTCCTATTACATTTTTGGCATCAGTAAATGACAACGACTCGTGCGCAAGCGAAAGCAATGGAAGCCAACGATCCTTTCTGAAAGTTTAAGGCGGAAGGAGAAGCGTTGGGGTTGTCGGGTCCAGATCTTGTCAATTACGTCAAGGAAGAAAAAAAGCGACAAGCTGAAGCTGAAGTTGAAGAAAGGAAGCGTCAAGCTGAAATCGATGAAAGGAAACATAAAGCAACATTGGAATATGAATTAGAACTCGAACGAATACGTCACGTGAACAGTGACAACACCAATGACAATGCTGCCGATCCGTCGGATTCCCGTTCATCGCAGTTTTATCAGGAAAAACTGAAGATAAAACTACCTTTTCTGGAAGACAAAGATGATCTGGAAGATTATCTACGCACATTTGAGAGAACGGCTAAGATCCAAGAATGGCCAGTTAATCAATGGGCTCCTCGTCTGGGCACCTTGCTAAAAGGGAAAGCGAGGGAAGTCTACTCTATGTTGAATGATGCTGATGCCGGAGATTACGGAACATTACGGCGATCATTATTGTTCCGATTCCAGCTAACGGCAGAAGAATATCGGAAAAAATTTCGAGAGGCCAGAAGACAGCAAGGAGAATCAACACAAGAGTACGCTACCAAGTTAGATCTCTGGTTATCCAGATGGCAGGAACTTGCAGGGAAGAACAACACATATGACGACCTGCGTGACTTGATATTGCAAGAAAAGTTTCTTTGTGGGATACCGTTTGATCAAGCGCGTTTTGTCAGAGAAAAGGAGCCGGAGATGATGGACGATGCAGTAAGATTTGCTTTAACCTACAAGTCAGCGAAGCAAGCCATGTCTGATCATGAAAGACCCAGGAATAGATTCGGAGATAGACTCAAGCATAATAGGAGGAAAGAAGATGAGGAAGGAGATAAAAAGAAAGTGGAGGTAGCGCAGAAGCAGCTCCACAACGTCAGGACAAGGAGACCTGAAGTAACCTGCTATACTTGTAACCAGCAAGGTCATGTGGCGAGACAATGCCCAAAAGGAGGGAAAGAAAACAAAGCAGCCGCCGCAATAGCTGGAAGTATAAGACAGGAAGATGTACAGAGTCACGGCAAGCTCTGTTCATTACGTACGGCGATACCGTTCTCGCCGGAGTGCCAAGTAGAAGTGGAAGGAAAGCAAGCGACGGCATTGCGCGACACTGGAGCGTCGATCACCATCGTCGATTCCAGTCTCGTACCCGAGCGATGTTTGTCAGGAGAGACCATTGAGATAGTGATGGCCTC
The DNA here is from genome assembly GCA_036898135.1 of Oncomelania hupensis. NCBI lineage: Eukaryota > Metazoa > Mollusca > Gastropoda > Littorinimorpha > Pomatiopsidae > Oncomelania > Oncomelania hupensis. Next base: position 47,675 of record CM072516.1, read on the forward strand.
GTCGCCTGCGAAGTTATCACTACCAATTGCGACGGTACACATGAACACACCGTTCTTTGAAGGGAAGACCGTTGTGGCCGTTATGAAGCAACCGGTAGAGCAAGTTCTTGTAGGGAACTACCGTAAGTCTGAGGATGGGAACCTGACACCTGTTCCAGTTTACGCTATTCGAGAAGTGTGCGCAGCAATGCAAACTAGAGCTTCTGTGGGGAAAACAGATAAAACATTGAAAACATCAAATTCTCTGCTCGGGGATGTCACTCCAGTGGAATTGGGACAAGCTCAGAAGGAGGATCCAACCCTGGAGAAAGCGAGGAAGCTAGCTGACAATGGAACCAAGCATGGGAAAGGAGGGCGCAAATCAATTTCTAAAACCACCTACAGCTGGAGAAAGGGAATTTTGTACCGTACTTTTCTCCAAAACGGTAAAGAGACCAAACAAATTGTTGTCCCAAAGAAATATCGCAACGAAGTGTTACGATTGGCCCATGACACGCCAATGTCAGGACACCTGGGTGTAACCAAAACCAGGAAGAGAATCTGGAACGATTTCGTATGGCCCGGAATCTGCGGAGACATCAGACGCTATTGCGCGTCATGTGACATATGCCAAAGGACGTCACCGAAGGGTCAAGTTCGGAAACTGCCGTTGGGCAAGATGCCAATAATCCACACACCTTTTGATCGTGTGGCGGTGGATATCATCGGACCTATTTTACCAGCGTCCGACAGGGGGCACCGCTATATTATCACCATGGTGGACTATGCTACACGCTACGTCGAAGCCAAACCATTAAAATCCATCAAAGCCGAAGATGTGGCCGAATCATTGTGGGAAATGTGGACTCGCTTAGGTATTTCTGACAGACAACGGATCTCAATTTGTAGGATCCCTAGCTGATGAAGTGAACAGGCTATTAAGTGTGAAAGGCCTGAGGACCACACCACGACACGCACAATGTAACGGGTTGGTGGAACGTTTCAATGGTACCATCAAAAGTATGCTGAAACATCTTTGTCAAGAACAACCAAAAGAATGGGACAGGTTTATTCCTGCACTTCTGTTTGCTATCAGAGAAGTACCGCAAGAATCACTACAATTCTCTCCCTTTGAGCTTCTTTATGGACGAACTGTACGAGGACCGTTACAGATTCTGAAAGAGCTCTGGACACAGGAAGAACAGATGGAAGAAACCAGGACCACATTCCAGTATGTGATCGACCTCCGGAACAGAATTGAAGAAACCTGTAAAATCGCCAGAGAAAACCTTGGAAAAGCAAGCGCTAAACACGCGAAACATTTCAACATGAAAGCAAAAGCACGAAAATTCAACGTTGGAGATAAAGTTCTCATGCTTGTTTCTGATAAAGCCAACAAACTGCAGATGCTATGGAAAGGTCCCTATGTTGTCACTGACCGCATCAATGAATGTGACTACAAGATTGCAGTAGGAGACAATGAGAAGATCTACCATGCTAATGCACTGAAACTGTATGTTGAAAGAGAAAAGCAAGTGGAAACTCATATCGTCGCCGTTGTGATGATCGACGAACATGAACAGAAAGATACTACTGGAACAAAAGATAGCATACCTGTGATTCAGCTGGAAAATACCCAAGGACCAGCGGATGTTCATTTGTCCGACAAACTGACAGAAAAGCAAAGAACAGAGCTTACAGAAATCTGCATCCGCAAGAAGTCTGTATTGACAGATTTGCTGGGGAAAACATCATTGCAAGAGTGTAATATCCCAATGGAACAGGATCAAGCTATATTTGTTCGACAGTACCCTCTGCCATATTCCAAGATAAAAGCAATCGGAGAAGAAGTTGAAGCAATGTTGAAAATGAACGTCATCGAACAAGCAGCATCACCATACAGCGCACCTGTTGTACTTGTACAAAAGAAGGACGGCAACAACCGATTCTGTATTGACTACAGAAAATTAAATCAAGCCACAAGATTCGATGCCGAACCAATGCCTAACATCGATGAGCTATTTGCCAAGCTGAGCAAGAAGAAATACTTTTCCAAGATAGACCTCGCAAAAGGATACTGGCAAATCCCTATGAAGACAGAAGACAAAGAGAAGACCGCTTTCACTACACCACAAGGTCAATTTCAATGGACTGTGATGCCATTTGGTTTGAAGAACGCTGAGCTGTTTTCACATGCATGATGAGAAAACTTTTGAAACCGCCGAACGAAGACGCAGTCAGTAATTTCATTGATGACGCCATGGTAGCAACTGAGACGTGGGAGGAGCACGTGCAAGTCCTCAAAGCAACGTTAGATAGATTGCTTGAGTGCAATCTGACAGCGAAACCTTCCAAGTGTTATTTTGGATTTGAGAGCCTGTCATTTCTAGGACACATAGTTGGTCAAGGTACAATTCAACCAGAAGAAGACAAGGTTGAAAAGATCAGAAACGCGCAACCACTGAAGACGAAGAAAGACTTGCGCGCTTTCTTGGGTCTAGCAGTATATTATCGGAAGTTCGTGCCGAACTTCGCTACGCTCGCACTGCCGCTAACTGAGAAGACGAAAAAAGGGCATCCTGAACGAGTTCAGTGGGACGACAAATGCGAAGAAGCATTCACGTCACTCAAGCGAGAGTTGTGCAAGAAACCAGTCATCTGTCTCCCTGATCCAGAGAAACAGTACGTCCTAAGGACGGACGCATCATACAGAGGTATTGGCGCTATCCTGATGCAAGACCATGGTAATGGTTTACAACCAATCGCGTACGCCAGCAAGAAGCTGAGTGAAACTGAAGGCCGGTATGCCACAATCGAGAAGGAATGCATGGCAATAGTATGGGGAATACGGAAGTTTGAACAATACCTGTTTGGAACAAAGTTTGTCATTGAAACAGATCACCAGCCTCTACAATATTTGCAGAAAGCAAGGACAGAAAACGGACGGCTGATGAGATGGGCCATACAACTCCAACAGTACAACTTCTCTGTACGAGTCATTCCAGACAAAGGGGGGGGGGGGGGGAGGAGGGGGGGATATTGTCACGATACAAGCGCCTATTCGATATTCTGCCTTTAGTCCAGACAATGCGTCATAGACAATACGTCATAGACAGTGACGATAATAATATGTTTTCGGAATGACGCAGTATTCGACATTTTTTTTATTTAGTGTAGTTCATTTTTAGATTGTTGTTACCATAGACAATTTGTGTACCATCCTTTCGATTGGCTGAATGTGGGAAATATACGTTAGGAAAACCATTCGAGCGACCATCTTTGGAGGGCAAGAAACATATGTTCACGCCAGACCACTATTTCGGATTATTGAGGTCATACATTTGGTTCATCGTATCACATCACATCATATGAAATATCATCTACCATCAACCAGTGGTATTCTTTTTTAGTTGTAAAAAAGCAAACAGGACGAATGAATAGCTATAGTATTAATTTCTTTTATTCTTTATTTTCTATTTCTCAACATTATTTTCTTGTTTCTTATTGATTTTTGGGCATAGTAAAAAGAGGGAATTGATTCTATTTATATAAAATTCTTTCAGTCTGTTCATTCACCCTTTAACATCAATATATATATATATATATATATATATATATATATATATATATATATATATATATATATATATATATATATATATATATATATATATATATATATGTATATATATATATATATATAACGCGACACTCCCTCAGCCTCTCTCCCCTGTCTCAGCCTCTCTCCCCTCTCTCAGCCTCTCTTCCCTCTCTCAGCCTCTTTTCCCTCTCTCAGCCTCTCTTCACTCTCAGATTTTGTCAGCCTTTCTCAGCCTCTGTCAGCCTTTCTCCCCTCTCTCAGTCTCTCTTCCCACTCTCAGCCTCTCTCCCCTCTCTCAGCCTTTCTCCTTTCACTCAGCCTCTCTCACCTCACTCAGCGTCTTTCCTTTCTCTCAGCCTTTATCAGCCTCTCTCCCCTCTCTCAGCCTTTCTCAGCCTCGCTCCCTTCTCTCAGCCTCTTTCCCTTCTCTTAGCCTCTCTTGGCCTCCCTCCCCTCTCTTAGCCTCTCTCCCCCTGTCAGCTTCTCTTAGCCTCTCTCCCCTCTCTCAGCCTCTGTCCCCTCTCTCATCCTCTCTCCTCTCTCTCAGCCTGTCACGTCCCAACTGCCTCAACAGAGGTTCGACATGTGTGCTCTTTCACACGAGAAAAAAACCCAACACCTAAATAAACTCTAAAAGACAAGACCAGAAGTAACAAGACAATTTCTTTATTTCACTCACTCATTCACACTAAAAATTAACTCCCTTTATCCCACTTCCCAACCAACCAACCCTCAATCCCACTAATAAAACCCCAAACTAATACATAAACAATTCGCTCAAAATAATAATGATAATTAAATCAAAATGGAAAATGACTAACTACAAATGTACAAGAGATTTATAATAATTATGGCTGAAACAGCTTACTGACAACGAAGTAAATACACAGTAAGCAACTGCTTTAAATCTTTATAAAAATTCAAACTTTGTTCCACTTAAATTTCAACCAGATACAACAAGTCTTTTATATTATATAAAATGAATAAGAAAATTTATCCTTTATGCAAAATAGAATTTGTAAGAAATTAACCTAAATTATTAATTAATTAATATCTGGCGAAATAATTCCCCCAGACAAAACTATACAATCACAGGGTTACTTAATCTAGTAGGTAATATTTCTCAACAACGTTTATCAATCAATTCAGATTAAATATATTTCAATGTGCCGTAATTTATAATTTATCACATGTAAAACAATTATTATTCCTCACAATTGTCTATCAATGGTTATAGTTATTTGTTGTGTATGGTGGAGTGTGCGTGTGTGTGCTTTATAAACGAAATAAGGTTCCTTGGGCGAATACCACAACCTTCGCAACCGAGGTTGACACACAGAACACCGGCGTAATAGGCCGAGGCGCACCAGCTTCACACCAGCAAGGTTTCAGCACATCATCAATGATCTGCTCTAAGGTTTTGGTTTTGGTTTTGGTACATCTACAACAATACATACAAAAATACGCAACCATTAATAATTATATTACAATATACTGCACAAGCACCCCGCTGTCGGAATGGTTGTCTCCCTTTCAACATCCTTACTCATCCTCCCTGTCATCGCGCATATACATTCCCAATCACCTCCTTCCTGTCATCTCTTCGCTACGTAACAGCGAATTCTTTTATATCAATTTATAATTATTTAATTTATAATACATTTTAGAAAATTCTCTCTCTCTCTATTGCTAGGTATTTATGCAGCAAACAATATGAAACATAAAATAGAATTTAAGAAAACATAATTAATTATCCGTTCACACTGCATGCATAACCCAAACCCCCGAACGCTATGGCCAACTGAGAAATTGAGGTAAATAACTTACGGCTACCAGTGGATCCTCCGGCCTGTTGACAAAGACACACAAACGACGGGACAAACACACAGGCACAGATGGTTAGGCAAGGTGATTACACAGGCATAAGAAGTCCTAGACGGAGTCACAGGTCACCCGACGTTATACGTAGATAACTCAGATTTCACCGAGAATACACAGTAGGCATTCTAAACAGCTTAGAACAGTTTCAGTTAAACAAACACTTCCAAAGTGTTCCCAAAACAGTCCTCCTCTTCCGATAATAGGCTCTTTTTCGTTGACGGTCTGATCGGTACGACCCACAGACAAAGTCACTAACTGGCACCTTGACCCAACGCGGATCTGTTGATTCTGGCTATATAAGCGATATGAAAAACGTTACTACTCCTATCAAAATATACAGTGCAAGGGGTTTTATACGATTAGCTAAGAATCTTCTAGAACATACTCGTTCTAACTATAATTCATTCCCTACACCCGCGATTAGAGCACGCATTTCACACATAGAATATCGCATGGCAGCAATTAATCTTCTCAATAACAAAATAGCCAACTATGCTGTTTTCTAACATAGTGCGTTCCGCACGGGCGCAAATCATTCGCTACTTTTATTAATTATAAACCAAATTAATTTATTCTGATTCTCTCCTCTTGATTACCGTAACTTTTAACCTCTATGTACAGGCTGATGATTAAACTATATACATAGGCGCGCGACTGCAAAACTGCGTAGCGTGACACAGCACCCCACCAAGACGAAAACTAACAGTTTTAGTTCTTAACAACCACGCTACTCAGTTCTGCTCAAGAAATCAGCTGGTACATTTTCTTTTCTTGAAATGTTTCCTACCATCAAATCAAAATCTGACTGCTTCGTCTTTCTCTCTCGCCAGAACGATCGGTGAAACGAACAGCACTACGGTGGGCATGCCCTCGACTATAGGTACTTCCTCCCCTTCGTCTGCTTCATCGACTACTACAGCTGTGGCGATTTGTGCTCTCTGATGGTACAGTTTCAGTAGGTTGGCGTGAAACAGTTTCACCTTGTTCCCCATGCGAATCTGATAATCGCATTCGTTTCGACGACTTATGACTTCGTATGGCCCCCTCCAGCTCATTTCTAGTTTGTTGTGCTTGGTTGGCAACAAAAGCAACACTTTGTCTCCCGCCTGAAATGTTCTAGGTTTCGTTTTCTTGTCGAAGTGTCTTTTCTGCCTCTCGCCTGCTTTCTTCAGACTTTCCTTCGCTAGTGCGCACGTTTCCTCGATTCTATTTCGCAGGTCCACAACATACTGACTAGCCACCTTCACTTCTTCTCCTTGACTGTCCTTCGTCCACAAATCTCTCAGTACCGACATGGGACCCCTCACTGTCTTGCCGTACAGTAGCTCAAAAGGTGAAAAACCTGTGCTCTCTTGAGGTACCTCCCTATACGCGAAGAGCAGCGCTGGTATGTACCTATCCCATGTTTTCGGTTGCTCCTTCGTCAGCTTTTTGAGCATCGACACGAGTGTACCATTGAAACGCTCCACGAGCCCGTCGCACATTGGATGGTATGGTGTTGTCGCCTTCCCATGGATTGCTAGAAGTCTATTTACTTCAGTCATCACGTTTGACATAAATTGTGTCCCTTGATCTGTCAATATCTCTTTGGGAATTCCCACTCTTGTCCAGATCTCCCACAATGCTTCGGCAACTCTCTCAGCCTCTATGCCTTTCAGTGCTACGGCCTCAGGATACCGTGTCGCATAGTCCACCATGACTAATATGTATTGGTTGCCTCTGTCTGACATAGGTTTTATAGGCCCCACAATATCGACTGCAACTCTCTGAAACGGTTCGTCGACTAGAGGTAGTTTCTGCAGCGGAACTTTTGCTACCCTACCCCTGGGAACTGTTTTCTGGCATTCGGGACATGATTCGCAGAAACGCCTAACATCCCCGCACATTCCTGGCCAATAGAACACCCCCCATATCCTCTCACGTGTCCTCTTTCCACCTAAGTGCCAGGCGCATCACCTCTCCTCTTAGCTTGCTAGGCACGACTAGCTGCGTTAGCTCCTCTTCTCCCTGGTGGTGTACTCTGTACAAAATGCCCTTCTTTTTGCAGAAGCTAACCATCGCTTTGCCTGACTTGAGTTTCGTCCCTTGCTTCTTGCACTCTCTAGCTCTAGCTAAAGTGGGATCTTCTTCCTGCAACTTGGCCAATTGATCGGGCGTCACATCGAGTTGGAATGACTTCGGAATCGGCAGTGCTTTCTCCTGCTTCCCTTCTGCTTTGGCCTGTGCCCTGGTCTGAACGGCGGCTATCGCACACTCTAACCCATCTACAGCCACGGGACTTCGATAGCCTCCCTTGAAGGTAACCCAGTTGCCAAGAATCACATCAGGTACAACTTGCTCGATGACGATCAATTCTACTGTACCCTTCACGAAAGATGAATCTACTTCTACGTACGCTGTAGGATACTTCCCTGACTTGACCTGATCAGCGAACATGACCTCGATCTCTCTACCGGTCATATCCTCAGGACGCACCCACTTGGCTGCTACTGCCCCCACCTCGGCACCAGTATCTCTCAGAATCTTCACAGGCTGACCTCTGACTGTTCCCATGCTCCACGGGTTGTACGGCTGAATGGTACTAAAGCTAGTCTTGGTCATTTCCGAGTAAATCGGTCCTGAATCCGGACTGACAATGATACGTAGCAACTGTTTCGGACTACGGCACTCCTTCGCTACGTGACCTAGCTTCCCGCACCTGAAACACTTCACCGGACGTTTCTCCCCACTAGGTTCCCTCCTCTTATCCTCTTCACCCTTGTTGCCACTAGGACCACTCCTCGCTGCCCCTACAGGTTGACTGACAGCACGATTACCCCCCTTGTATGGCACGCTACCGAACACTGGTCTGTTACTCACTGTCCGTTTCGCATCTACATGTAACTGGGCAATCTCAGCTGCTTGCTCGCCGTTCTCAGGCTGCCTCTCCCTCACAAACAGCTCTAACTCAGGGTTCATTACTGACAACAACTGTTCAGTCAGAAAGACATCAAGCACTACGCCCGCATCATCTATATCCTTCTTAGCCAAAGAAAACCATCTCTTCACTAAGACTTGTACTCTACTCAAGTACTGCGGAAAAGTCTCTGTGCCTTCCTTCCTACTCCCCCTGAACTGCTTGCGGTAGTAGTCAGCATCTCTCCTAAATCGTTTCAGAAGAGCCCCCCTAACCACTTCGAAATCGACTATCTGTTCTGGAGTTAACTTCAGATAAGTCTCTCTTGCCTCCCCTGACAACAACGGTGACAACCTAGCCGACCACGTCTCCTCCCTCCATTTCTGCGTTCTAGCTATTTGCTCAAAGTGCTGAAGGTAGCTCTCAATATCCTCTTTACCATCAAATGGTTGGACCTTGATCCTGTAGCTATCAGCCTGAATTCTATCCCTCCTACGTTGGGCTTCTAGTTCTTTCTCTTGTTCTAACTGCGCTCTAAGCCTCTCTCTGTCGTCTTCCCGGGCCTGCTCTCTAGCTGCACGCTCTTCTTGCAGACGCAACTCGACATTTTCCCGTTCAGCTTCTATCTTCTTTTCTAAGAGCTTCAGTTCTCTAGCTTTGTCCTTCCTCTCCTGTTCTAGCCTTCTTTCTACTATGGCTAAATCTTCTGCCCTCCTCTTCTCCGCTAGGGCCAGCTCTTCTGCTCTTTCTTTACGCTCCCGTTCCATCTTCTTCTCTGCCAAAGCTAACTCTTCTGCTCTTCTCTTCTCTTCTCGTTCCATCTTCCTCTCGAGCCTGGCTGTTTCTTTTGCTAATCTAGCCGTTTCCTCTGCCAATCTAGCAGCCTCCTGCTCCCTCTTCGCCCCATCTACTACAAAACTGGCTAGACCTGCTCCCTTCAGCCCCATGCTAGCTCCTAGCTCCTTGTATCTAAGATATACATCCATGCCAACGCTACTTTTTCCTGCACCGGCCTTAACTGCAGTAGGAGTAAGATCAGCTGCCATGCGAGTACTATGAGCGAAAGGCGTACTCACTGTGGTTTCCTCGTCCATCGGTTCCCGACGCGAAGCGGCTGCGTCGGCCTCCGTGTACTGGTCCATCGCTCGCGCCTGCTCAGCTGCTCTCCGAGTCGCAGCCCTCGTCAGCATACAGTCGCGGACTAAGAATGAAAAATGGGAAAAAATGGGTGAATAACAAATGAAACAAATAACGATTAACACATATACAAACAGTCGAACAAATGACAAGTAAACAGTAACAGGAGCCGGAGAAGTCCCTTATCGTCTAGGCCTCGACGACAAAGTTGCCTACCTCAACCCCCCGTTTGTGCACACACGCTCGGGGTGTGAACCCTTTTGCGCAGCGCAACCTCACTCCCGACCAACCACCCACTGGCCACTCATCCGACACACAAGACGACAAAGAAACAAACACTGACTTCTGGTATCTAAACAAACAAAAAAAATAAATCTACCCTAACTACTTCCCCCTATCCCTTCCTAGATCTATCCCACCGCTGCCACCAAAATGTCACGTCCCAACTGCCTCAACAGAGGTTCGACATGTGTGCTCTTTCACACGAGAAAAAAACCCAACACCTAAATAAACTCTAAAAGACAAGACCAGAAGTAACAAGACAATTTCTTTATTTCACTCACTCATTCGCACTAAAAATTAACTCCCTTTATCCCACTTCCCAACCAACCAACCCTCAATCCCACTAATAAAACCCCAAACTAATACATAAACAATTCGCTCAAAATAATAATGATAATTAAATCAAAATGGAAAATGACTAACTACAAATGTACAAGAGATTTATAATAATTATGGCTGAAACAGCTTACTGACAACGAAGTAAATACACAGTAAGCAACTGCTTTAAATCTTTATAAAAATTCAAACTTTGTTCCACTTAAATTTCAACCAGATACAACAAGTCTTTTATATTATATAAAATGAATAAGAAAATTTATCCTTTATGCAAAATAGAATTTGTAAGAAATTAACCTAAATTATTAATTAATTAATATCTGGCGAAATAATTCCCCCAGACAAAACTATACAATCACAGGGTTACTTAATCTAGTAGGTAATATTTCTCAACAACGTTTATCAATCAATTCAGATTAAATATATTTCAATGTGCCGTAATTTATAATTTATCACATGTAAAACAATTATTATTCCTCACAATTGTCTATCAATGGTTATAGTTATTTGTTGTGTATGGTGGAGTGTGCGTGTGTGTGCTTTATAAACGAAATAAGGTTCCTTGGGCGAATACCACAACCTTCGCAACCGAGGTTGACACACAGAACACCGGCGTAATAGGCCGAGGCGCACCAGCTTCACACCAGCAAGGTTTCAGCACATCATCAATGATCTGCTCTAAGGTTTTGGTTTTGGTTTTGGTACATCTACAACAATACATACAAAAATACGCAACCATTAATAATTATATTACAATATACTGCACAAGCACCCCGCTGTCGGAATGGTTGTCTCCCTTTCAACATCCTTACTCATCCTCCCTGTCATCGCGCATATACATTCCCAATCACCTCCTTCCTGTCATCTCTTCGCTACGTAACAGCGAATTCTTTTATATCAATTTATAATTATTTAATTTATAATACATTTTAGAAAATTCTCTCTCTCTCTCTATTGCTAGGTATTTATGCAGCAAACAATATGAAACATAAAATAGAATTTAAGAAAACATAATTAATTATCCGTTCACACTGCATGCATAACCCAAACCCCCGAACGCTATGGCCAACTGAGAAATTGAGGTAAATAACTTACGGCTACCAGTGGATCCTCCGGCCTGTTGACAAAGACACACAAACGACGGGACAAACACACAGGCACAGATGGTTAGGCAAGGTGATTACACAGGCATAAGAAGTCCTAGACGGAGTCACAGGTCACCCGACGTTATACGTAGATAACTCAGATTTCACCGAGAATACACAGTAGGCATTCTAAACAGCTTAGAACAGTTTCAGTTAAACAAACACTTCCAAAGTGTTCCCAAAACAGTCCTCCTCTTCCGATAATAGGCTCTTTTTCGTTGACGGTCTGATCGGTACGACCCACAAAGTCACTAACTGGCACCTTGACCCAACGCGGATCTGTTGATTCTGGCTATATAAGCGATATGAAAAACGTTACTGCTCCTATCAAAATATACAGTGCAAGGGGTTTTATACGATTAGCTAAGAATCTTCTAGAACATACTCGTTCTAACTATAATTCATTCCCTACACCCGCGATTAGAGCACGCATTTCACACATAGAATATCGCATGGCAGCAATTAATCTTCTCAATAACAAAATAGCCAACTATGCTGTTTTCTAACATAGTGCGTTCCGCACGGGCGCAAATCATTCGCTACTTTTATTAATTATAAACCAAATTAATTTATTCTGATTCTCTCCTCTTGACTACCGTAACTTTTAACCTCTATGTACAGGCTGATGATTAAACTATATACATAGGCGCGCGACTGCAAAACTGCGTAGCGTGACACAGCCTCTTCCCCTCTCTCATCCTCTCTCCTCTCTCTTAGCCTCTGTCCCCTCTCTCATCCTCTCTCCTCTCTCTCAGCCTCTTCCCCTCTCTCAGCCTCTCTTCGCTCTCTCAGCCTCTCTTCCCTCTCTCCGCCTCTCTCCTCTCTCTCAGCCTTTCTCAGCCTCTCTCATATTCCCAAGCTGATCCAACAGACCTCTCACACAAATTAGGAGTTTTGTCCCGGAAGATTTTTCAAGAGAAAAGATAGGTGACTGGTCTAGCGAAGAAGAAGATAGTATAGTAGATTGATAGAACAGAGTAGGAATGAGAAAGAACAAAGGAGAAAGACAGTGACAGTGGGAATTTAAAGCACTAAATTTTTCAGAAAGTGTGGATACTATTTATAATGAAACCCCCGGCACCCCCACGGGGGAACACAAATGAGCAGTTTTGGAACAGTTTTCAAGAAAAAAGGTAGGTGACTGATCTAGCGAAGAACTAGATTGATATTACAGAATAGGAAAGAGAAAGAACAAAGGAGAAAGACAGTGACAGTGAGAAGTTAAAGCATTAAATGAGAATGACAGAAACAGCGGTAATATAAAGAACTATATTTTCACAAAAGTGGGGATATTATTTATACAGAAAACCCCGGCAGCCCAACGGGGTACATTTAATCACTAATGTTAACAGAAGGGCAATAAATATTGTGTTAGTAAGTGTTCCTGTGAGTTCTTAATTTGTATGATACTGGTAGAGACAGGTTTCATGGACTTTCTGTCACGAAACCGTGGGTAAGTTGTTATGAACATAGAGAAGTCGTGTTGCATGTGCTAAGCATGTAGTGATTGGACAGCCAATCAAAACGATTTCTTGTGTGACGTATACTGGAGTATATAACGAAGGGATGCTGGGTAAGTAGTCTCCTCTCTGAAAATCCTTATCGGGAAGAGAGGGGACTATAAACTGATTAAAAAAAAAAAAGTAGTTAGGGAATCTAGGAGATGTGTGTGATGACTGAGAGAGAGAGCGTATCTTTGGGAGGCGGTCCGACCGGTTGTTGAAAGGTGAGTTAGATTATTTTATCAGAAGTCTTACTTTGAAAGAATTCGGAATTCGGTTTCGGAAGTTAAGATATATATTTATGGTTAGCAGTTTGCTAATTTCATTTTATAATATTTACAGGTTTATTGATGCTTGTAATGACCGGTCGGAGTCGTGTCTCAAAGTGAGTGATAGTTTTGTAGGTATGCCTGTGTGTGTGTCTTCTGGGGGAGTATAGTGTAGAATAGGCCTAGTGTGGGAACTGAGGGTTAGTAGTAGTTTGTTAGCGTAGGGTAGCACAGTATGAATGAACTGAATGCCGTATATTGTGTGCTTGAGTTATTTTGAAATGAATTTGTATTTTGGGGGGTGAATAAAAGGGGCTAATTTCTTTATTATTTTATTACATTATATACGTAAAATCTTGTATATGAATTTCCAGTAATTGTTTGAGATGCTTTTGAGTATTTTGAATACATGGAATAAATGTAGTTTTGATTCCCTCAGTTACTGACTGGTGTCAAATTATTATGTTTGTGTTGTGATGGTTAATATTTCTATTGCTCAGACTGCCTGTAGTCTGGAATCTTAATTTATACTAAATTTAGCGCACCTGCCCAAGGCAGTCTGTGACACTTTCCACATCTCTCTATCTTTTATATTATTGTTGGCAATAAATTCTCTGAAATCTTTTTCCACTTCCTGTCACTTGCTCTCTATTTCTCTTGGATTTCATTAGTTAGATTTAAGTCCACTCCAACTTTGTCCAAGTACTAATAAATGAAAATTTGCTATCAGTTTGCCTACTGGAGCTAACTCAACCCATGAACACAAAAAACAACGCTAGAGAGAAACCAAAAAGAAGAATCCATTAGTCAACCGAGTTTAATAATCATTACATTACATTACATGATTATTGCTTTAGGTCCAGCGGACTCTTCCGAGCCAAATCAGGACCGGACAAACCCTGATCCGCATAAAAGATCTGCTGAAACAACCATAGTGGTAAAACTTAAAGCTCTCCACCAGCCAGTCACTTTACAATAAAGACATCCCACGCAGGGGACGCTGAGGCTGTACTCTAATTTATCGAACCCCCGTTTACAAAAACCAAATAGAATACAAACATTATAAATTATCAACAAAACTGTCACGCTACGCAGTTTGCAGTCGTGCGCCTATGTATATAGTTTAATCATCAGCCTGTACATAGAGGTTAGAAGTTACGGTAGTCAAGGGGAGAGCATCAGAATAAATTAATTAAGTTATAATTAATAGAAGTAACGAATGTATTGCGCCCGTGCAGAACGAACTATTGTTAGAAAGCAGTAGCTTGGCTATTTTGTTATTGAGAAGATTAATTGCTGCCATGCGATATTCTATGTGTGGAATGCGTGCTCTTTTCGCGAACAGTGCAGGAAATGAATTATAATTAAAATGAGTATGTTCTAGAACACTCTAGACTAATCGTATAAAACCCCTTGCACTGTATATCTTGATAGGAGCAGAAAACATTTTCATATCGCTTTTGTAGCCAGAATCAACGGATCTGTGTTGTGTCAAGGTGCCAGATAGTGACGTCGTCTGTGGGTCGTACCGATCAGACTGTCAACGAAAAAGAGACTAGTTATCGGAAGAGGAGGACTGTTTTGGGAACACTTTGGAAGTGTTTGATTAACTGGAACCGTTCTAAGCTGTTTAGAATACCAGCTGTGTATTCTCGGTGAAATCCGAGTTATCTACGTATAACGTCGGGTGACCTGTGACTCCGTCTAGGACTTCTTCTGCCTGTGTATCACCTTGCCTAACCATCTGTGCCTGTGTGTCTGTCCAGTCATTTGTGTGTCTTTGTCAACAGGCCGGAGGATCCCACTGGTAGCGTAAGTTGCTTATCTCAATTTCTCAGTTGGCCACATCGTTCGGGGGTTTGGGTTATGCGTGCGGTGTGAATGGATAGTTAATTATGTTTTCTTAAATTCTATTTTATGTTTCATATTATTTGCTGCGTAAATACCGAGAGAGAGAGAGAGAGAGAGAAGTCTCTAAAATAAATTATAAATTAAATGATTATAAATTAATAGAAGAGAATTCGCTGTTATGTAGCGAAGAGATGACAGAAAGGAGGTGAATGTGAATGGATATGTGCAATGACAGAAGTAATGGCAGGGAGGATGAGTAAGAATAGTGAAGGGAGACAACCATTCCGTCAGCGGAATGCTTGTGCCATATATTGTAATATAATTATTAATGGTTGCATATTTTTGTATGTATTGTTGTAGATGTACCAAAACCAAAACCTTAGACCAGATCGTTGATTGGGGTGCTGAAACCTAGCTGGTGTGAAGCTGGTGTGCCACGGCCTATGACGCCGGTGTTTCCTTGGGTCAACCTCAGTTGCGAAGGTTGCGGTAGTTGAAAAAGGAACCTTATTTTGTTTAAAAAGCACACACACGCACACTCCACAATTCACAACAAATAACAATAACTATTGACCAACAGTTGTGAGGAATAAAAATTGACTTACATGTGATAAATTATAAATTACAGCACATTGAAATATATTTAATTTGAACTGATTGATAAACATTGTTGAGTAATATTACCTACCTGATTAAGTAGCCCTGCGATTGTATAGTTTTGTCTGGGGGAATTAATTCGCCAGATATTTATTAATTAATAATTTAGATTAATTTCTTACAAATTCTATTTTACATAAAGGATAAATTTTCTTTTCATTTTATATAATATAAAAGACTTGTTGTATCTGTTTGAAATTTAAGTGTAACAAGGTTTGAATATTTATAAAGATTTAAAGCATTTTGCTTCAACTATTTACCTTGTTGTCAGTAAGCTGTTTCAGCCATAATTATTATAAATCTTTTGTACATTTTGTAGTTAGTCATTTTTCATTTTGATTTAATTATCATTATTATTTTGAGCGAATTGTTTATGTATTAGTTTTGGGTTGTGTTAGTGGGATTGAGGGTTGGAAGGTTGGGAAGTGGGGAAAAGGGAGTTAATTTTGAGTGTGAATGCGTGAGTGAAATAAAGAAATTGTCTTGTTACTTCTGGTCTTAGTTTATTTAGGTGTTGGGTTTTTTTCTCGTGTGGAAGTTGCACATGTCGAACCTCTGTTGAGGCAGTTGGGACGTGACATTTGGTGGCAGCGGTGGGATAGATCTAGGATAGGTTAGGGGGAGGTAGTTAGGGTAGATTTATTTGTTATTTGTTTAGATACCAGAAGTCAGTGTTTGTTTCTTTATCGTCTTGTGTGTCGGATGAGTGGCCAGTGGGTGGTTGGTCGGGAGCAGAGTTGCCTACCGTCCCGCTGTAGGCGGAATCGTCCCGATTTCAGGTGAAAAAACGAGCTGTGTTCCGCGTTTCCGCTTTTTAAGTTTACGTCCCGCCAAATAAATTTTTTTTTTTTTTTTTTTAACCCGGTAGAAGTTTATTTTTAGCGTGTCGGCTGATGCAATATCGGTGGTCTGATCCGGTTTTTGCGCGGACTAATGACGCGCATACAGTTTCAAACACAGAGTCACGTGACTTTCTTCAGCGCAACCTGCTAGTGGTAGGCCTAGGCTACTGACAAGTTGCCGCGATTGTTTCGACAGAAGTTATGGCGTCAAAATCAAATTCACGAGCAGACGATGGTCCTGATACACCTCCGAGAAAAAAACAGAAAAGATATCAGACATTTAGAAAAGAATATACAGAGAAATATTCTTTTATTAGGGAGGGCAAAGGAGAATCATGGGCGCATTGTGCCATTTGTTCTGTAGATTTCTCCATCGGGTCCGGCGGCGGAAACGATATTGAACGGCACATTAAAACCGACAAACATAATTGCAATGAAAGAATTCAAAAGCAGAAGGCGGCTGCGCCAAAAATTACTGGATTTTTGGTGACGAACAAGGGTGAAGCGGCCATGACCAGCAAGGAAGAAGCAGTGCTGAGGGCAGAGGCTATGGCAGTGGACTTAGTGCTGGAACTCAATTTGCCGATGAGCTCGCTTGATACATTCTCAAAAGCGTTCAAAGTGATGTTTAAAGATTCCGAGATTGCTCAGAAATTTGCTTGCGGACGGAGTAAAGGTACGGCTGTTGCCAAGGAAATGGCAGCGCAGACAACGCTCACGCTGGGAGAGCGCATGAAGTGCAACACTTTCAGTATATCGACTGATTGGATTTTACCTTCAGTGGCAGTATGCAGATTAGTAAAACGGAATCATGAACTAAAGTTTCTGTGTTTTATTTGTTACTTCATCATTAACAGTATCAATAACAACAGATTCATAAACAAAGGTGAGTTTCAGTGTGACTCAATTTTTTATTTTTTTATTTTTTTATTTTACATTTCAAAACTTCTTCAACGATCGTAGCTGCTCGCCTGAAAGTCAAATCATTTGGCAAAAATATACAGACATTTTTTTGTGTTGAAATCATCCAGTTGCGGTGTCCCTCGTAATCAAGCCATGTCCCTCTTTTTTGGTGCCAATGTCCCTCTTTCACGTTTTGGGGGGTAGGCATGTATGCGGGAGTGAGGTTGCGCTGCGCAAAAGGGTTCACACCCCGAGCGTGTGTGCACAAACGGGAAGTTGAGGTAGGCAACTTTGTCGTCGAGGCCTAGACGATAAGGGACTTCTCCGGCTCCTGTTGCTGTTTACTTGTCATTTGTTCGACTGTTTGTATAAGTGTTAATCGTTATTTGTTTCATTTGTTATTCACCCATTTCTTTTCCCATTTTCATTCTTAGTCCGCGACTGTATGCTGACGAGAGCTGCGACTCGGAGAGCAGCTGAGCAAGCGCGAGCGATGGACCAGCGTACCGGTGCCGACGCAGCCGCTTCGCGTCCGTGACCGTCTGACGGGAAACCCACAGTGAGTACGCCTTCCGCTCATAGATCTCGTATGGCAGCCAATCTTACTCCTACCTCAGTTAAACCCGTAGCAGGGAAAAGTAGTGACAGTATGGATGTGTATGTTAAATACAGAGAGCTGGGCACTAGCATGGGGCTGAAAGACGCAGTTCTAGCCAGTTTTGTGATAGACGGGGTGGCTAGGGAGCAAGAGGCCGCTAGACTAGCGGAAGAATCTGCTAGGTTGGCAAAGGAGACGGCTAGGCTCGAGAGGAAGATGGAACTGGAGCGTAAAGAAAGAGCAGAGGAGTTGGCCCTAGCAGAGAAGAGAAGAGCAGAAGAGCTGGCTCGAGCAGAGAAGAGGAGAGCAGAGGATTTAGCCCTGGTAGAAAGAAGGCTAGAGCAGGAGCGTAAGGATAAAGCTAGAGAACTGAAGCTCTTAGAAAAGAAAATAGACTCCGAACGGGGAAATGTCGAGTTGCGTCTGCAAGAAGAGCGTGCAGCTAGAGAGCAGGCCCGGGAAGACGATAGAGAAAGGCTTAGAGTGCAGTTGGAGCAAGAGAAAGAACTTGAAGCCCAACGGAGGAAGGATAGAATTCAGTCCGATAGCTATAAAATCAAGGTCCAACCATTTGATGGCAAAGAGGATATTGAAAGCTATCTTCAGCACTTTGAGCAAATAGCTAGAACGCAGAAATGGAAGGAAGAGAAGTGGTCGGCTAGGTTGTCACCGTTGTTGTCAGGGGAGGCAAGAGAGACTTATCTGAAGTTAACTCCAGAGCAGATAGTCGATTTCGAAGTGGTCAGGGGGGCTCTTCTGAAGCGATTTAGGAGAGATGCTGACTACTACCGCAAGCAGTTCAGGGGGAGTAGGAAAGAAGGGACAGAGACTTTTCCGCAGTACTTGAGTAGAGTACAAGTCTTAGTGAAGAGATGGTTTTCTTTGGCTAAGAAAGATATAGATGATGCGGGCGTAGTGCTTGATGTCTTTCTGACTGAACAGTTGTTGTCAGTAATGAATCCTGAGTTAGAGCTGTTTGTGAGAGAGAGGCAGCCTGAGAACGGTGAGCAAGCAGCTGAGATTGCCCAGTTACATGTAGATGCGAAACGGACAGTGAGTAACAGACCAGTGTTCGGTAGCGTGCCATACAAGGGGGGTAATCGTGCTGTCAGTCAGCCTGTAGGGGCAGCGAGGAGTGGTCCTAGTGGCAACAAGGGTGAAGAGGATAAGAGGAGGGAACCTAGTGGGGAGAAACGTCCTGTGAGGTGTTTCAAGTGCGGGAAGCTAGGTCACGTAGCGAAGGAGTGCCGTAGTCCGAAACAGTTGCTACGTATCACTGTCAGTCCGGATTCAGGACCGATTCACTCGGAAATGACTAAGACTAGCTTTAGTACCATTCAGCCGTACAACCCGTGGAGCATGGGAACAGTCAGGGGTCAGCCTGTGAAGATTTTGAGAGATACTGGTGCCGAGGTGGGGGCAGTAGCAGCCAAGTGGGTGCGTCCTGAGGATATGACAGGTAGAGAGATCGAGGTCATGTTCGCTGATCAGGTCAAGTCAGGGAAGTATCCTACAGCGTAGGTAGAAGTAGACTCAGCTTTTGTGAAGGGTACAGTAGAACTGATCGTCATCGAGCAAGTTGTACCGGATGTCATTCTAGGCAACTGGGTTACTTTCAAGGGAGGCTATCGAAGTCCAGTGGCTGTAGATGGGTTGGAGTGTGCGATAGCCGCCGTTCAGACCAGGGCACAGGCCAGAGCAGAAGGGAAGCAGGAGAAAGCACTGCCGATTCCAAAGTCATTCCAACTTGACTTGACGCCCGAACAGTTGACCAAGTTGCAGGAAGAAGATCCTACTTTAGCTAGAGCTAGAGAGTGCGAGAAGCAAGGGACGAAACTCAAGTCAGGCAAAGCGATGGTTAGCTTCTGCAAAAAGAAGGGCATTTTGTATAGAGTGCACCATCAGGGGGAAGAAGAGCTAACGCAGCTAGTCGTGCCTAGCAAGCTGAGAGGAGAGGTGATGCGCCTGGCACACGACCCTCCGATGGCCAGACACTTGGGTGGAAAGAGGACACGCGAGAGGATATGGGGGGTGTTCTATTGGCCAGGAATGTGCGGGGATGTCAGGCGATTCTGCGAATCATGTCCCGAATGCCAGAAAACAGTTCCCAGGGGTAGGGTAGCAAAAGTTCCGCTGCAGAAACTACCTCTAGTTGATGAACCATTTCAGAGAGTTGCAGTTGATATTGTGGGGCCTATAAAACCTATGTCAGACAGAGGCAACCAATACATTTTAGTCATGGTAGACTATGCGACACGATATCCTGAGGCCGTAGCACTGAAAGGCATAGAGGCTGAGAGAGTTGCCGAAGCATTGTGGGAGATCTGGACAAGAGTGGGAATTCCCAAAGAGATACTAACAGATCAAGGGACACAATTTATGTCAAACGTGATGACCGAGGTAAATAGACTTTTGGCAATCCATGGAAAGGCAACAACACCATACCATCCAATGTGCGACGGGCTCGTGGAGCGTTTTAATGGTACACTCGTGTCGATGCTCAAAAAGCTGACGAAGGAGCAACCGAAAGCATGGGACAGGTACATACCAGCGCTGCTCTTCGCGTATAGGGAGGTACCTCAAGAGAGCACAGGTTTTTCACCTTTTGAGCTACTGTATGGCAAGACAGTGAGGGGTCCCATGTCGGTTCTGAGAGATTTGTGGACGAAGGACAGTCAAGGAGAAGAGGTGAAGGTGGCTAGTCAGTATGTTGTGGACCTGCGAAATAGAATCGAGGAAACGTGCGCACTAGCGAAGGAAAGTCTGAAGAGAGCAGGCGAGAGGCAGAAAAGACACTTCGACAAGAAAACTAAACCTAGAACGTTTCAGGCAGGAGATAAAGTGCTGCTTTTGCTGCCAACCAAGCACAACAAACTAGAAATGAGCTGGAGTATTTGGGACACATAGTGGGAGAGGGCAAAGTGCAACCAGAACAAGGGAAGATGGACAAGATCCAGAATGCACCACGTCCCACTACCAAGAAACAGGTCAGGTCATTCCTTGGATTAGCAGGATACTATCGGAAGTTTGTGCCGAATTTTGCTGCGATAGCGGTGCCGCTGACCGACTTAACCAAGGGAGGCAAATCAGGTCCCGTACAGTGGTCCGATGCTTGTGAAGTGGCATTCCGGACGCTCAAAAACCGCATATGTTCCAAACCTGTATGCTGTATGCCAGACATGGAGAAACCATTAGTGCTACAGACAGACGCATCAGAGATTGGAATAGGGGCGATTTTGTGCCAGGACCAGGGTTTGGGTTTACAGCCTATTACATGTGCCAGCAAGAAGCTAAACCAAGCGGAAAGGAACTATTCTACCATAGAGAAGGAGTGCTTAGCCTTGGTGTGGGGCGTACAAAAGTTCAAGCAGTACCTGTATGATCGGACAGTCATTGTGCAGACCGACCACAGACCTTTGCAATACCTGCAGCAAGCAAAGACTACAAATTGTAGACTCATGAGGTGGGCACTTCAACTCCAACCTTTCGATCTGATAGTGGAGAATATTCCAGGGAAGGAAAATGTACCAGCTTATTTCTTGAGCAGAACTGAGTAGCGTGTTTGTTAAGAACTAAAACTGTTAGTTTTCGTCTTGGTGGGGTGCTGTGTCACGCTACGCAGTTTGCAGTCGTGCGCCTATGTATATAGTTTAATCATCAGCCTGTACATAGAGGTTAGAAGTTACGGTAGTCAAGGGGAGAGCATCAGAATAAATTAATTAAGTTATAATTAATAGAAGTAACGAATGTATTGCGCCCGTGCAGAACGAACTATTGTTAGAAAGCAGTAGCTTGGCTATTTTGTTATTGAGAAGATTAATTGCTGCCATGCGATATTCTATGTGTGGAATGCGTGCTCTTTTCGCGAACAGTGCAGGAAATGAATTATAATTAAAATGAGTATGTTCTAGAACACTCTAGACTAATCGTATAAAACCCCTTGCACTGTATATTTTGATAGGAGCAGAAAACATTTTCATATCGCTTTTGTAGCCAGAATCAACGGATCTGTGTTGTGTCAAGGTGCCAGATAGTGACGTCGTCTGTGGGTCGTACCGATCAGACTGTCAACGAAAAAGAGAGACTAGTTATCGGAAGAGGAGGACTGTTTTGGGAACACTTTGGAAGTGTTTGATTAACTGGAACCGTTCTAAGCTGTTTAGAATACCAGCTGTGTATTCTCGGTGAAATCCGAGTTATCTACGTATAACGTCGGGTGACCTGTGACTCCGTCTAGGACTTCTTCTGCCTGTGTATCACCTTGCCTAACCATCTGTGCCTGTGTGTCTGTCCAGTCATTTGTGTGTCTTTGTCAACAGGCCGGAGGATCCCACTGGTAGCGTAAGTTGCTTATCTCAATTTCTCAGTTGGCCACATCGTTCGGGGGTTTGGGTTATGCGTGCGGTGTGAATGGATAGTTAATTATGTTTTCTTAAATTCTATTTTATGTTTCATATTATTTGCTGCGTAAATACCGAGAGAGAGAGAGAGAGAGAAGTTTCTAAAATGTATTATAAATTAAATGATTATAAATTAATAGAAGAGAATTCGCTGTTATGTAGCGAAGAGATGACAGAAAGGAGGTGAATGTGAATGGATATGTGCGATGACAGAAGTAATGGCAGGGAGGATGAGTAAGAATAGTGAAGGGAGACAACCATTCCGTCAGCGGAATGCTTGTGCCATATATTGTAATATAATTATTAATGGTTGCATATTTTTGTATGTATTGTTGTAGATGTACCAAAACCAAAACCTTAGACCAGATCGTTGATTGGGGTGCTGAAACCTAGCTGGTGTGAAGCTGGTGTGCCACGGCCTATGACGCCGGTGTTTCCTTGGGTCAACCTCAGTTGCGAAGGTTGCGGTAGTCGAAAAAGGAACCTTATTTTGTTTAAAAAGCACACACACGCACACTCCACAATTCACAACAAATAACAATAACTATTGACCAACAGTTGTGAGGAATAAAAATTGACTTACATGTGATAAATTATAAATTACAGCACATTGAAATATATTTAATTTGAACTGATTGATAAACATTGTTGAGTAATATTACCTACCTGATTAAGTAGCCCTGCGATTGTATAGTTTTGTCTGGGGGAATTAATTCGCCAGATATTTATTAATTAATAATTTAGATTAATTTCTTACAAATTCTATTTTACATAAAGGATAAATTTTCTTTATTCATTTTATATAATATAAAAGACTTGTTGTATCTGTTTGAAATTTAAGTGTAACAAGGTTTGAATATTTATAAAGATTTAAAGCATTTTGCTTCAACTATTTACCTTGTTGTCAGTAAGCTGTTTCAGCCATAATTATTATAAATCTTTTGTACATTTTGTAGTTAGTCATTTTTCATTTTGATTTAATTATCATTATTATTTTGAGCGAATTGTTTATGTATTAGTTTTGGGTTGTGTTAGTGGGGTTGGAAGGTTGGGAAGTGGGGAAAAGGGAGTTAATTTTGAGTGTGAATGCGTGAGTGAAATAAAGAAATTGTCTTGTTACTTCTGGTCTTGTCTTTTAGAGTTTATTTAGGTGTTGGTTTTTTTTCTCGTGTGGAAGTTGCACATGTCGAACCTCTGTTGAGGCAGTTGGGACGTGACAAAAACACATACATATTAAATGCCTACATTGCTAAATAATAACATCATAGGAAGCCCTAGTGACCACCTGGCAGAAAGCATCGAATATTCCCAAGCTGATTCAACAGACCTCATACACAAATAAGGAGTCTTGTACCGGAAGAGTTTTCAAGAAAAAAGGTAGATGACTGGTCTAGCGAAGAAGATAGTATAGCAGATTGATAGAACAGAGCAGGAATGAGAAAGAGCAAATGAGAAAGACAGCAACAGTGGGAATTTAAAGCACTAAATTTCCAGAAAGTGGGGATACTATTTATACTGAAACCCCTGGTACCCCAACGGGGGAGTTTAATAATCAAAGACATTATATGTATATTATATCATTCAGTTCATAATATCATACAAAGTAAATAACATCAACCAACACATCATGAAAAGCCATAAGCAAATAAATTAATAAGTTTTGCAATCCTTTGCAATGAATCAATAAGGAGGACTGGGGTTTCAACATCACTTCCAAGAAATGAACATTATAACATCAATCAACACACTCACAGGAAAATGCATATTTATTAATACAAATCAAGGTAAATACTGATAATCTTTAGTATTTGAAACAAAAACAAACAGAAAAAGAGTAAAATAAAATTTTAGATCTGCTCCAAAAAGAAGCGTGTGTAAAAGATGGATCAGAAGGTAAAGTTCTTTTGCAGGCTGTGTCCCCAACTCATTTGGACACAAATCAAAATATAACTTGTTAACATCTGTAAGTGCAAGCCCCTATTGTTAGCTGCAATCTTCACCATCTTAGTCTAGGTACTCCAAAGCCTTCATTGGCTCTTGTCCGCTCGGCAGTTTTGACTCAGTTTTGACTTCACTTTCAACACTTATTAATAATGTAAAACTGTATCAAAACAAACAGTGGCTGAATTCAAATAAAAATTGAAAGCTTTATCTTTACATCTGTGTTGTTTTTAATGCATGTTTATGCAAAAGATTCCGAGAAAACAGCTTTTGAATATACTTCTATCCGAGCGCTGAATGCCGCTGCGAAACAAAATGTCAGCGCGTCTGCTGCGAGGTGGCTCGTTTCAAACTTTAGGTGCTTTAAGATATTTCATTGGATGGCCTAAAAATAAGAACCAATGAGAAGTTCGGATACTTAGCTTCATTTACATATCAAATATGGTGGGCTCTGATGTGTGAAAGTGTTGTTACGAGCCGAACAAAATGGTTAAAGCGGTTTTGATGTAAGTTTGATTTTAACTAGAAGTTTAAAAATTAACAAGAAATACAGAGCAGACTTTCCTTTATAAAACTAGGGTATTTATTAATTTGTGCATTACTCTATCGCGGTGCGTTTTGCCGTAGAAAAGTGTACCCAAACGGTGTTCGGGTTTTCTTGTGGCCATGGCGAACTTGTAGGCCTATTCAGCGACACGTGTGCTGAGCGTAGTAGCACACTAGTAGGCCTATAATTTGCCGGCACGCACTGAGAATTTGATGATTTCCCAACTTTGAAGCACCAAAACAGCTGAACATTACATGGGATAGGCCTGAAGAAAATTGGGCTTGGAGTATAACATATGAAGGGGTTACCTGTCAAAAATCAGCTTTCTGGTATCAATATTGGCTTCACTTTGAGACTCCACAGTTGTCAATTTCTTCAATTCCAAAACGTTGCCAAAAAAACACCAACATTAGGCATTTTCAAACATTAATAACTTTGTACCTATTTGTCCTATGAGGGAAAAAAATATACCACTGTGTTCAGAATAAAAAGATCTATGTAAATACTTTAGTGTCCAAACTGAGTTAAAGAAAATAACAAAAAAGGTTGGAGTACCTACTTAGTCATCTCGTCATTCTAACAGCAGTCAAAATGCAACACATATGTGAAGTTTAGACACTTATTGTTCGGCAATCTCCGTCATCACCTCACATGTACAAATAATGATAGTCATTGTTCTAACAACTATCCACTCCCTTAGTGAATCAATGAAGAATATAATGTCACTCCTTGGCAGCTCTCTCTCTCTTTGTTGGATCGAGAGAACGAGAGGGAGTATTAGTAATACAGAAAGAAAATTCTCTCCCTTTCTCTTTAAGTATTACTAATAATCCCTCTCTCTCGTTCTCTCTTAAGCTCGGGCGGCTTCGCTCTCGCCAGGTCTCTCTCTAAAGATCTCTCTCAAATATTTTATAATTTACTGAGTTAGAGAGAAAGAGAGACGTTCAATTATTTCTGTCATTTAATTTCACGTCTGTTCACACATTCGTGATATTGAACAAGAAAACAAAATAAAACAAAGGAAACAAAATTAACATTAAAAGAAACATTTAAAACAAAACTTATACAATTCTACCAACTGGTGATTTTGAAATGGCATTAACAACAATTTTAACAATATTTGGATTATAAAAATACCTTCTTTTCTTTACTAAAAATAAAATCTATAATATGTAGACTGTTGTCTTCTAATTGGAAAGAGAGAGACAGAAAGAGTGCAACTGTGAGAGGTAGATAGCACAGACAAGTTCATGAGAAAGAGATAAACGCAAAAAGAAGCTGAGAGAGGTAGTAACAAAGAATTTAGCATGATGGCTGTTATGTTATTGCTTCTTTGTGACGTCAGATTTCTCCATCTTCCATGAGTAAATTCAAAAGAAATAACAGTAACAGCCACTTTCTGAATAGTTCTGGAAAATAAGGGGATATCTTCACATTTACCATAACATCTATAAAGTCATTCAACCAAATTTGTCCTTAATCAAACTGCATTTTCTATTAACTTCATGTTTCTTTCAATTAACTCAATTGATAATTATTGGACTGCTCAAATTGTAAGTTACAAGACATAAAACGTTTATTATTGATGATGATGTTGATGATGATATTAATGTTGACTTGTAACATGCAAAATCCTATGCTGGCAGCATGCTCAGTGCATCCCCCTACCCTCCCCTTAAAATGTCACAATTAGAGAAACAAGTGCGTATTTAAGACGCTTTTTGAAGATGTCAACTGTTACCACATTCCTCATATCAGGAGGGAGGGCATTCCACAGAATAATTCATTAGGATACCTATTTTTTGCTATATTCAAAACATTCCTTCTCTCACAGTATGGCTTCTTATTTAAAAAGAAAGTGTGCTCATTAATAAATATTGCTACGATGACTTCGCAGGCATTGAGACTGGCTATCTGTGAAAGCAAAACCGTTTCTATCCACAGGAATTAATCCTTGACTCAGAATGTGTCCTTCACAACTCATACACTCAGACTAACAAACACAAAAACACACTGGTGTTTACACAAATAAATGGAGGTGCAGCACACATTGGCGTGAAACTGTATTCCTTTTTCTGGTGTTGAAATGTCAAATTCAGCTGGTATCTGGGGGCTCCAACTTCACAACTACCGAAGCAGGATGGCTGTTTTCAGCTGTTTTTGGGGTATCGCTCTTTTCTGTTGCTGGTGTCGACTGTTCACTGTCCTTTTCAGATAAAGCATTGAAATTGACAGCGAGTGTTGCAGTTTTCTCGGCATTTGCCTTGCTGGCTAACAGCCCCGTCTTTTGCAGCAAGAAAGAAGAAATTCCCTCCAACATAGACCCAGGAGGTGGTTTGGACGATGAGCTGGATTCTGCAGGAAAATCCGTATCAGCAGCAATGTTTTCTTGCTGACCAAAACTGTTCCTAGTATCTTCACTGTTTGAGTCATCACCCAGGTCTGAAGGGTCTGTATTCTGCAGGCTCATAAAGCCTGGAAATGTGACAGGGCCTGTCACTGGAGCTTGCAAAGGAGAGTAACTTTTGTTGTTGGCCTTCTGAGCCATCCAGGTGGCATAAAAAGATGTTTCATTCTCTGAAGTCGTGGCTGGTGGAGTTTTGTTGTTGGCCTTCTGAGCCATCCAGGTGGCATAAAAAGATGTTTCATTCTCTGAAGTCGTGGCTGATGGAGTTTTGCTGACTTTACTTGGCAAGATCACTTCTGTTGTTTCAATCCCACCTGTTTGCAATACAAATATTAATCCCAGAGTCATTATCACAGAATTAATGTAGATGGCATTGAAAGATTTGAAATAATTCAAATGAACAAGAGAAAGGCTCTCAAAATAATTACAACATACAAAGGTCATGTCAGGGTTTGATTGAACTGTTAAAACAAAACGATTAATCAAAGTAGCTGGCTTCATTCAGTTCAATCTTTGTGTTTGTATTACTGGCAGTATTTTTTATGAGTTAGGTAATGTGTTTGCCAGTGTGTTTTAGGTTATTTCCATTTCTTATTCATTCTGTCTGGGTTGCATTAGTGTTAATGAGAGAGAGAGTGAGAGATGATGATGATGGTGATGATGATGATGATGATGATGATGAGGAAGAGGGAAGAAGTGTATAACTAAGATAATTGTTGAGTTAACTTAATTATATCCCTTAGTTGTATTTTCATCTAATAGGCTAATGATATTATGAGTATTGCTCTTATTAGTAATTTAGCAAGTTGTATAACAGGTTTTCATTGCTTGGAGAAATTTGAATATTTTGTTATTAGTTTGGAAATAGGTTATACATTCTGTAATCAGATATTTTTCATCACATTTCTATAATACTGTGTAAGTCTTAGAAGCAAGGCTTCTGAAAGTTGTTTTCATGTTGAGAGTTTTTTAGACCTTTGTTCCACAGATAGAGTAAGCCATAAATTCAAACTATTTGCTTCTATTTGAATAACAGTGTATTATTATTATTAATGTTGTACTGTAAAATATAATTTCCTTTTTCTTATTGTGACAATAATTATATCTTTTTACTGTCCTTGGATTTTCTGAGTACAAATGAGCATCAACATGTTCACTGTAGCCATTTTTAAAATAACAGTTATGTGGATTCTTTTCTAACAAGTAATATAGTCTCTAGTTATTTTCTATTAATGTTTATATTCTCTAGTCTATATTATAGTTATTTTTTAATAATTTTATATTCTTTTTTAAACCTTTATTAATTTGATAAATATATAATGTTGATATTTTTTTGAGAATAGTGAGAATGAAACAGAATGGAGATTGTTAGTCAGCATGGGTTGTATTTTGTGTGTTTCAGGATTTCAGCTCTGTGTGTTCGGGTACTGAATAGAATAGACCCAACGTTTACCGGCATGTCGTAAGAGGCGACTAACAGGGGTGATGTCAGCACGGCATCACTGGGCGAAAGAAGACTTTCAACGACCATGTGCTCTGGGCCAAGGAAAGCCACACTTTATTCGTGGATATCGGCTGTTGCCAACAGCCTGGAGAGGATTGGGCCCTGCCAGGTCTTTTTTTGCCCAAGACACACTGCATGATGAAAACAATAATTCACTCCATACCGGATCTGTTGTCGCCCGGGTCACCAAGGACCGCGCCTTCCGTTGGCCACCATGACGGGGGTGATAAGTGTGCTACTGATGGACAACTTAGCAAGATCCGCTCCACAAACAACACCGTCATAGGAACCTAGAATGTCCGAACCCTAACTGTGGATGAAAATTAGAAGAACTGGCCCACAAGCTGGACCACTATCGATGGAACATTTTAGGTATCAGCGAACTGTGCTGGAAAGGCTTAGGTGAAACAACGACTGACAAAGGCCACAAACTTTATTTCAGCGGGAGAGATGACCGGCGCGAAAATGGCGTTGGATTCTTGGTCCACAAGGGCATTCTAGCCACTGTCATGGGTTGCCACCCAGTCTCCAGTAGACTCATTACCACCTATCTGAGAGCAGCCCATTTCAACATCACCATCATCCAGGCCTATGCCCCAACATCAGATTATGACGACAGCGAAGTGGAGGATTTCTATGAAAATCGACAAGGTTGTCCTTGACCAAGTGCCAAAGAAGGACATAATCATAGTGCAAGGGACTGGAATGCCAAGGTTGGCCAAGATGCGCACCACACCTGGGGAGACACAATGTGGACCCAACTGCAACAATGAGACAAATGAGAGAGATCTGAGACTTTTGGAGTTTGCCAGGTACAACAGTCTAATACTGGCAAACATGCTTGGTCTCCACAAAAAATCCAGACGATGGACATGGCACAGTCCCGGCGGGGAGCATCACAACCAGATCGACTACATCATGGTCAAGAAACGCTTCAGATCAAGCATCAACATTGGCAGGACACACACTTTTCCAGGAGCAGACATCGGAAGTGACCACGATCTTGTGATGTCTTTCCGGCTCCACTTGAAGAGATTAAACACAGCAAAGTGCACTACACTGAAGTTTGACCTGGACAAATTGCACAACCCGGAAGTGGCAGAAATATTTCAAGCCACAACTGGAGGGAAATTTGCACCACTGCTCATTTTGGGAGCTAGTGAAGTAGATGTCAACACCATGACCATCGCCTTCAACTAAGCTGTGACAGATGGCGCCACTGAGATCCTTGGCAAGCACCGGCCAAAGAAAAAGCTGTGGATCACACCTGAACTTCTGGGCCTGTGTGATAAACAGAGGTGCCGACCCCCTAATCTTCTTGTCAGTATTTCCGGACCTGTTTGTCAGTATTTTTTAACACTTGTCAGTATTTTTGTTTCTCGCAAAACCCAGCCTAAGACACTATAAAGCAGAGATGAGAATCATAAAATGACAAAAAGGAGGAAAAATTCCCAAGTCTGTCTAGTGGCAAAGCCACGAGTGCGCGTACATGCGAAGCAGCGCGATGCTAGTGGGGTCCGGGGGCATGCTCCCCCGGAAAATTTTTGAAAAGACGGTTAAAATCTATGCATTCTGAGCCTCATTTTATAGGGTCAGATCAGTTGTTTTTATGGTACTAAAATGCTGTTGTTAGCTCTCCACAGTTCAACACATAGGCCTAATGAATTTATTTCAAACATCAGTTAAGCCTTGTATTAAACAAACATTCCTTTTGACTGCAGACAAGAATGGTTTAAATACCAATGACAAGACAAGGCTTTACCAATGCACATAATTACTGTCCAAAACAGAGTTGTACATTTATACATAGAATCAGTATGAAGCCTCACTGACACTCTTACAGTCACACCAAACAATAAAATCATAAATACCTCAATTGACTGTTCAAACAAGGTTTACAATTTCAAGATAATATATCGGAAAAACCACAACAAGGAAAGCAGAAATACGGATGGTTTCAGGCAGTAGTTCCTAAAACAGTTCTGATGCTATAATCATATATACATTATGAACAACTTCAGCCTTGAAGTCGTAGTCAGGCACTGAAGTCAGGCTGAAGTTTACAATTACGTCATGCACTAGGATTACAGTTCTTTGTGTATACAACATTCTTATGTTTTTTTTAAGAATTGTTAAAACTGGCAGATACCCAACATGCTATACAGTCTGCACACACACAATTATTGAATGAACTATGTACGCATGTATTTTATAACTGAAGCCAGGCAACTATCCAGTTCTTGCTTTCTTGGCTGGTGGCTTTTGACTTCTAATCTCACTTCTCTTCCTCACCAACACCTGAAGTCGGGCAGTCAGAGCTTTCTTATGAGCCAGTCTGGCTTGTTTCTCTGCCTCTGAATTCAACGCCACATTTCTTTTGATCTTTTTGTCCTTCAAACGAATTAAGACTGTTGTGTTCAACTTTTCTTCTAACCACTTAAAAAAGTTCCACTTGTTTTTTACACCACTGTAGATGTGGGTAGCAAGAGCCTTTTCTCCAGGATTTAGTTTTCGAAGCATTTTTCAAGTCGCGCTTTGTTCTAGACAATGGCTGATCAACCACGTGATGTTTTGGCTGTTCCATCGTTCGCACTACAACTCAGCGCATGAGAAAGGGCTTCAAGCGCCTATTTGAGTGACGTCACTGTCAGCGGGAGTTTCTGGGAACAGCCGGAATCTTATGCGCAGAAAAACGGGAGGACTAAACTGCACGTTTACCAGGACACACGGAAGAAAGAGAAATCGGGTTATCTCAGCTTTTTACGGCAGCTTGGTGGATCGACGAAAACAAAGTGAGAGCGAACCAAATAACAACAATCTGCATGGGAATAACGAGTGGGAATAAGCTGCGAGATCGAAAATCAACAACTCACCCAAGTCATATACACTAAAATTTTCTCACAGGATTTAAACCGATCTCAAAAATGACCCTGGGACCTTCCGAAAGAGCGGATTTCCGCTAAAAGGCGGAAGATTCTCATCTCTGATAAAGTAATGACAGGCTTCCCTCTGAAACAGCAGGCTATTTTCAGTCCTCTAAAATCACGATGAAAATCAGCTTGTTGAACACCACACTTGTTTTACTCTAAAATCACCATGAAAATCAGCTTGTTGAACACAGCGACGTTCGGTGAGCGCAGGAGTACTATTATGAGACCAGAAACCGGTACAGAAGCACCGCTGGCAAAGATAAACAATCGGCAACTTCTCCTCCGTATTTTTTATAAAAGCTACCGTATTTCTGTATTTAATTCACTTCGCCGGAATTAAATATGGTCAATCCGTACTGGTTGGCACCTCTGGATAAACGAAGAGAGATGAAAAAGAAAAAGAACACCTCACATGGAGCTGACGCCTACCGAAAAATCAAGAGTGACATCCATAAAGGCATGCGCACAGCAAAGGAGAACTGAATAGAAGATCAATGCCAGGAAATAATAATAATAA
This sequence comes from Oncomelania hupensis, assembly GCA_036898135.1. Lineage (NCBI taxonomy): Eukaryota > Metazoa > Mollusca > Gastropoda > Littorinimorpha > Pomatiopsidae > Oncomelania > Oncomelania hupensis. Next base: position 79,800 of record CM072516.1, read on the forward strand.
TAATAATAATACAGGATGCTATATACGCGCCTTTCCCCAAATCAATCAGGCTCAAAGCGCGGCGATCTATACCAACATACACGCTCACCTGTCTCATCCACCCTCACACACACCAAATACACACCAAATACACATCCATCACTCATACAGGTGATGTAAAGGCAGGAAGATCGCTATTAGAAGACGGAAAGAAAATCGAATTTTTATTTTTGAAATTTTTTATATTGACTGCGTCCTGTACTATTATGGAAGGGAGGGAGGAAACCGGAGTGCCCGGAGAAAACCCTCGGTGACCTCAATAGTCTCGTACCTAAGTCACATACGTTCGCCCCTTGCGGTAAGAGAACAATCTGAACAAGAACAACATTAAGAAGGCCTATCAGACTGTGAAGCGGCTGACAAGTGTTAAACAGCCCAAGGTCTCCACGATCCAAAGCAAGTCTGGCATGTGCCGTACAGAAGAACAAGAAGTCTTGGATGGATGGGCAGAGTACTGCTCTGACCTTTACAACCACACACCAAACTGAAAAACATCAGTTCTAGCATGTCCAGAGAACAGAGAAGAAGACGAAATCATCGCAATTCTCCAAGAAGAAGTTGAGGCAACAGTGCAGTCGCTGAAGAAAGGGAAGTCAGCGGGAGTGGAAAACATACCCACGGAACTGCTTCAAGCAGGAGAAGTGATGATTGACGCCCTCTCCATTACCTGTAACAGGATCTGGCAGAGTGGGAAGTGGCCTACACCATGGACCCAGTCGCTTGTCATCACTCTTCCCAAAAAAGGTTACCTTCAGGAGTGTAAAAATTACCGCACCCTCAACCTCATCAGCCATCCCAGCAAGGTCCTCCTGAAAATAATACTCAACAGGTTGAAACCCCAAGCTGAACAAATCATAGCTGAAGAACAAGCAGGATTCAGGGCAGGGCGAAGTACCACTGAACAGATTTTCAACCTCAGAATAATCTGCGAGAAATACCTGCAGCACCAACAACATCTATATCATGTGTTCATAGACTTCAAGAAGGCGTTTGATCAAGTCTGGCATGCAGCTCTGTGGGTAACCATGAAAGCCGGTATGACAAGGCTACCAGTGCAGTCCTTCATAACAGCGCCATCGGAAACTGATTCAGAACAACAATCTGTGTGCGTCAAGGATGCCTACTCTCTCCAACCCTCCTCAACATCTTCCTAGAGCGCATCATGTCAGATGCCCTTGCAGATCATGAAAGCACAATAAGCATAGGGGGTAGAGCAATCTCCAACCTTCGTTTTGCAGATGACATTGATGGATTGGCTGGAGAAGAACAAGAACTTAAACAGCTGGTACAGAGGCTTGACAGCACCTCCAGAACCTAAGTAGTGGAAATAAGTGAAGAAGACCAAAATGATGACCAACAACACCAATGGCATCAACACGGACATCAAAGTCCAAGGCCAATCCCTCAATACAGTGCATAGCTTCAAATATTTAGGAGCCATTGTATCAGACAATGGCTCCAGACAGAAAGTCCTCTCCAGGATTGCACAAACAACTGCTGCCCTGACAAGATTGAAGCCCATTTGGAAAGACAAGACCATCAGTCTACATTCCAAGGTAAGGCTGCTGCACTCCCTTGTCATCTCCATCTTCCTATACGCTTGTGAAACATGGACCCTCACAGCAGATCTACAACGAAGAATACAAAGCATGGAGATGAGGTGCTACAGAAGACTTCTGAGCATTTCCTATACCCAGCACATCACCAATGACAAAGTTCAAAAGACCATCATACAAGCCATTGGACAACACGATGACCTGCTCACAGTGGTGAAGAAACGGAATCTCCGATGGTATGGTCATGTCACCAGATCATCAGGCCTTGCAAAGACCATCCTGCAAGGCACAGTGCAAGGAGATAGAAGAAGACTCAGAGGGAGACTGAAAAAGATGTGGGAGAACAACATTCGAGAATGGACTGGCTTGACATTGAGCAAAGCCATCAGGGTTGTTGAGGACAGAGAAAAATGGAGTATGCTGGTTAAACGATCATCCATGGTATACCACACACAAACACAAAACTTCGATGAGCAATGGGACTGTTAGTGTAATCTTGATACGTCAGGTTTCAAGTCTTTATAGAAAAGACAGTTGAATTATTGTATAGTCATTATAAACTAAACATGTACAGCAACACCATACATTGTACTGTGGGCAAGTGTAAATATCAATTAAAACAGCATATAAAGCCCCAGTTATTATCATCAATTGTGATGCATAGACCGAGACTAAACCTGGGACAAAATCATTGCTTACAATGAACTGCGACAACTGTTGGTCAGAACTGCCCCTGCATCAGAACTGAGATCTAAAGGAAACCACACACACACATTCAGCGAGTCTAAAAACAGCAAGCTGGTGCCTTGAGTTAGATGCTGTTTTGGGTCAGTGTGTTGAACAGCTCTCTGAGGTGGCAAGGTGTAGTAAAAGAATTCATATTATTTACCTTGCTTAGCAAGTCGTTTGATGTCTTTGCGCCGGTTGCTGAACCAGTACGCCACATTCTGGTGACTCATCCGTTCTTTCTCACCCAAAACTCTGCCCCCTGCTTGATTGATAAACAGAAATAATAATAATAATAATAATAATAATAATAATAATAATAATAATAATAATAATAATAAGTGCTGGACCATAATGGTGCAGAGTTTGCTAGCGTGACATAATTTCATATACATAAGTTTTGACTAAGGCTCAATGCATCTGTACACTCTCATTACATATAAAGTTTAAAGACAATGTAATACAACAATTTTTTTTATTCAAAAGTGACGTCATCATGATTAAATCAGTTGATTTGCACAAATTTTGGTTTTACGTTGGAGGCATAAGGAATCCTATCCTATCCTATCATATCATATCCTAACCCGTAACTCTGAGGTCATAGGGGCACAGCAGATGATGGTTTACTGGAGAGTACGCTGGTTTAAACGATCATCTGCGGCATAAGGAAAGTTTAAATATATACCAAACTTTAACCAAATCCCTCCAGTCATTTGGGAAAATAGAATTAGAAAAAACAAAACAATTATGACCTCTTCATGATGACGTCACTCAAGATACCATAATTTCTTTAAGGTTCAAGGCATGTGTACACTCTAAATACATAAAAAGTTTTTTAAAAATACAAAAGTTAACATTTTCTTTTAAAAACGACGTTGCTCAAACATCTGATGTAAAATGATTGATTGATTTATTGTTGCTTTAGGTCCAGCGGACTCTTCCGAGCCAAATCAGGACCGGATCTGATGTAAAAGGCAAGGAGATCATTATTAGAAAACAGAAAGGAAGTTATGTTCATTCTTAACCAGTGTTGGAGATGCGAGGTTAAAATCAAACTTGAACAGTTAAAAAATGTAATTCTCACTTCCAGATGACTAGTATTTGCTTATATATATTAATCCATATTTTGTGTATCTAATAATTTATATTTGCGAAAATTTTATTTTATGACATGAAAGGGTATGGTGAAGGGGAGTCAGGTTTATCAACTTACATGCAACCACCATGCTATCGTTGCACGTTTGTGCAATTTCTGATCTCTGCTCAAAGGATGGATATTGGTTTTGCTTAAAGCAGTTCTCCAGCACCTCGAGGTGCTCTTTGCGGAATGTAAAACGTTCCCTTCTTGGTGCAAAGTTAACGGCTAACCCCTCTGGTTCGCTCTCGCTCCAGTTGCCCTGGTTTATACTGAAGTCTTTATAGTCCATGCTGTTGTCTGGTATGTAGGACCCCTTCACTGGAAGCCATTTAACAAGAGGCACAAATTGAGGTAAAAATTTATATATTAGGCACATTCTGATCAACAGAATAAAGACAGCGTGCATTATTGGATGTACACATACAGCCTCGCAGAACTTTCTGGCATCATGATCATGAATTTACACAGGGTTCTTGACTGTCAAACCATTTTCAAATTCCGAAATTTAATAATCCTTTATCTGAAAATCCCAAACCTCAAAATGACTAAGCTTTTGAGTAATCCAGCGAAATAAGACACCAAAGAACCATTATGTTTTCCCAAGTTCACAGAATAACAATATTTCTAATTCTAGTAAAAAAGAACGATAGTAAGATCAAGAACTCTGTATATTTTATTTTGTTTTATTAGGTAACTATTTTTTCTCAAAGATTATGAACAGAATAATTTAAGAAACATACAAAGCATATATATTTTCATATTTTGCAATGCAAATCCATGAATTTATACAAATACAGAAAACGTGGTCGTCTGATATTGTTCTTGTAATTCTATTATCTTATCTCAAGGTCAAACAAAAATGCAGTCTGCAATTGCGCGAGCAAAGGTTACTTTGAAGTGAATGTGAATAGTTACTACAATGTTTTTTTCTCTTCCATTGATCAAGAAAATTTACAAAATAAAGTGAGAATTGTTTATTTCTTTGCAAATAATCCTCACTTGATTTTGTTTTCTATTTATTTATTTATTTGAGAAATTGCCAACTGCATCATCTGTAGGAAACTTTGAATTTTGAGATGTTAATGCCAAACCCTGAAATATACCTGGATTGTTGTTACTGCTTGCACTGCCTGCTTGTATTCTTTCATCAATGACGTCCTGCAGAAGTTTTGAGGTCTGCACAGGAATCATCTGCTGTTCCACTGCAGCTGTGGGGTTTGAAGCTGCCATTTGTTGCAAGGCTGAAGGCGTCTTCTTGCTCACTGACAAAAACCATTTTGCCAGGGACCACATGTCATTATGCGGCAAAGCGGCAAAATTACCCACATGAAATTTTGCTACGCTACCAATACTGACACCTGAAACAAAGAGACAGAGAATTTAATTAATAAAAACCTGTTCATTTTACTTTCTATTGCATATATTTTTTTTTATTGGTGTTCTCTTGTTACTGTGCTTAAAAAAAAAAAATTAAATCTCAAATGACTATTCAATATTTTCTATACCATCTGCCTCTGTTAATAGTAAAAACTTATATTTGCTTATTTATGTTAGTCGTTTCTTACGACACGCAGGAAACGTTGGGTCTATTCAGTGCCTGAACCCACAGGCAAAGAATAACACTTTACAAATTTTAACAAATGTGTTTCATCCTTCCATCTGTCCATTGTCTGGCGTCTGTGCAAAACTTGCAAGTGGATTAATATCGCAAAACCTATTTCAACTACCACAACCAAACTTGGAAAGATGATGTATATCCATTAGACCTCATAAATGATCAGTGAATGAATAATTTCACTTCAAAGTCAAGTAGTAGCATGTGAACCTGTTACCAATAATTAAATTGTGTGAGAACCAAATGTATGTACAAAGAGTGGTCAGGCTGATGACTTCCCTTCTGTTGTGTCTGAAGTAGAAACATGTATTGACAGTGTCCAGTCTTGGACAAATAGCAACAGGTTGATGCTTAACCCTGACAAGACCGAGGTTATACCTGTAGGCTCATCTTCCTGTATTAAGCTGGTCGGCAGCGATTCTGCAAACATTGGTGGCAGCACCATCCCATTTAGTAATATTGCTCGTTATTTGGGTGTCAAGCTAGATAGTTCTTTGTCCATGCATGACCACATCAGTACCATCTGTCGTGTGTCCTTTCTTGAGCTTCAGTGCATCGCATCCTTGAAGAAGTTTCTTTTGAGGGATGCATGCACACAGTTAGTAAGCGCTTTTGTGACATCCAGACTTGATTATTGTAATTCAGTTCTAGCTGGTCTCCCCATTGATGAAGTTAGCCGATTGCAGCGTGTACAGAACTGTGCTGCTCGGCTTGTGCTTAAAAAATGGAAGCGTGATCATGTCACACCTCTCTTAACGCAGCTCCACTGGCTCCCTGTCATGTTCCGCATTGAATACAAATTTGCTGTCCTAGCTTTCCGTCACTTCGACCAGTTACTTCCACCATATCTGTCCGAAGTACTCACTACCTAAACTACCGTCATTTGCCCAGAAAACGGACTAGTCGTGGAGGCAAATGGAAACAAAACATTTCGTCTATCCCTGCTGTGCTTTTACAGAGATCGTCTATGCTTTTCAACTCTGACCCCACCCTTCACATTGCACCACACCCAGTGTGTATCACTAGGCCTAAGAAACATCGCAGTAACACAGACAATCTCATTCACATCAACCTCTCCCCTCCACCTCTGTCTTCACACCTCGATAGTCACAGCCCTCTACGCATTGCATCATTCAACGCTCAGTCACTAGGTCCCAACGAAAAACGTACCGCTCTGCATGAATTCATCTCAGACAGGACTGACATTATGTTCATTCAAGAGACTTGGTTTCGGCAGACTGGTGACGAGGGTAAATGCTATGATTTAACCCCATCTGGCTATTCTGTATGTTCGCTGCCTCGTTCAAATCGCGGTGGTGGCCTTGCTATTATTTACAGAGACAGTCTGTCCCGTCACCTTGGCTTCATTACAGACTTCGCATTCACTCACTCGTCCTTTGAAGTTGTTCACCTTAGTTTGTCCGTTCCACAGCAGAACATTCACTTCATATGCATATATCGCACCTTTCCAAGCAAGAAAAATAAATTAACTGATGCAATTTTCCACCAAGAATTTCCAGTCCTGCTTGATTATTGCAACACACTGTCAGGAACATACATAGTTTTAGGAGACATTAACTTTCACTTTGACCAACCCCAGCAACCTTCCACCGCAAAAATGATTGAACTTTTAGATCAGTTTAGTCTTTCTCAGTCAGTCACAGAGCCCACCCACAGCCATGGTCACATCATAGATTGGGTTATGCATAGGCCTCAGGATAATGTTGTTAGATCAACTTCAGTCACCCAGGAATTAACATCTGACCATTTCTGTGTCGTGTGCGAACTAAACATCGCAGCCCCCCTCCTCCCCCCATGTTCAGGGAGGCTCGCAGCCTGCGTACCATGGATAGGGATGCTTTCAAGCAAGAGCTTACCGCTAAAGTGACCCCAGAACTGTGCCCCACTGTGGATCAGCTGATTAGTACACTTCATGCGGTGCTTGATCGGCACGCTCCCGTGGCCCAGAAAAAGGTCAAGGCAACAAGCTCAGCACCCTAGTACCAGTCTATTAGGGATGAGCTTTCCGAGGCGAAGAAACACCGACAAAAAGCAGAGAAAAAGTGGCTTAAATCAGGTTTAGAAGTCAGCAAGCAGATTTTTACTGCTGCAAAAAAACAGGTCACTAAAATAGTCCAGACTGCCAAAACCCGGTACTTTAGCGACAGAATTAGCAGCAGCGAAACTTGTAAACAGTTGTTCGACATTTGCAATCAGCTAAGGGGTAAGAGCAATGCAACATCACTCCCATCCACGCATCCACCATGTCAGCTCCCAGATGTACTTTGTAATTATTTCACACAGAAAGTGGCTGACATAAGGGCCGCTCTTGATAGCCATGAGATCCCACTCATTAACCCATTCTCACCTTCCCTCACTACCACAAAGTTGGAAGTTTTTCAACCAATAACAGAGCAAGAAGTCAAGAAAGTCATCTTAAGCTCAAAACCAACATCTTGCTCTCTTGACCCCATTCCTACCCCCATGTTGATAGAGAATCTTGACCCTCTACTCCCGACCATTACCCACATTATGATTATCAACGAGAGTCTGTCCTCTGGTGTTGTTCCATCTGTGCTCAAAGCGGCTGTCATCAAACCCCTCCTTAAAAAACCAAGTTTAGACAAAAATAATCTAAAGAACTATAGACCTGTTTCAAACCTCTCCTTCCTGTCCAAAGTCATAGAAAAAATTGTTCTCAAACAACTGTTTGCCTACCTAGATGATAACGCTTTACTTTGCCCCAACCAGTCTGCCTACCGACCCTTCCACAGCACTGAGACAGGCCTCCTAAAGGTAACCAATGATCTGTTGCTTGCCTTAGATAATGGTAACGTCTCCATTCTCACCTTATTAGACCTCTCAGCCGCCTTTGACACAGTCGGCCACCACATTCTCTTTAACACTCTTCAACACTACTTTGGAATCTCTGGCTCGGTCCTGGCTTGGTTCCACTCATATCTTTCTGACAGATCACAAGCAGTCACTGTCGATGGCTGTTTCTCCAGCATAGCAGACTTGGTGTGCGGCGTGCCTCAGGGTTCCGTTTTAGGGCCGGTGTTATTCACTCTGTACACCAAGCCACTGCTTCTCCTGCTCGGAAAGCAAGCTGTTGAGAGTCAGTCATTTGCAGATGATACACAACTTTATAAATCCACTGCCCCCTCTCTCATTAATTCCACTGTTCAGACTTTGGAGAACTGCATCACAGACATTAAGTCATGGATGACACTCAACAAGCTTAAGCTTAATGACGATAGAACCGAAGCCCTCCTCATTCACAAGCACAACACCTCCTCCTCACTCTCGCCTCTCCCAACATCGCTTACAGTAGGGAAAACAAACACTCAGTTCTCATCCTCAGTGAGAAATCTCGGCTACATTCTCTCCGATGACCTGTCCCTCAACAACCACATCTCCAACGTCTGTCGCTCTGCATACACGGCCATCCGCATAATCAGCTCCTTTCGCCACTATCTTACAGTCACTGCCACCAAAACCCTAGTCTGCGCTCTCGTCCTTTCTCGTCTTGACTATTGCAACTCTCTCCTCGCTGGCTCCCCAAAACACATCATTGACAAACTACAAAAAGTTCAGAACTCAGCAGGTAGACTAGTATTCCGAGCAAAGAAACGCGATCACATCACACCTCTACTACATTCCCTTCACTGGCTTCCTATGCAAGCACGCGTACAAACTCTCTGTTCTCTGTCACAACTTCTTCACAGATTCTTGTCCTGCCTACTGTCTGTCTACTCCCCTTCATGCACTTTTAAGATCTTCTGCTGACACTCGCACACTCAAGGTTCCCGTCACCCGCACTAAGACATAGGGCCAACGTGCATTCGCTTACTCCGCACCCAAGCAGTGGAATTCCCTTCCCTCCCATATCCGCAACATACAATCAACACAAGCATTCAAAAAGGCCCTCAAAACCCACCTCTTCAAACTGCATTATTCAGACTGATTTGTATCCCGCTGCCATTCTCTCCTCTTTTGTCTCTGTCAGATCCTTAAGTGTATACACGGCTGTAAATATTTATACTGTTGTTCTTCCTGGGTCTAACCGGGCATATAAATAGCTGTGAATAGGTTTTTGCTATTCTATTCTGTCTTTTTTGTCATTTATGTACATAGTTGTAAATAGTCTATTTCTGTCGTTTTTGTCATTTGTGTACATAGTTGTAAATAGTTTTTACCTTTACTGTTCCGTCTTTTGGTGTATCGTAGCAAAAGTGATGTTTGTTCGAGTGCATGTATTTTTTTATGTAATGACTATATAAAGCGTGGTGAGTCTGGTCATAGGCTGGAGTACCCGCTATATAAAAATCTGTTATTATTATTATTATTATTACCTTGTTCTTTGCGCTCATCAGATGAAAAACTGTTGAAAATGCCCAAGCGTCGGCTTAAAACAGTTGCAAGCGGTCTTTTAGTTTTCAAGCACCCACGGTTTGGAATGCGCTGCTGCCAGTTTAAGACATTGTACAGACAGAGCTGCCAACTGCTACGAAATTTGCGGAAAATGCTACACAAAAAATCGTTTGCTACGCGACTCCGCAAATACCACAAATGTTACGCTTAAAAAAAAAAAAATTATTATTACAGTAAAACCTCCGTTTTGAGACCCTCTCTTAAACGACTTCCTCCAACATACGACCGGAAAAAAATTCACTGATGGTTTGTACTCTATAAACGACCTCTCTTAAACGACTACCTCTAAAACGCGACTTGCGACCTTCAAATAATTAAATTTTACGACCTAGCATCTGAAAAATTCAGATTCCAAAGCAATACTATATTTGTGCGCTTGAAGAAAACAGTTTCGTTTACAACTTTTAACAGCAAAGTTTCCAACCCTACCCCCCCCCCCCCCCCTCCCCATGAGCCGTACTTTTATAAGCGCGAGGTACCACCTCCCCTAATGAGAAGGAGGGCGCATGCGCAGCGGCGACCTAGTCATCAGTACGCTCGTCATATGTATTTGTTATTTGAAGTCTTTTATCAAGCATTTTTGTTTTAAGTGTTATTTTGTATTATTGTTCTTATTCTTGTGACTCGTTTGAACCATGGAAGGACTGTGTACAAGTGGACAGATTAGAAGATTGGTCGACGGAACTTCTGTGAATGACTGTGTGAGTACAAAACATGGCGCCCGTTTGTTTACTTTTAATAGAGACGAACTGATTGCCCTGCGCGATCGTATGAAACGTTTCTCTTCGGTCAGCGATTGCATCAAACAATCATTGTTGGACTTTGGTGATAGGGCTATCTTGCCTAGGAAACGTGGAAGGAAAGGAGGTGTGCTCGCTAGACTTAGAAAACGCTACGCCAAACCACCCCTCCCCTCAGTGGTGCTCTCCAATGTGCAGTCCCTGCCCAGCAAACTAGACGAACTTCGTGTTTTGTGTAGATGGGACGGTGTGTCTCGTGAAGCGTGCCTACTGTGCTTTACTGAGACACGGTTGCACGAGTCGATTAGTGATGCCGAGGTCAGCATTGATGGGTTTACTATCGTGAGAGGGGATAGATCACGCATACACTCTGAAAAGGATGGAGGTGGCGGGGTATGTGTGTACGTCAACAGCAGATGGTGCTCTGACATCAAGGTGCATGAAAACGTCTCGACACCGCTTTATGATCTCTTGTGCATCACACTGCGTCCTTTTTACTTGCCACGAGAATTCTCCAACATCATTGTCTGTGTGGTCTATGTACCACTGTATGCTCCATCAGAGAAGACCAGAACTGCAGCAAACGCCATCAGTACATCAGTCACAGCCCTCCAGATGAAGTACCCTGATGCTCCAGTGCTGGTGTTGGGGGATTTGAACGCCTGTTCTCTTGATGATGAATTCCCAGCGCTACAGCAATATGTAACCTGTAAAACCAGAGGCCACAAGACCCTCGACGTATGTTATGGGTCCATCCCGAACGCCTATTCTTGTCAACCCTTACCCGAGCTTGGCCGCTCTGATCACTGCACGGTGTATCTCAGGCCCAAATACAAACAACTCTTGAAGCGAGTGCGGCCCAGATACATCATGGCCCGGTCATGGTCGCAGAACTCTGTGGATGCCCTGCAGGGCTGCTTTGACTGCACGGATTGGACCACTCTCTATGACTCCAATGCTAGCATCAATCACAACCTTGATGTGCTTACATCATACATCAAGTTTTGCCAGGATTCTGTGATGCCCCCCAGGAGAAAAAAGCTGTACCCTAACACCAAGCCCTGGTTTACCATGGAGATTTCTGACATCCTAATGCAGAAGAGAGCAGCCTACAGAGACGGTGAAATGGTGAAGGTGGCAGAGTTCACCCGTCTGGCACGTTCAGCAGTGCGTAGGGCCAAGCTGGAGTATTCGAGAAAGGTCGAGAAGGAGTTTGGCTCTATGAACACTCGTGCCGCCTTTCAGCACCTCAAGGTCATGACTGAGGATGGCGACCCTTCTGGCACTTCCCAGACAGCTGTACCTGATCCCTTGTCATTCGCCACTGATCTCAACACCTTCTACAACAGGTTTGATACAGCCGACTACTCTGCTGAGTGCAAACGATTGATGTCGGAGGCTCCTGTTGTGGAGGGATCAGTGAGCGTATCTGAGGAGGAGGTCCGCCTTCAGTTCCAGAGGCTCAGACAGTCAAAAGCGACTGGACCGGATGGCATATCTGCAAAACTTCTCTATAATTGTGCAGACTCTCTTGCCCCAGCCTTCAGGCCAATATTCCAAGACTCTATTAACTCTGGCATGATCCCTACCCTCTGGAAAACCTCCCACATCATTCCTGTACCCAAAAAACCCAAACCCACAGAACTAAATCATTACCGCCCTGTCGCCCTCACACCCATTCCCATGAAATGTCTTGAAAAAATCATGCTGAAAAACCTTCTCCCTTTCATTGAACCACACCTTGACCCACTTCAATTCGCTTACCGCTCGGGCAGGGGAGTGGAGGATGCAATTGCCACCTTGCTTCATAAGCTGCTAAAACACCTGGAGACGCCTGGGCACTACGCGCGTATATTGTTCGCTGATTTTTCATCAGCGTTCAACACCATACAGCGCCACACAATGGTCCAAAAACTCCAGCAGTATGATGTTCCCACTGTCATCGTCCACTGGGTCCTTGACTTCCTGTCCGACCGTCGACAGCAGGTGAGGGTTGGAGAGACTTTGTCGCCGGAGCTCACCACAAACACCGGTGCACCGCAAGGATGCTGCCTGAGTCCCTTCCTAAAAAAAAGGTAAAGGTAGTCCCATAGCCTTGTGGCCGTAGGGGAGCGTGATGTTGGAGATCACACTTATCTTGGGCCAGCGTAATGAGGGTGATGCCCAACTCTCTCCCTCGCTGCTTTACCTTCCCCACCCTCAAGAGAGTAGGTACTCAATCACAGTTGAGTCAACTGGGGGCGTTGTTATTTGTCGCTTCACGCCTTAGCGGTCACCCATCCAAGTGCTAACCGCACCGGACGGTGCTTCACTTTCGACACAATAGCGAGTGCTCCAACCACTGCACTATCCGACACCCCTCGACTGCAGATGTGATGTACCAACATGCTCCTGCACTAAGTTTGCCGATGACTCCGCCATCCTGGGACTACTTTCCGATGCTGAGTCAGAGC
>CM072516.1:102500-477500 GCA_036898135.1 Oncomelania hupensis
TAATTGTAAAGTAGCGAACTACTTTTTTAGACTAATGTAACTGTAGTGTAGCGTACTTTTCAAAAGTAGTTTGCCCATCCTTGCATAGGAATAATGGTTTGGCCAAGAGTGACAGTGTCTACAGGGGAAGAAGACATGTTGTGTTTAGTACCCATGATCATAAATTCAGTTTTGTTAGCATTGAGCTGGAGCTAGTTGGCAGTCATCCATTTAGAACTTTTTTCAAAGCAGGCAGACGTTTTGATCAGAATAGATGGAAGGTTTTAAGAAGTGTCACTGTTTTTTTTTAGCTGTGTATGGTCTGCCTAGAAATGGTGGAAAGTTTCATGGTTCTGGATGATCTGAAACAGATGGGATGTGTAAAGTGTGAATAGAACAGGACTTAGACCTGAGTCACTGACCAAAGAAGAATACTGAAGACAATTCTAAATGGCTCAAAAAAGTAGTTGTCGATGCAGATAGATTGGAAACCATCAGAAAGGTAAGAATGGAACCAGCTTAAGGCACAGTCCTTTATTCCAAAAGAGTTGTCAAGTCACTGAAGGAGGATGGAGCGATCGATAGTGTCAAAAGCGGCTGAGAGATCGAGAAGGTCAACAAAGAGATTTTATCAGAATCAGTGGCAGAGAGGAGGTCGTTCATACACATACAGGAGGAAATCATCATTAACCCATTCACTGCCACCTACATATACCGTATGTACCTGTAAAAGTGTTCCCAAACACCCTGTAGGTATTGTATAGGTACTTCTTCACAAAGTTGCACTGTGGTTAAAGGGAAGTAATAAGATAAACTATCAGGCATGTTAGTCAAGTTGAGGTTGCTTCTCTTTGACCGTTAAAATTCGTTGATTCTCATTTTGTTCATCCTATCCAATCCCGTAACTCGGAGGTCGTAGGGGCACCACAGATGATTGTTTAACCAGCATACTCCATCTTTCCCTGTCCTCAGTAACTCTGATTGTTTCGCTCAGTGTCAAACCAGTCCATTCTCGAATGTTGTCCTCCCACCTCTTTTTCGGTCTCCCTCTTCTTCTACCTCCTTGCATTGTGCCATGCAGGATGGTCTTTGCCAGACCTGAAGATTTGTTGACATGGCCATACCATCGGAGTTTCTGTTTTTTTCACCAATGTGAGCAGGACATCGTGTTGTCCAATGGCTTGTATCATGGTCTGTCGGACTTCGTAGTTGGTGATGTGCTGGGTATAGGAAATGCCCAGAAGTCTTCTGTAGCACCTCATCTCTATGCTTTGTATTCTTCATTGGAGATCTGCTGTGAGGGTCAATGTTTCGCAAGCATATAAAAAGATGGAGATGACAATGGAGCGCAGCAGCCTTACCTTAGAATGTAGACTGATGGTCCTGTCTTTCCAAATTGGCTTCAACCTCACCACAGCAGCAGTTGTGCGATCCTGGAGAGGACTTCCTGTCGGGACCCATTGTCTGATACAATGGCTCTTAAATATTTGAAGCTATGCACTGTGTTGAGGGATTGGCCTTGGACTTTGATGTCTGTTTTGATGCCATTGGTGTTGTTGGTCATCATTTTGGTCTTCTCTGCTCTTACTTCCATTCCATAGTCTCTGGAGGTGGTGTCAAGCCTCTGTACCAGTTGTTCAAGTTCTTGTTCCTCTCCAGCCAATCCATCAATGTCATCCGCAAAACGAAGGTTGGATATTGCTCTTCCCCCTATGCTGACTGTGCCTTCGTGATCTGCAAGGGCATCTGACATGATACGCTCTAGGAAGATGTTGAAGAGTATTGGAGAGAGTAGGCATCCCTGACACACACCGATTGTTGTTCTGAACCAGTTTCCGATGGCGCTGTTATGGAGGACTGCACTGGTAGCCTTGTTATATAGGCTTTTGATGACTTCAATAATTTTAGGGCTGATGTTGTACACTCTCATGGTTGCCAACACAGGTGCATGCCAAACTCGGTTAAATGCCTTTTTGAAGTCTACGAACACATGATATAGATGTTGTTGGTGCTGTAGGTATTTCTCGCAGATTATTCTGAGGTTGAAAATCTGTTCAGTGATACTTCCCCCTGCCCTGAATCCTGCTTGTTCTTCAGCTATGATTTGTTCAGCTTGGGGTTTCAACCTGTCGAGTATTATTTTCAGGAGGACCTTGCTGGGATGGCTGATGAGGTTGAGGGTGCGGTAATTTTCACACTCCTGAAGGTTACCTTTTTTGGGAAGAGTGATGACAAGCGACTGGGTCCATGGTATAGGCCTCTCCCCACTCTGCCAGATCTTGTTATAGATAATGGTGAGTGCGTCAATCATCACTTCTCCTCCTGCTTGAAGCAGTTCTGCGGGTATGTTGTCCACTCCCGCTGACTTCCCCTTCAGCGATTTTTTCATAGTTTAGGTTAATCAAAATACAGTCTGCCAAAAACTTAGCTTCAGTTACCATCAATGATGTATAGATTGCTACACAGAAAAGTATTATTGTTAGTTCTGATGTTTAGTAAACAAACCAACAAATTTTGCTGTGTTTTGAGTGGTTTATTGGACACTGGGTTTGTGTGATTTTGAGAAACCATCTTTTTTTTTTTGTTTAAAAGTTAATTATATGAAAATTTTTAAAAATTATAATACTTATTATCAAGAAAACCATTTTTTTATATCACACTATAGTCAAGGGTATAAGAAAAAAACCATGCAAAAAATCTCAGAGATACCTCAATAAATAAAACAACAGAGCACAGGTAAGTGAACACACTGCAAAAAGCCAAATTTTGCCATGGCAGATAGCAATCCCGAATTGCTTTTATAATTCCGCAGTTAATTGGTTAAGAATAATTGTACGATTGTCAATATTTTAATAATTTTGCAAGGCCTAACATAACCTTGCTGTTAAAGATCAGCACAAAAAAGGAACATAAGAAAAATCTATCATCTCTAAATACAACAAGTTTGGACTTTATATCTCTTATCTCTCATAGTTTAGGGTCAGGCTCACTTCAAATTATCTAAACTAACCAACTTTGGAAAGCTCCAGTGACCTTGACCTTGGAGTGAATTTGACCAAATATGCATAGTATGCATTGATATCTGTCATGCATCAAAAGAATAATAATATTAATAATGTAGAAAAAAAGTGAAATTTTGTGAAAAATTGTCATTTTTTAACTAACATTAGTTGACCCTTTGACCTTGACCTTGAAGTGAAGTCATTCATTCACTGATCATGTATGAGGTCTCATGGATATACACCATCTTACCAAGTTTGGTTGTGATAGTTGAAATTAATTCACTTTGAAGTTTTGCATAAATGGACGACGGACTTATGGAAATTGTTTTTAAGACGTCATTTTGTAACTATTTAGGAATCATCTTGCACAGATTTGCAAAAATCAGGATTTCTTTTTTTTGTTAGGGTGAGTACATAGACTCACTGCTATGCATGTGAATCAATAAAAAATGTGCTTACTTGAGAAATTGCTCAATGTCCTGCGAGCTGCCGTTTGTGATACTTCCATTGGTCAGTTCAGGCCTTCCTTCACTCATTCCTTCCTCTCCATCTGGGCTGTTTGGACTGTCTTCCACATCCAGCCTGGGTTCTTTGTACTTTCTACTAGGACCATGGAACTGCCATCGCCTGTCATCCAATTTGCTGCATGTGAGCAGGCATTCAGTATTAATTAATATTATCCCATTACTCTCTCACCCTATGACCAAAAATCCTCTCCAGTGTTTGCTTCACAGTGGCAACCATGCATCTGCAGTTTTACAGGAGTTTGAGATCGGACTTTTGAAAGAGTATCTGTTAGCATTAAATAATAAAAACAAAACATTATAAATATATAAAAGATACCTGTTTATTTGCTGATTTGCAAGTGTATTGCTGCCAGGCTGACCAACTGATGTTGTTGTAGCTTGCGTAAGATCATTTGCCCGCTGCAACATTAAAGACAAAAGTCTTCATCAAATTTCAATCTAATTCCATGGAGTTTAATAGAACTCTTAGTCTTATTTATCCACAAGGCAGCCAGTAGTCATAATTACAGCGTTACAAGGCAGCCAGTAGTCATAATTACAGCGTTACAAGGCAGCCAGTAGTCATAATTACAGCGTTACAAGGCAACTAGCAGTCATAATTACAGTGTTACAAGGCAACTAGCAGGCATAATGAAAGCGTTACAAGGCAGCTAGCAGTCATAATGAAAGTGTTAAAAGGCAGCTAGCAGTCATAATGAAAGCATTACAAGGCAGCTAGCAGTCATAATGACAGCTTTGCATAAGCATTTACTTTAGCAAAACAAATTCAGATTTATGGGAATATCTTAGCATAGGCAGGCGTTGTTAAAGGCTAAAGCTTATGAGTTTATAAAGATTTATGTTTGAAGTGATGGCTCATTAAAATAGGAAAAGGTGCTAAACAAATAACGTTAATAGAAAAACTAAGCAAAGTTGGCTTATGAACTCAATTCGTGGGTAGGTGAATGTGATGTCACACTTCTTAGTAGGCATGGAACCTATGTCCAGGCCTCTCTGACTGGTCAGCACTATGGGTGTAACCTGAAGTTACGTCTTTTATTGGCGGCGCCAGTTTAAGCTAAGTAAAACAGCTGAATAAGGTTGGCCCACCTTGTGACCTAGCCCTAGTGCAATAGTGGTAGGGGTTTTGTGCCATCCATGATATGTATGGTACAATGCATAACAAGAACTCACTTAATTAGTTAATACATTCCTCTCTAAATCGCCTGTCATAATTCCTTGTAAGAGGTCAAACAGATTTGTTGAGTTGAATTGAAATCAGGATTCCAATTACATATTTCTAGCAAAAAAGCAAGTCCATAATAATTAATTTAATAATTTCCTTACAAGTCTTCTAAAAAACAGGTCTTTTATAATTTACTGATTTTCAGAAGAAATCTATACATAACCCTAACTAATATTATTATATTATATTTTAAAGACATCACAAAGAATTCACTGGCGGCCTAAGGCTACAACGGCAAGAGGTTTCAGAGCGAATGACAGCCAAAATAAGTTTACAATGACAAAATAAATATAACAAGTACTCTTACTTGAGCAAGCGCAGAAGGGATGTTATAGATGTTGCCCAGCTCAGCGTCGACACGCTCAAATGACTCGTAAGCTTGGATTACCTGCTCTTTTGTCAGCCCACTGTTGCGCAGTCTACGAATCAACTCAATCTGCTCTATAGTGTACATCTGAGTTCTCTGCATTGTGGACATCTGAAACATTTAGAAATAACAATAATTACGTTTATGTGTGTCATTATGCCAACCCCTCTTTCAAAAGGAGGAAGAACAAATTAATGAAAATAAAGCAAAATAATGAAACATTAGTTAATCCTGAATAATCATGCAAACTGCTTTCCCACCCTTTTTTTCCCCTTAGTAATTATTTTTATTACTGTTATTTTGACCTTAGTAATTATTTGTATTAATGTTATTTTGACCTTAGTAATTATTTTAATTAATGTTATTTTGACCGAGTCATATATATACCCCACAACTTGTGTGTCGTTTTTGCCAAAACGTTTTCCAAATTCATCTGCGTTATCGCCAATTAATTGTCTTGTTTCTTCATTCGTTAAGTAATTTTGTATGTGTTTTTTTTCTTGTTTGAGAACATGAACTGATTTTTGTTTGCTTTCTGGAAAATTAAACCCTTTATAACTACATTCTTCTTCTTCTTCTTCTTCTTCTTCTTCTTCTTATTACTATTATTATTATTATTTTTACTATTATTATTATTATTATAATTATTACTATTATTAATATTAATAATAATAATAATAATAATAATAATAATATTATTATTATTATTATTATTATTAATTCATATCTTTTGTATGGAATTAATTTTTTAATTATTTATTTCATTATTTTAATAATACCATTTTGACATGCTTTTGATGACTTCACTCGTCATTCAACGGTGTGCTTATTTATGCCTATGAAGGATGTGCGCGTCATTATATATTTTCTTGGCATAGAACTTTACAAAACTACATACTAAATGGAATGCTCATAAAATTAGTTGTTCTCACATAAATAGTTATGATAAACCTTTCATAAAATTAGTTGTTCTCACATAAATAGTTATGATAAACCTTTTATTGGCAGGTGGATGCATACCCCAATCCCCCCACATGCATACAATGCTGACCCATATGGCAAACAGGGTGTAGACAAAAGGGATGTCACACCATGCACCCATACATAATACAGTAAAGATGAAGTGATTGCCTCTCTCCCTCTCTCATACACACGCACACACACACCCTCACTATCTCCATCTCTGTTTTGAATTCAAAATAAAAAAATAAAATAAATTTTAAAGAAATCTTAAATTCCAAACAGCATATATTTTTGTGTAGAAAATTAACTTACCTTCAGAAATGTATGCTTCACCCAGTTGGTTCTAATAGTAATTATGTTCAACCTAGATTTATTTATTTAATTTTTTTAATTTTTTACTATCAACTCATCATTCAAGCCAGAGAAAAGATAACCAAGATGATGAAGATGATGATGAACAGGACGATAATGCATAGTCCTTTATCGATATCTGTATGTGTACTGCTTGACTGACAGAATTCTGAGCAGCACTGTTCGACCGGTGCTTAACTTAAAGAATATAGTTCCGCCATGTTGGTTTTCCAATATTTTAACTAACCCGTTCTTCTTTTATTACTGCAAACGCATCTTGACCTAACGATACTCACTAGGCCTATCCCATTCCAGACTTCAAACGCTATTCCAAAACATGCAACGATGTAAGTTGAGTACAAAAATACCTTTCTTGGTGCCGATTTTCTCAATGTTGTACAGATATTTCGCAGACTTCTACCACTAAAGCCTTCACGGGCCTGCCTCGTTATGGCAAACCTAAACACTGACCCTAACCCTCTACGCAAACCCTAGCTCTCTTTCCCTTTGTGAGGTTAAGGGGATTATGCGGAGGGAGGTGATTGGAATCACCCTATGCGCTTCGCTTGCCAAACACTCTTATAATGTGTTTGTTGTTTCGGATCTTGTTAAATACGTAGTTATAGTTTGTCCAGAAGGTATTCGAAAATGTTTTTGAAGTAAATTATTTGTGATATTCGGTAAAACTGCAACGGAGGAATCGGTGTACGAGTATCTTCGCTGAAGGTAAACGGAACAGCCTTAGTTTGTTCACCTTTAACCTTTCGCTTCTGACCTCATTACTGAATGGAGACTGGTTTCTATGTGCTGCTAGAGAAGCCATGCTTATGACTGTGGGAGTGTGAACGCGACAACTCGTCAGAGGGCGATAAAACGGATCGAGAGCGACGGCAGACGATGATAAGGGAGAGAGAGATTAGCGAATAGAACATAGTGTAAAGGAACATGGAGCTGCGATAAAGATAGGAAAACACAAGCTTTGAGCGAGGTAGACAGAGGCGTGCGAAACAATGAGTGCCGCAGACGACAATTGAGCCGTGAAGGGCGACATTAAGTTAACTAACACGGCAACGAAAGTTGACACCGTGAACCCAGACCACAACTCTCCGACCATCATGGGTAAATCTGTTCAAGAAGGAGAGGCAGTAGGGACTGACCCGACGAAAGAGACTGCTGGTAAACAGCAGTCAGATGGGGAAAGAGAAGGTGAGGGCAAAGCCGATGGTGGTGGCGAGGGAAATAAGGAAGATCAGCCTGCCGAACGCAACCCCGAGGTGGAAAACGGGAATGGCGTCAACCCCGGTGGTGATGATGGTGTTGAAGATGAATGTGTCGGTGATGGTGCTGAAAATGTGACAAACGCTACTAACAATACCAGAACCAACGGCATGGATCAGGAAGTCAAGGATGATGATATTCAGTTCAACGACTCAGTTTCCAACGTCCGCTCACAACCGGGTGGAAAAATAAAATCTACGAAAGACGTGAAATTTGTGGATCAGCCTAAGCCATCAGACAATCCTGGCCTGGCCCAGATCATGGCATCGACTCCACGCCAGAAGCGCTCAAAGAAAGGAATATTTGTGTCATATTCCCCCGATGCTGGATTCCTGGAGCGTCGTTTTGTGGTGGAGATGGTGCGTCAGCTGAAAGAGAACAATTTAGCTGAGGACATTTGGTTCGATAAAGATGAAAAGAACACGGACAGCCCATGCTGGTTCTCTCTGCGCATGGAGGCAGTGGAGAAGTGTCGAGCGGCGGTTTTGGTGTTGTCAGACAGTTACTTCAGCTGTCCCGTGTCAGTGTATGAAGGCAAGGTTCTGCTGGAGAGGCAGATGACGGACCCGATGTCTATCAAAGTTTTTTTCGTGCTCTTCTCCCAAGTGGAGAATGCGGAAATCCCCAAGCAATATGTGCCAGTCATGACCTCTGCCGTGGACCTCACTGGAGAAAATCACATCCACAAGTCAGCAGCGGAGAAGACATCCGTTGTTATTGGTGCGATCATGCAAGAGTTGGAGCGGTTTGCCATTGTCAATGCAGCTCCGTTACCCGTCACACCACCTGATACAGAATTTACTGGGGAATACAAGAAGAAGAAAATCTGTCAGTGGAATGCTGCAGACCTCCAGGAGTGGCTTTTTAACTTGGGCATCAAGGAATATTATAGACAGGTATGTATTATCCATTTATTTTCTGGTATATTGATTGTATTTTATCTTTTATTTATTTATTTATTCACTTATGTATCTGTATTTTGTTTAGTTCAAGTTATCTTATATAACTTGTATTCAGATTCTATGTATTCACATCTTGACTCTACTTAGCACCGGGAAAAATAAAAACAGATTGAAATAGGGGCTCTACCCTCACAAAACTGGTCATGAGAAAAAGTAAGTTGCTTTTTGTAAACGTTCACCACAAAACACTCATCTGGCATGATGCTGGTTTGAACAACTGATGGTGGCAGAAGATGTTCTCACAGGAGCCAACTTTCTGTAAAGACTCTTTAAGCATTGGGAGACCAAGGTTTGTCAATTCACTTCACTACAACTCTTTATACGTTGCTTGACTTCAATCTCCCCTCACTTCCCTCCTTCCCCCTCCTTATCCCATGGGTTGCTGCTGCTGCACATTAAAGAACCTGAGGTCATTATTTAAAACAGGCAGGTGACAGGCTGGGAATATTTAGGTCATTCAGGATAGCTCAAATGTCTTGGGCGTTAAATTGTACGCATCAAGCAGCAAGTTGGCGTGTTCACTCAGTGCCTTGAATAGCTTTCTGATTCTGTCTGTGTGTGTGTGTGTCATGGGTGTGTGTGGGTGTGTGTGGGTGTGTGTGGGTGTGTGTGAGTGCTTTTTTTGTTAAATGTTTGTTAGAGACAAAAAGTGAGTGTGGAATATCTAGTTAGTTTTACATTTGCAGTTACATTTTCAACATTTTCTTTGTCTTGCAGAGTCTAGCAGAGGCGATGGTAGATGGATTCCTCCTTATGTCTTTAACGGATCGCGACATGGTGTCACATTTGGGTATAGACAGTCGGGTGGTGCGTAAGAAAATCATGCAGCAAATCCTGTCTACCTTGGACAAAGAACATAAACATTCAGATAACTGGCATTTGCGCGCTAGGGCTCAGCGCTCAAAGCCAGATGTGGTGTATCTCATTTATGACCCAGCAGATGTAAGACTCGCTCAAAACTTAAAGGCGGATTTAAAGATGAAGAGTTTGCAGGTAAGCTGAATGTTTTCTTTCCCAATCTGTCTTCTGTATCAGTATATATTGATTTCTTTTTTTTTTTCTTCAGTAATAGCAGTTTGTTTTGAGCAGTGAAATTTGGCTGGGGGAAAAAAAAACATGGATGCGTTAGGGCAATGGCAAGAGAGAACGCAGAAAATGCTTATTTTCAGTGTGACATCAGCGAAGTGCCACATAGGTAAATAAAACACATGGTTTTTGCTGCATGCAGACTTGCCAAGGGGCCTACCTCTGCCATTGGGACATAGACTGCGATAGTTTTATAAGTGTAGCTCATATATCTCACAGTACTATCAGTAGTCACCATATCGCTGCTCAAGAGCTTCTTGTCTTAAAGTGGGAGCTGTCGAACAAATGTTTTATTTTATGGTTAATCCATTTTTCATCAGTAAATTGAAATGGGATTTTGTTTATTCAAGATTGGGTGTCTTGGTAGGGTTGAGTGGCAGAGTAGTGTTCTTTACCAGGCTTCTCCTTTGTTCAAACAGTCTTATCAAGGTGTTCAGCACTTTTGGAGTGTGCAGAAGAAACAGTATATTGCTTGATAAGAATATGATTTGGTAACGATGAGAGTTCGAAGTGTTTTATTGATCAGATCTGCACAGTAAATAAGGAGATTCATTAAGAGGAGGAAGTGTACAATGAAAAATGAATTATTTTATCTGCACAAGACGATCTTAGAGACATCTTACATAGTCCGGTGTTACAGGACAGTGGTATCGAATGTTACAGGACGTTGCGGGTACCATTGTTGGAACAGCTTGACTTGAGCTATTTAAGTTGTTACAGTTAAGAGATTTTGTTTGTTTGTTTTTTGTTTGTTTGTTGCTGTTGTCAAAAATTACATTGATATGGAAAGACGTTAAATAAACAACTGAATTGAGAAAGTGTTCTGAACAAAATTTTTTGAAATACCGATTTGGTGAAATTTGGTAATCAACAGTCGGACATCACAGATTCGATCTTGTGATTCTCTCTTCTTCCCTCCCCCACTCTCTCTCTCTCCATTCTGCTCTCCCCCTACCTCCTTATATTTGTTTAATTTCCCTTCTGTCCTCTATCTCCTTCCTTCCCTCCCGCCATCCCCCAGTCCGTAAGTCTCTTTTCTCCCTTACTTTCCTTTTTTAGTTGGACACACAAACCTTGAGGACCTTGAAGCATTGCTATCGGTACCTTGAGGGCCTTGAAGCATTGCTATCGGTACCTTGAGGGACTTGAAGCATTGCTATCTGTTACACTCGGTTTGATGATGGTGTTTTTCTTTATCAGTATTTGATTCAGCCCCGATGCTGAAGTCCTGATAAGGTGTAACTCAGATTCGTTTATTCACGCAACCCGCTCAATCAGCATACAAGTCACAAAGTCGACGTATGAAGTTTTCCACTTTTATTCAGCACACATCAACAACTGCATACAATCGCTCAATCGCCTTTCCACTCTCAAGTTTTTTGCTTTCCAATTCACTATCAACTATCACTCCTCAACCACACACAGGGCATCCATTTTATAATTTTTTCTCTCATTCGAGGTGACGACAGGTCGTTCTAGAAATGACGCATTACAAATTAAAGATCGTCATCACTGACTTACGTCACACATATCTCTAAACATACCCGGAACGTTCTCTCACCTCGACATCCATCGGGAAACTTCTATCGAGAGTAAACACGCAGATCCAGAAAATTCTCCAATAATATCGACTAACGCAAATTATCAACGTTATACAAAGCCTCTCCTAACAACAATGCAAACTCAAATCAAAGGTAAATAAACTCCATTATTGAATACTTTGCAAAACGAAACGATTAGATCTATCGTGCGCGTTTCAGACATGCTTTCGTTTGCGTTTCAACGTAACACTATCGGTACCTTGAGGGCCTTGAAGCATTGCTATCGGTACCTTGAGGGCCTTGAAGCATTGCTATCGGTTAACCCAATCTAACTTGAAACATTGCTATCGGTTAACCCAATCTAACTTGAAACTTTGCTATCTGTTAACCCAATCTAACTTGAAACATTGCTATCGGTTAACCCAATCTAACCCAAAAGCAGTTGAAGAAGATGCTATGTTGCTTCTCACACTGCGTCGCTGAGACTCGCTGAGGCTGGCAGAGGCTTACGATTCGCCTCTCCCCCAATCTCTGTGGCTGGTCGTAAAGCCCACCTTTAGTCTGCCTGTAACCAGCGGCAGGGATCGGGAGCGGCGAACGTAAGGCCTTGGCCAGTCTGAGCTGCGCAGAGCCCTTCCTCTGTACGGCTGCGAAAGCTGGAACTGGAATTGAAAAACGCATCCAGGCATTTAGAATGAAATGCTATCGCAGACTGCTGCATATTGCCTGGCATGAACGCAAGACCAATGACCCCTTTAAAAACCAGGTCACGTCACTTGCTGACTATCAAGAACCACTCCTGGTCATTGTGAAATTTTTTTTGTTGTAAAATACAGTATTTCTTTTGGGGGGTAAGACGTCATAAACATTTCTTTTTGGGGGTAAGATAAAGGAAAAGGGTTAGGGTTAGGGTGTGTAGTTCTGTCCCGGTATCGTAGCACTGGCCTTATCATTTACTAGCCCCGACAACGTAAGTAAATTCATATTTATTAACACGTGTTGTCACGTCGTGCAAATATGATTTTTTTCATTAACTTTACAAGAAGAGGAACAATGATTTGTGACGTCATAAAAATTTCTTTGGGGGGGGGGGGGGGGGGGTAAGACGTCATAAACATTTCTTTTTGGGGGTAAGATAAAGGAAAAGAACCGAAGCTGGCGTGGTTTGTCAGGCGGCATAACACCCGTGCAAGAAACAGAGAAAGGAGGCATGCGCAGAGGACGACCAAGAAAGAGCTGGACAGATGATGTCAAAACATGGACGGCGCTAGACATGCCGCGCCTCCTGACAATAGCTGCAGACAGATCGAAGTGGCGACATCTCTCTTCGTCGGCATCTCTCATGTGTCCCCAGCAGCCTGTCCTGCTGCGAGACTGAACTGAACTGAACTGAACTGAACCACGCAGCAGGCACCTTACTTTAAGTGTTGGATCTTGTATTGAAAACGGGAACAGTCCATAGTCTTGTGCTGAGCTTCGATGGTAGTGCTGACATGACATACGCACCGCTGTCCACAGTTTCTGATAGATATATTGTTGAAATTGAAACGGAATGTGGAAAGTGATGTAGGCCTTTGTTTGTAGGCATCATCATCATCATCATCATCATCATCATCATCATCATCATCATCATCATCATCATCATCATCATCATCACCACCACCACCACTATCATCTTCTTCTTCTGCTGCTGCTGCTGCTGCTCCTGCTCCTTATTATCAGTACAACTTATGTTAATCCGATGAATAAAACTTGATGCAACAACAATCCTCCTCCTCCTTCATCGTCTTCTTCTTCTTCCTTCTCCTCTTCCTTCTCCATCTCCTCTTCATCCTCATCCTCCTTCATCCTCCTCTTCCTTCCTTTTCCTCTTCTCTGTCGAAAACCTCCAGGCCTGCATATACTTTCTTTGAGATTTAGATTACTTGGTTGGATTGTACGCCACCCAACTGGACTTCATTTCTGATCCGTGTTGAACCTTGTTCTGTGTCCGTTCCAACACAGACGTTCCGTGATTCAGGACTTTTCTCTTGATATTTAACTGTGTAGACAAGCTTACAATCCTGGGCCTCGCACAGTGTAATGTAATGTAATGTTATGCACAGTGCACTATCAATACTAACAGCACTACGGCCAGACCGCGCGGCTGTAAGCCGATAATTTACTCTAGCTGTCACGTCAGTTTATTAGGTGGGCTTGTGACAACATGAAAGGGCATACAAAGAGCAACAGTTGATAGCACACCTTTGGTGCTCCTCGTCGCAAGTGGTCTATTGAAAATCATGGAAACGGCTATAAACGAATTGGAAGTATTATATATATTTTTCAGTGCTTGAACTTTCTTTCTAGGGAAGCGGCTTCTGGAATGACGAACATAATTATGGACCTATAGTTAGAACATGTTGAATTACTAGCGCTGGTGAAGTCTTAGAAATAACCTAGCTAGATATTTCTGCCGTTCCCTTGCTTATGTTCCAATTAAACCCATACAAACAACAAGGAGATCTATCTATCTATCTATCTATCTATCTATCTATCTATCTATCTATCTATCTATCTATCTATCTATCTATCTATCTATCTATCTATCTATCTGTCTGTCTATCTATCTATCTATCTATCTATCTATCTATCTATCTATCTATCTGTCTGTCTGTCTGTCTATCTACCTATTCATTTCATTGTATTGTTTATCTTTGTAAATTTAAAGAAATCTTTACATGTGTTTATTGAAGAATGTGGCATACTAACTTTTTTGGGGGGAGGGGAGGAGGGTGGGGGGTAATGCTTTAGTGTCCCTTTTTATCGGGAATTTTTTTAACAGTGCATGTCATATTTTCGTTATCCAGTGTACATTTGTATGATGGTCTATTCATAGCTCTATTCACAGAACAAATAGAACACCCGATCTGCTCGCTCTCATACACCAAATGGTCGGCAATGAGTCAAAGCAAACATAAACTACAAATAGGCCTATAGCAACTGAATGTAATAGGATCAGGATTATTAATTCTTTTACCAGAAGCGTATTACATTTGGTTGTTACAAATAATGCACACTTGTTTGTCTATGCAGTTAGGCTGTAAGGCGCGCAGAGTATATGAGACGAACGCAGCTGTTCAGTTTTGATGCGACGTGAAATGGATGACTTTACATTACTGATCAACTGCATGAGTACTTAGACAATTCCTATTAAATAGCAAGCAGTAATTCACGGCAAAGGCATCAAACACTTTTGAGTGATTTTTTAAAATACTAAAAAAAAAAACAAAAAAACTTCAGTATTTGGCCAGTCCACAAACGAGTCACAGAGGAGAGAATAACAGAAATAGGTACTGTACAGGGAGGGTGAACGCCAGAATTTTTAACTTGCCCGTCGGACTAGGGACTTGTAAAACCCAAAAACTGTTAGTAGTCTACCAGAGTTCTCACCAGTCTGTTACCAACGTTCACACAAATTTATACTTAAACGGAAAGCATCTATCTGCCAATGACGAGAGACAGAGCTCCATTGTTGAGAACACTAACAAAAGTATCATCAACGATGAAACGATGAGAAGGATGATTGAAGAAAAATGTGGTTCAAAGCTGCGACCTTTAGATAGTCTGCACGATTATCATCTCGATGAAGACCTTAATAAAACAACACCTGTTTAGATTTTGTTACCTCACATTTGTCCAGCAGAGCAGTGCTTCCACACACCTTCTGTATTGTACTGTACTGTATTGAACTGCACTGAATAAACAGTTTGAGCTTAAAATTACCGGCCTCTGATACTCTATGTGTACAGTTAAGCGTAAATTGAACGCTCTTTGAAGCGTGTCCAATCTTAAGTCTTTTGTAAAGATCTGTGAATGCACTTGGACTTTGTGATTGATTAGTGTTTTGTCGCAGTCTGCATACTGCCCTGCACAGTCGTTTGCATGCTAACGCACACTGCCCTGTACAATCGTTTACATGCTAAGTGGATGTGGTAGGCCCATTGCAAGGGTGATTAAGCTTATTTTGCTTTCTTCTCTGACCCAGACTGCGAACTGCTCTGAACAGGCATTAGGTTTGCAAGGTGTCACGGACCGGTTTTATAGTATTTTGGTCCGATGACTTTATATTATTGTAGTCTCTTCCTGTGAGAAGATATTTGTTGGCTTTTTTTTTTTGATAGCTAAATTCTGATTGATTGAGCTGGTCACATGACAGTTCACCAATGTACATCCAAAATATACTACTCAAAATAATACAAGGGCCACTTGGACATATGGGTCTCTCTTTAAATCAGAAACACGAATTCAATTTATTAGTTCATCATATTTTATTGCAATCATTTCTG
This sequence comes from Oncomelania hupensis, assembly GCA_036898135.1. Classification (NCBI taxonomy): domain Eukaryota; kingdom Metazoa; phylum Mollusca; class Gastropoda; order Littorinimorpha; family Pomatiopsidae; genus Oncomelania; species Oncomelania hupensis. Next base: position 118,110 of record CM072516.1, read on the forward strand.
CATCAATAACAAAAAATATTTGAGACATCAGTCGCTTAAAATTCGAGTAAATTCAATTTAACTGGACATACCCCTCATTTACAAAATCAAAACTTTAGAAACCAAAAAATCTATAGTCAGTATCGGGTGTGGCCACCGTTTGCATCAATGCAGTCTTGGCATCGTTGTCTCATGGACCGTATCAGGTTATGGAGGATGTTTCCTGGGATGGCCAACCACTCTTGCTGGAGAACTTGGGCCAGAACTTCAAGGTTAGCTCCTGGAAGGAGGTTTGCCCGTGTCTGTCGACCCAAGACATCCCACAGATGTTCTATGGGGTTCAAATCGGGTGATCGAGCCGGACACTCCCTCCTTATGGCGTGCTGTTGCTGCAGGAATTCATTGACGATACGCGCTCAGTGGGGTCTGGCATTATCGTCCTGTAGTATGGCACCTTCTCCAATGGCCCGCAGAGCTGGGAGAACCCTAGGTTGTAGGACGTCATCCCTGTAGCCAATACCGTTTAAGTTGCCATGAATTTGGAGCAGGGGTGTTCTGAAGTTTAATGCGAAGCCACCCCACATCATGACAGATCCACCACCAAAGCGGTCATGCTCGCGCACCGTCGCATCAGCAAAACGCTCCCGTGGACGCCTCCAAACATTCACTCGACGGTCGTTGAAAGACAAGGAGAACCGAGACTCGTCTGTAAAGAGCACCCTTAACCAATGTTGCCTAGTCCACACCAAATGACGCCGAGCCCAGGCCAAACGCGCTGCACGTCGTCTTGATCGCAGGTTTGCCTCGTGTAGACGGTTGCGAATTGTCTGGTCGCTGACGTTAACATTGCTGGCTGCGTGAAGCTGTCTTCTGATGGTGTTTGCTGTAGCGGACCTCATCCTCAGAGCTGACAGGGTGATGAAATGGTCTTGTCTTGCAGTGGTAACGCTGGGCCGTCCGGACCTTCTTGGTTCTTGGACGCTTCCAGTGTTGTTAAAGCGCTCCCGCAGCCTTAGGACAACGGAGTGGGACACTCCCAGCCGCCTGCCAACTTCTCTCTCCCCCACCCCTTCCTGAAGCCATGCAATAGCTCTGCCTCTATCCGCATCAGTCAATCGTCACCTTGGGGGCGTGGTTAGAAAAGCAGCAAAAGCGCTGCCATTTATACCCAGAAAAAAGCACCGATTGTTGGACTGAACTCACAAAATGCGAGCCTTTCGCGTGCAAATCACTTTTTAATGTTGAAAATTTTGCTTTATTAGCAAGACAACAGTAAATTAGGGTCATTTTTTGTGTAAAAAATGGGTTTGTTTTTCAACTCAGTGCAGAAAGTTCAAAACTCACATATGTGATTACTTGTCAGAATAAGATTGTCTTGAATGTTACTGTACAGGATAAGTTTTGAAATAAGCAATATAAGCGATATTATTGATAGCAGCAAAAGATAATTAAACTAAATGAAATATGAGAGTGGCCCTTCAATTATTTTGAGTAGTATATATATTCATTTTTTTCTTGACTATACTAAGAGTTGGGTGGTCTGGACTTCTCGCACCTGTGTCTGCGGAAGTTTCCTGCTGGGGGCCTCGAGAAGGAAAAAGAAGAAGAAAAATAAAGAAGAGAGAAGCAGACGAAGAAGAATAAAGAAGAAGAAGGGGAAGCCGTAGCAGCAGCAGTAGAAAAGAAGCAACGAAGAAGAATAAAGAGACGAAGAAGAGGAAACTTCAGCAACAGCAGCAAAGAGAGAAGCAGCCGAAAAAGAATAAAGAAGAAGGAAACGAAGAAGAAAGACTAAGACGAAGAAAGGAGACAGAGAAATCGAGAGGAGAGGAAGAAGATACTATATAGAAGAATAAGAAGATGGAAGAAGGGAGGACGAGGAGGTGCTGTAGGCAGAGGAAATACATAGACAATCGAACATACTCAAAGACCTTGATATATAAAGACATGCCATGAGGCCCACTTCAACAGAGTTTACATGTAAAACAGCAATCCTAGCGGTAGTCCTGTTTCTATGTCAAGGGAGGTAATACGCGTTCAATAAACAACTGTGTCGGCAAGGTCTACAGTCGATGCAAAAGCTCTTTTATTTTAAACTTTTCTTTGTTTTGCGTAATTTTAAAAATAAATAAATAAATAAATAAATAAATAAATAAATAAATAAATAAATAAATAAATAAATAAAAGTAGTTTGTTATATTAAAATATATACTACTTTAAAACAGTCAAGCTGATCTCATGCTAATAAACAAAAGAAGTAAGTTTGCATGCTACTTTCCTACTTTGATAAGTTCAGCATGCCCCTGCTGTCATATTATTTTATCTGGTATACCCCTATACGCTTATGTGTCCGGGGACGTTAATCTATATTCAACTCATTATCTTTACTTGCTATAAATGTTTAAATAAGCCTGTAGAAATTCTAGAGTTTTAATTCTTTGGGTACTACTGTATATTTTATAACAAACTGAAATGTAATGTAAACACAGACTGTCCTGTAAAACGTGGACAGAGAGAGTGCATCTTCTCCGCCATCTAGATAGTTTTTCTGTTAGCTCAGATATACTTAGTCGATTTTATCAGTCATTTATATAAATTTTCTTTTATTTGCTGGTTTCGAAGTTTATCTGTATCTGATGGAAACAGCTTGTCAAGTATCGCAAATCTGTACTCAAAGATTACTGGCTTGAGACATCAAGAACTGAGCAGTTCTATTTTTTGTGTGTGTAGGTGTGTGTGTGTGTTTGTTTTTCTGTGAGCACCACCCCACAATGTGTGCCACCTTGTCGTACTTTCTTCTTAGCGCGCGGCATTTTCCCAAGTGACGACAGTTATTTCGCTAGGTGGCGCTTCTCTAATATCGAAAGTAGCGAACTCCCGGAAGTGGGCCTCATGGCATGTCTTTATATATCAAGGTCTTTGACATACTCGCAGTGAGATTTTTTGCAAGTTTCTTTTCTCTCTCTGGCGACGGTGACTGGGATTCGGATATATTATTTTGTGAGTGGTGTGTATTATTATTCTATCAACGGATTAATTCTACGAAAGTATGTGAGTAGAAGTAATTGTATTTAAATTCTTGTTGATTTTTCTATACTTGTGCTAATTCTAGTCGATTCATGTTTATGGTTTAATAGAGGGTGTGACAATGTAGTTTATTGTTACGAGTTAGCGAAGTTGTGAGACCGGAGAACACGCAGATTTCTACGCACGCATACACGCAATTCTTGAAATACCCCTTTTCGTTACACAAGGGCGCCCATAATCATGCTTGTTGGTTATTCTGGCATTATGAAGCGATCTGTGTGCATGGTTCATCAAAGAGCCATTCTCATAAGCAGACCATGTTATTTATTTGCAGCAGTAAAGGTGAGGATAGAGTTGATGAATGTCTATTCTGGTTGATGGGAGGCAATCTTGACACAATCAAGTCAACAGTTTTGGCCTCCATAACCTCCTGGAGCAGAGTATTTCCCTCTTTGACAGAACGGGGCAGGAAAGAAGAGGATTTGTATTGGGTTCGACATCCGATGAGGCTGTAATGTCTGTAATGCCCAATAAGTTTGTGGGGATAATGTTGAAATATAAAGTATATCATCACCCCAGCTGCTTGCTTCACACACCACAAAGTCATATGTTTGTTTTCTGAGTTAAAGAAGAAGAAGAATAACTCATAAAATAAAACACTTTCAAACGACAAAATTTTATCCACTTAATTTGTTTATTTTTGATTTCCCAGATTTTTGGTTTTTAAAAAACCTTCTCTAGGACATTCTCATGGCAGTGTAATAAATGGACAAAGCAATTTTCCTTATAAAATAAGAATTTATGAGAATAATTCACAAAACACCATAATTCAAAACACATATAAAACGCACTCAACTCTATTAATACCAAAACTGTGGATTATTGTCATGAACTTTATTTATCACGATTAATGGTTAAACTTTATTGATTACAATTCTTCTCATTTTGCTTCGATCCAGTCTTCGTTATTGTCTTGTGCGCATGCAGCGCGTTCGGTGTCATCTCGTCTGTGCAAATCTCTTCCGTGCAGCCTAGAAGACATTGATTTGGGGAGTCACCCTGAACAGGCTTTTATTGCATGTCGATGACAACCTTAAGATTATAACTTTCTTGTCAAGTTTCTTACGACCATTACTGCTGAGTGTTAATGGCGTCCTTTTCCTAACTAGGGTCAGGCGTGAGTAGTGCACTTGATTATGATGCTGAATGGGGAGGAGGAGAGAGAGAGAGGGTGGGGCGGTGGAGCTGCATCCATATTGCGATTCTCAGTACAATGCGAGCATAGTACCATATAACCTTTGTAACGAAAAGGGGTATTTCAGATTTGGCTTGCGTGAATCTGCGTGTTCTCCCGTCTCACAACTTCTAAAACTCGTAACAATAAATTACGTTGTCACACCCTCTATTAAACAATAAACATAAATTTTAAAAAAGCATAAGTACAGAATCAACAAGAGTCAACTGGAATAAATACAATTGTTTCTACTGACTTCATGTAGCAGAATAAATCTGTTGAAAGAATAACTAACTATACACCACTCACAAATAACACACAATTCCCAGTCACCGTCGCCAGAAAGAGAAAACGAAAGTATATAGTGACACTGTAGTTATGTTCCATCTCTAGTCTCTTCCCTGCCATAGTCTTTCTCTGCTCCTCAATCCCACTCTCCTTCTCCTCAGACACCCTTCTCTCCTCCTCGTGCGCCTCATCTTTCTCCTCCTTGTCCCGCCCCCCTCCTCAGTCTTCTTCTCTCCTGCTCGTTTTCCCTTCCTCAGTCTTCTTCTCTCCTCCTCGTATTCCATTCCTCAGTCTTCTTCTCTCCTCCTCGTATTCCATTCCTCAGTCTTCTTCTCTCCTCCTCGTATTCCATTCCTCAGTCTTCTTCCTTTTCTTATGTGCTTTTCTATTCTGCTTCTTCTTCTTTGGCGTCCTCCTCGTCTTTCTTCCTCTTCTTTTTTCTTCTGCTGCTGCTTCCTCCTCTTCTTCATCCTCGTTTCTTTTTCGTCTCTTTTCTTCTTCTCCTTCCTCTCTCTTCTTCTTCTTCTTCTTCTTCTTCTTCTTCTTCTTCTTTTTCTTCTTCTTCTTCTTCTTCTTCTTCTTCTTCTTCTTCTTCTTCTTCTTCTTCTTCTTCTTCTTCGTCTGCTTCTCCGTTCTCTTTATCTTCTTCTTCATCTTCTGCGCTTGTTCTTGTGGCCCCCGCAGCAAGAGACTTCTGCAGACAAAGGAATTAACCACAACGAAGTTTCTTGATACATAACTTTCTTTGGTCCATTACATATGCCCCTCTCTCCTCTGTGACGGGACCAGTGCCGCAATACAGTTCAAATTTCACCCATATTGAATATAATTCACAACATTAACACAAATTCTACAACTAATTATACAAATGATTATTACATCGATGACATCAATCAAACAAATACACTTAATACTTTACTCTGCAATTGTAGTTTCAAAATCAATTCAAATAATTATCCGACCTCAATTCGTTATTAAAAAATTACAGTGAACTACCATGTTCGTCTCCTCCCCACTCCATCCTTCATAACTAATATCAACAATTATTTATTAATAATTTTATTACCTTACAAAATACAATATCATTTAATAATACTACTAGGCTTACATTTATAATACAACATTTCAAATAATAAAAAAATATATACCTGCAGACATAGCTGCCAGAAGTCCAAAATAACCCATCTCTGTTATAATCAAGAAAAGAATGAATAGACTTTTGAATGTACATTAGTGAACTGTCATGTGACCAGTTCAACCCATCAGAATTTAGCTGTCATAAAAAATTATCAACATCTTCTCACAAAAAACAGAATAACAATAATATAAAGTCATCGGACCCCAATAACTATAAAACCAGTTCGTGACAACCTTGTTTTTTTTTTTTAAGGAACTGATTACTCAAGACCAAAATGAAAAACATTGTTACCAACTACTTTGTGTCGTATATGATTCCATGTAATGAACATTGAGGTTTAACGTTTACATCCGCCATTGGCGATATGGCAGACGGGGATAACCATCCCAGGGAAAGAGGGGTAGGGACCTGAATCAACACTGAACCAACAGGACAATCATACTGCTAAAATGGACAGTGAAAATGGCCAAATTTTATATCGCCCACCACGGGATTCGAACCTGGGTCATCGGTGTGCCAGGCGAACACTCTACCACTTGAGCTACCCTCTTCCTCCCCCCCCACCCTCCCCCAGTGGGAGTGCAGGGGGTTTCAGTATAAATAGTATCCTCACTTTCTGGAAATTTAATGCTTTAAATTCCCACTGTCGCTGTCTTTCTCCTTTATTCTTTCTCATTCCCACTCTGTTCTATCAACCTACTATACTATCTTCTTCTTCGCTAGACCAGTCACCTACCTTTTTTCTTGAAAACTCTTCAGCCCTAGCTTAACTGGCCGAGACAAACCCGAACCTTGTCTCGGCGAGACACCCGAGACAGTCTCGGCGAGACACCCGAACCATCCTTGCCCTTAACTAGGCTCGGCGAGCAATCCGAGACAGGATCGGCGAGAACTTCGAGACGTGTCTCGCCGTGTCGCGGGCCGGCCTTTTGTCTTGCCGTTCGTGCGCAGCAAACCTGCCCGAGACACTATTTTGATTTGCTGAAAAATCTATCAATGTCAATGACAACTGATCTAAAGAAATACTACAACACTTAAAATAAGTAGGTGCACCAAATCCAAACTTAATTTAGACTGGAGAACAGTGAAAATACTGAATCAGTAAAAATAATAAATCATTGAATAGCCACTGAGCTGTTCATCCAACTCTTGCACCAGTGCATGAAATGCACCTTGCTGGTGCCTTTGCAACACATAGGGAAGTGTTGCCTTTTGCTTTCTTTCTCTTTCTGCTGCCTTTTCGTTCTCGCTTAGGACATACAGCGCTAGATCAACGCCAAAATCTTTTGCAGTTTTCAATTCACGATCGAAGGCCGCCATTGTTGCTAACGTAACTTTGTCAGGTATGTCAGTTTCGACGCAGCTAAAAATAGACCCAGTTCCGAAACGAAAGAGCTCGCCGTGACGCCCGATCTCCTGTCTCGTCTCGGCTGGTCTCGGGAAGACCCAATTAAGAATAAAACCGCATTTTTTACCTTTGGTTCGCCGAGACAAGGTTCGGTTTGTCTCGCCCAGTTAAGCTAGGGCTTTCCGGGACAAAACTCCTCATTCGTGTGTGAGATCTGTTGGATCAGCTTAGGAATATTAGAAGCTTTCTGCCAAATGGTCACTGGGGCTTCCTTTGATGTTATTATTTGGCAATGTAGGCATTTTATATGTATGTGCTTTGTTGATATTTTATAATGATGTTTGTGTTCTATTTTGTTTTTGTAAACGGAGGTTCGATAAACTAGAGTATAGCCTCAGCGTCCCTTGCGTGGGTTGTCTTTATTGTACAGTGACCGGCTGGTGGAGTGCCTTCAGTGTTAGCACTAGGGTTGTTTCGGCAGATCTTTTATGCGGATTCGGGGTGGGTCCTCTTTCAGCGAAGTTGTGGTCTTGATTTTGTGGTCCTGATTCGGCTCTTTGCAGTCCTCTGGACCCTGTAAGCAATGAATAACTAACTAACTTGAGCTACGGCGGTGGGACACTCCCTGTAAGCTGAGTCCAATGCTTTTATAGTAGTCTGGTCTGTGACGGTCGTATCAGCAATGATAATAATAATATCAAAGACGTCAACGACGGTATTAACAAGAAGACGACGTTGATGTACTCTACATTGATTTGGTAACGAGAAAATCTGCTCTGGGGCGGAAACGACCTGACCTGAAAAATGTGGTCATAGTTGACAGCGTCGAAAAGCCTCCTAAAACACAATTTTTCCTCTTCTTGCGACAATTAACCTTTTTCTTTTGCGCCCTGAGCATGCAGCCAGCGTGGAGTTGTGCGCGTAACCAAGTCGACATATTCATCATCATCATCATCATCATCATCATCATCATCATCATCATCATCATCATCATCATCAAACGACAGTGATTGTAACAAGGTAGTGAAAAATCGGTTCTTGGCCTAAGTAAACTGTGGATGCCCTCTTCCAATTCTGAGTATCATCGGACATTTATTTTTCAGGTTCATCTTTGCTCGGCTCTCCTTGCTTTACTTTTTACGATTCGCAAAGGAGTCATTCAAAGCTGAATGAACGATAGGGTGACTGCTGTGCGACTGTCCGTTTCTCTACACAATTTGAATGTCGCTCGTTCAAGTACTAACTGGACAGCAGGTTTCTTCTTAACCTCAAAGCAATAAGCTTATACCGTGTTCCATAACCACCAAGTCTTCGCGCCACCTGAGAAGGTCTTGTGGTCAAAAGACCATGAAGAATATAGATAGGGCCAAGCCTTTGATAGACGGCATCAACAAAATAATTCACTTGGACGTACAAAACACCACCATGGCACAGCTCATTTCTACAGTGAATTGTGAAACTTTGAATAATTTTGCATAAACCTTTTACGAATGTGATAGCAAACATCGACATTATGATCCACTACAGACACAACATCACCAAGGTGCTACAACCCTGTGGTAGTCTCCGCTTGGTACATATATATTGGTGTTCAGGAACTTTCCATACACATTCGTTATTATGCATGGACAATTTATTTCTGTGTTGGGCGAAAGGTCGAAGTTCCGGACACTTTCATGAAATTGAAGTCAAGATAAATTCTAAAGCAACACGCTGTTTGAATTTGATCGTTAGTTTTTATGCTACTAAGAACATTACAGCATTTAAAAAAGGAAAGTTATCCCAGAGAAACAACAATATGTCACAAAGCAAACCTAATGAACACAAAGCGAGGTTTCATTTACCTAAGTGCCTTTTTACATTGCAGGGCATACCACGACCCAACTGACCTTTCCTTTATCAGATAATTTTCTGGTGTAAAGTGCCATCTACGTTTCCTTCAAACAGCTCTTTGTGATGACAATAAAATCCTTTTGATGACAATCTAGTCGCGACTAAGTATCAAAGAGTAGCACCTTTCGATCAGCCTTAGGTGTAAAAAGCAGGACGGTGCTAATGCCTTTGATGCTACATAGCATAGAAAATCCGAGTTGTGACTTATCAGTTTTGCCTGAATGAGATCGTTTTTTCTTCTCACCAACACACCTTTCCTTCACATTGCCACTCCCTCGCTCCCCCCCTCCCCCCCCCGTCTCTCTCTCTCTCTCTCTCTCTCTCTCTCTCTCTCTCTCTCTCTCTCTCTCTCTCTCTCTCTCTCAAGCGATCACCATTGCGAGTGCAGTCTTGGTTCCTCAGATTATGCCTAAAACTATTCATCGTTCACAAGATCCGTTTACTATGTCCAAATCATACTGGTAAAAATGTTTCCAACGATGCATATAAACTTAATAGAATTTCCCCCGTTTTCGTTGTACATAGTAGAATTTCTCTGTAATAATTCAAATATAGCTGTACAACTTGTGTCTGTGTACTGTGGGACTACGTATGCATTCCTTGGTGCTTGTCATCAGCAGTAGGCTTACTGGCGCCGCTACCTCATACAATCTCTGATCGATCGGGATGATTGGTATTGATTTTTCAGTTCCTACAATGCCCTTGTTCAGTGCTCGTTATATGACTCCTTTATAGTGTCAGAACAGTCGTATTGTTTGCGTCTCTCTCTCTCTCTCTCTCTCTCTCTCTCTCTCTCTCTCTCTCTCTCTCTCTCTCTCTCTCTCTCTCTCTCTCTCTCTCTCTCTCTCTCTCTCTCTCTCTCTTTCTCTCTCTCTCTCTTTCTCTCTCTCTCTCTCTCTCTCTCTCTCTCTCTCTCTCTCTCTCTCTCTCTCTCTCTCTCTCTCTCTGCTCTAGCGGTTCCAGTTTTGTTTTGTTCAAAGTCAAAATTGTGGTTATTTATTCAGTGAGACCATTTACATTTAGTGAAATTATTTCGTATTGTTAAATTTTGTGATAACTTCCTTCAAAATGTTTTTTTTTCTGATGATTGACTGTAGTTTTGCCGTTTGCGCTATGGGATTTTAAGAGGGTGACTTTTTTCCCCGGCCATACTACCCTACCTCCTGTCCATTTCCGCACTCCATGATGCGTTGAAAGCAATAGGTTATACAAGTAATAACACACCCCAAAGAAATAACTATAGCATTTCAACTTGTGTATGTGTGTGCGTTTGTGTCTGTGTGCGTGTGCGTGTGTGTGTGTGTGTGTGTGTGTGTGTGTGTGTGTGTGTGTGTGAGCAAGATAGAGAGTGAGTCATTACATTTTAAACATAACATGACAATGACCTGAAAGCTGGACTTTATAATACATATTTATAATATTATTTGTTCTGATGCTCTGTGGGTTCGGGCATTAAATAGAATAGACCCAACGTTTCCCGGCGTGTCGTAAGAGGCGACTAACAGGGGTGATGTTAGCACGGCATCACTGGGCGAAAGTCTTCTACACAGAAGTCACCGGCCAGGGCGGAGGAACCTCACGTTACTACAGGTTCAACGACCATGTGCTCAGGGCCAAGGCGAGCCACACTGTATTCGTGGATTTCGGCTGTGGCCAACAGCCTGGAGAGGATTGGGCACCGCCAGGTCTTTTTTTTGCCTAAGACACACTACATGATGACACAATCTACTAATTCCATTCCGGATCGGTCGTCGCCCGGCACAAGGACCGCGCCTTCCGTTGGCCACCAGGACGGAGGTGTTAAGTATGCTACTGATGGACAATTTAGCAAGATCCGCACGAGAAACAACATCGTCATAGGAACCTGGAATGTCAGGACCCTAACTGCGGAAGGAAAATTAGAAGAACTGGCCCACGAGTTGGACCACTATCGATGGAACGTTCTAGGCATCAGCGAACTGCGCTGGAAAGGCCTAGGTGAAACAACGACCGACAAAGGCCACAAGCTCTATTTCAGCGGTAGAGATGAAAGGCACGAACACGGCGTTGGATTCTTGGTCCACAAGAACATTCAAGCCACTGTCATGGGTTGCCGCCCAGTCTCCAGTAGACTCATTACCATCCGCCTGAGAGCAGCCCCTTTCAACATCACCATCATCCAGGCCTATGCCCCAACATCAGACTATGACGACAGCGAAGTGGAGGATTTTTATGAAAATCTACAAGCGGTCCTTGACCAAGTGCCGAAGAAGGACATAGTCATAGTGCAAGGCGACTGGAATGCCAAGGTTGGCCAAGATGCGCACCACAACTGGGGAGACACATGTGGACCCCACTGCAACAACGAGACAAATGACAGGGGTCTGAGACTCTTGGAGTTTGCCAGATACAACAATCTGGTACTGGCAAACACGCTTGGTCTCCACAATAACTCTAGACGATGGACATGGCACAGTCCTGGCGGGGAGCATCACAACCAAATAGACTACATCATGGTCAAGAAACGCTTCAGATCAAGCATCAACATTGGCAGGACACGCACTTTTCCAGGAGCAGACATCGGAAGTGACCACGATCTCGTGATGATGTCTTTCCGGCTCCACTTGAAGAGAGTAAATACAGCAAAGTGCACTAGACTGAAGTTCGACCTGGACAAACTGCAAGACCCGGAGGTGGCAGAACTATTTCAGGCCACAATTGGAGGGAAATTTGCACCACTGCTCATTTTGGGGGCTGGTGAAGTAGATGTCAACACCATGACCACCACCTTCAACTCAGCTGTGACAGATGCCGCCACTGAGATCCTTGGCAAGCACCGACCAAAGAAGAAGCCGTGGATCACACCTGAACTTTTGGATCTGTGTGACAAACGAAGAGAGATGAAAAGGAAAAAGAACACCTCACAGGGAGCTGATGTCTACCGAAAAATCAACAATGACATCCGAAAAGGCATGCGCACAGCAAAGAAGAACTGGATAGAAGATCAATGCCAGGAAATAGAGAACAGTCTGAACAAGAACAACAGCAAGAAGGCCTACCAGACTGTGAAGCGGCTGACAAGTGTCAAACAGCCCAACGTCTCCACGATCCAAAGCAAGTCTGGCATATGCCTTACAGAAGAACAAGAAGTCTTGAACAGATTGACAGAGTACTGTTCTGACCTTTACAACCATACACCAAATGGAGACCCATCAGTTCTAGCATGTCCCGAGAACAGAGAAGAAGAAGAAATCCTCCCAATTCTCCGGGAAGAAGTTGAGGCAGCAGTGCAATCGCTAAAGAAAGGGAAGTCAGCGGGAGTGGACAACATACCCGCGGAACTGCTACAAGCAGGAGGAGAAGCGATGATTGATGCCCTCACCATTATCTGTAACAAGATCTGGCAGAGTGGGGAGTGGCCTATACCATGGACCCAGTCGCTTGTCATCACTCTTCCCAAAAAAAGGTAACCTTCAGGAGTGTGAAAATTACCGGACCATCAGCCTCATCAGCCATCCCAGCAAGGTCCTCCTGAAAATAATACTCAACAGGTTGAAACCCCAAGCTGAACAAATCATAGCTGAAGAACAAGCAGGATTCATGGCAGGGCGAAGTACCACTGAGCAGATTTTCAACCTCAGAATAATCTGTGAGAAATACCTACAGCACCAACAACATCTATATCATGTGTTCATAGACTTCAAGAAGGCGTTTGACCGAGTCTGGCATGCAGCTCTATGGGCAACAATGAAAGTGTACAACATCAGGCCTAAAATTATTGAAGTCATCAAAAGCCTGTATGACAAGGCTACCAGTGCAGTCCTCCACAACAGCGCCATCGGGAACTGGTTCAGAACAACAATCGATGTGCGTCAAGGATGCCTACTCTCTCCAACACTCTTCAACATCTTCCTAGAGCGCATCATGTCAGATGCTCTTGCAGACCATGAAGGCACAGTCAGCATAGGGGGTAGAGCAATCTCCAATCTTCGTTTTGCAGATGACATTGATGGATTGGCTGGAGAGGAACAAGAACTTGAACAGCTGGTACAGAGGCTTGACACCACCTCCAGAGCCTATGGAATGGAAATAAGTGCAGAGAAGACCAAAATGATGACCAACAACACCAATGGCATCAATACGGACATCAAAGTCCAAGGCCAATCCCTCAACACAGTGCATAGCTTCAAATATTTAGGAGCCATTGTATCAGACAATTGGTCCCGACAGGAAGTCCTCTCCAGGATCGCACAAACAACTGCTGCCCTGACAAGGTTGAAGCCCATTTGGAAAGACAGGACCATCAGTCTACATTCCAAAGTAAGACTGCTGCGCTCCCTTGTCATTTCCATCTTCCTATATGCTTGCGAAGCATGGACCCTCACAGCAGATCTCCAACGAAGAATACAAAGCATGGAGATGAGGTGCTACAGAAGACTTCTGGGCATTTCCTATACCCAACACATCACCAACGACGAAGTCCGACAGACCATCACACAAGCCATTGGACAACACGATGACCTGCTCAAAGTGGTGAAGAAACGGAAACTCCGATGGTATGGCCACGTCACCAGATCATCAGGCCTTGCAAAGACTATTCTGCAAGGCACAGTGCAAGGAGGTAGAAGAAGAGGGAGACCGAAAAAAGGTGGGAGGACAACATTCGAGAATGGACTGGTTTGACACTGAGCGAAGCCATCAGGGCTGCTGAGGACAGAGAAAGATGGAGTATGCTGGTTAAACGATCATCTGTGGTGCCCCTACGACCTTCGGGTTACGGGATAGGATAGGATAGGATTTGTTCTGATTAAGTTATTGCAGTGATTTTATACTGCTATTACAGATGTTGTCACACAAGAACACTGTTACTCTCTTCTAACATCTACTTAGTAGCTTGCTTCAAAGACTTGAGTAGATATAGATCAGTATTTGACTGCTTATGGTATTGAGCGTATTGTATAAACGTATTGATTTGACATTCCTGTCTGCTGAATCTAATAGTTGTCTTATGTTATCTTCTCTCTCTCTCTCTCTCTCTCTCTCTCTCTCTCTCTCTCTCTCTCTCTCTCTCTCTCTCTCTCTCTCTCTCTCTCTCTTTCTCTCTCTCTCTCTCTCTCTCTCTCTCTCTCTCTCCCTCTCTCTCTCTCTGTCGTGTGTGTGCACGCGAGTATTGCGTAATTTTGTGTTTTGTTGTGATATGTCAATGCACAAGGTAAAATGGAGTGCCACTGTGCGTTGAGGCCAATATCCAAGGCCAATCTTTGAAAACGGTGCACAGCTTTACATATTTAGGAGCTATTGTATCAGACAATGGGTCCCAAAAAGAAGTCCTCTCCAGGATTTTACAAACAACTGCTGCCCTGACAAGGTTGAAGCCCATTTGGAAAGACAGGACCATCACTCTACACTCCAAGACAAGGCTGCTGTGCTCCCTTGTCATCTCCATCTTCCTATACGCTTGCGAAACATGGACCCTCACAGCAGACCTACAACGAAGAATACAAAGCATAAATATGAAATGCTACAGAAGACTTATGGGCATTTCCTATACCCAGCACATCACCAACAACTAAGTCCGACAGACCATCACACAAGCCATTGTACAACACGATGGCATGCTCACAGTGGTAAAGAAACGGAAGCTCCGATGGTATGGCCATGTCAGCAGAGCATAATATCCTTTCCTATCCTATCCCTCGTTCAACACAGACGTTCAGACGAAACCACGTCGACGCATACGTTGGCTGCAGTGGTATCCCCAGCATCGTGCGAGGAAAGCCCACCAGTCTAACCACAGGGAAGAACCCAGAAGAAGACAACACAGTTGTCAGGAAACCGACCACAGCACGCCAGACTCACAGTTAAGTCATTAAGCGTGTGTGCACAAAAACTGAGAGCTACAGGACCACAGTAGTCCACTTCTCATGAACAATAACCTCCAGTGCCCGAGGATGAACAATTAGCTGCATAGACTATCAGCGATCGAATTATTCACAGTGACTATTTAACGTTTAAGGTAGATTAGTACTTAGAAAATCTTGTATAGAGTAGAAGAAATAAATGTGTGATGTTTAACTGTTATCAAGTGGCTGGACTACATATGATTCATAGCCGTGTGAAAGCTAGTGTGACAGTAATCTTTTACCATTTTTCTATCTATCTCTGTACCCCAGCCTTAACACAGACCGAGCTAAATAAATAAATTTATTAAAGTAATCCACAGGGTGACTCACTAGCGGTCCCCATCGGATAAAGCGTGAGGTTTACATCATTCCATTGTGCAGAGCCCAGCAACCCATAAAACCCCACGTGACATGGTTCACAGAAAAAGATACATTAGATAGTGATCATTTACATATAATGTTAAACTTAAATGAAATTATTGTTGATGGCGGATCTAATAATAATTCTGAAGATCAATACCTCAATTTCAATATATACTCGCAAATTGGGAAAAAATTATACATTTTTATTATCTTATGATACTAACAATACAAAAAATGATAATATTGATATATTTTTATTGTAATTTGTCAACAGCAGTTTTACAAGCTGAGAATCAGCGATACCAAAGTGTATAACAAAAAAAATGGAAATGATAAAGAAAATAATTGGTGGACTAAGGAATGTACTGGAGCAGTTTTACATTTAAAAAATAACTTTTAAAACAATGGTTAGAGATTTAAAAAAAAAATGAAGAAAATGTTAATAATATGAAAAAAGCTCAAATAAAATGTAATAAAATAATAGCACATGCTAAAAGAAAGTACAGGAACAATGTTTGTGAACAGGAAGTCACCGAATCAAAGATTTATTCAAAGTTTGGAAAAAGGTGAAAGAAATTAAAACTGGCTATAATTTACCTCAGTATCCATTAAAACTAGAAAACAACACATTTCCAAGTGCAAAAGAAAAGGCTGAAGCATTTCTTTATGCATTTTCTATGAATAGTTTGACCGTTATTAATTACAGAAAATCAGAAGAACTCAAAGAAGAATACAGCAATCCTTTTTCTAACAATACTTTTTTTAATTTAAAATTCAGCTATAACGTAAAATAAATTACTGAATACATTAAAGTATTTTTTAATAATAAAATTGCAGTTGGCGTCGATGGGTTATTTTATCAAATGTTGGTTCATTTGCCTTTAAATTGGAAAACGATATTACTTTCATTTTACCAAAACATTTGGTGAAATGAAACTTTTCCTTCACTCTGGAGAAAATCAGTGGTAGTACCTATTGTAAAAGAAGGCACGCCAAGATCTTGTGTAAATAGTTTAAAACCAATTTCGCTAACCTCTCATGTTGGTACAGTACTGGAGAAAATAATGTTTTAGTTCATAACAAACTTTTTATGAAATAGATTTATATTACCAGGATAGGTAAGACTCCTTCAGACTATAAAAAGGTAGACTTGAGGATTCCACAAGGATCGATAATTGCTCCCATGTTATTTAATATGCTAATTCATGATTTGCCAAAAGCATTATCAAATCATATAAATGTTGTACAATATGCAGATAATATTGCAATATGGATTAAAACATCTTTAAGAAAATACACAAACAAAATTACTATAAATTACATCTAGAAATTATATGAAAATGAATTAAATTTGCTATCTAAGTATATGAAAGAAAATGGACTAGAACTATCAGGAGAAAAAAACGTACATCGTCGTCATTACATCATCGTTATCACCATTGTCATCATCATCATCATCATTAATAATAATTAGATTTCCAGTCTGCATTATTCAGCAGTCCTAGAGAGAATTGGAATTACAACGTTTTACTGGAACTACTTTGTACTCTAGATAGATTCCAAAATCGTTCTTAGTTTCTTTCTGTTCTGTGACAGATATATGGCACCACTCATCGAACTGTGACTGTGAGTAAATGTCATGAATTGGCTAGTTTAACTCTGCTTGTTGACTATTTAGCCATGTGTAGTCTTTGTAACATTAAGAGAGTCAGTAAATTACACAGCAGACCACACACCGCGAGCCCGACCCACGCTAGCGCAGTGAGTCAGCACTTGAGCTTTGAATCGGACCGTTTTAACCAATCAGAGCAGGCTCAGTGGGTAGAGCAGTTTTGACTGTGTCAGAGCCTAACACAGTTTGAATCAGTCGTGTGTGAGACGAGGAAGAAGTAACATCTACTTAGCTAGCAGAGAACTATCTTCACTCATAGACCAGGAAGCAGGACTTAGAATCTTAGAATTCTCTCAAGTCACAACGGGCCTGAACTTGTCAGACAGGTAAATGAACACCCTTCTGTTTCATCGTGATATATTTATATTATTGTTGAAATTATGTTTGTGGAATTTGCTATGCATAAATGTGAATTGTTAATCCGAATTTGCCGTACCACGTGGAAGAGCCGAGCACGAGGCGAAACACGACCGGTTGCGCCGCCATGTTGTATCCCGTACGGAACCACTGTTGTTTAACTTATATGTATGTTTGCAGACCAGTGGCTGTACCACTGAATGTTTATATTATTATTAATTCTGTATGTGTATAGTTAGACACGATTTATATTTATGTATGTATAGGAATTTAGAGTGAGATTCCAGTGGAACCCGAAGTAGCAGAATGTTCGTCGCTTATGTATAGAGATGTGGAGCTATCACTGAGGGCTACTTGGCTTTCAGTGAGACGCTCTGCACAAACCGATTATTCAGGGTTGTGCAGAATTTCGTCTCTTATATTACAGACGAGCAGGCGAGCTATCCCGAGCTATCCCGAGCTATCCTGTGCACCCCACTCCACAGAAACGACTAGATGGTTGAGGAGACTCTACCGCACAAGACGGAAAGAGATACCTTGAAAAACACCCTGTCAGACCCCACAGCGTGGCAAGGGAACCCAACTACACAACTACAAAGGTGTACCAGAAGCTACCTCACAGAAGGACTTCGACCGCACCATCAGAAAGTTAAGTGTAATCTCCGAAAGTGCACTTAAACTGATCATAACAGGACCACAGTAGTCCAACTCTTCAGAAACTGTAAAACGGACCACAGTAGTCCAAATCTACATGAAATATTATAGCCAGTGCCCGAGGAAGATATAACAGCTGCCTAGACTATCAGCGATCGAACTATTAGCAGTGACTGAGACTTTTTAAGTTAGATTAGTACTTAGAGAATCTTGTATAGAGTAGAAGAAATAAATGTGTGATTTTAACTGTTATCAAGTGGCTGGACTACATATGATTCATAGCCGTGTGAAAGCTAGTGTGACAGTATCTTTTACCATTTTTCTATCTATTTCTGTACCCCAACCTTAACACAGAACGAGCTAAACAAATAAATTTATTAAAGTAATTCATAGGGTGACCTACTAGCAGTTCCCGCCGAATAAACGTGAGGGTCCATAATTCCATTGTGCAGAGCCCATAAACCCCACGTGACACTTTAATTGGCGAGCCTAGCCAGGATCTAGTAATTATTAATGTAGGCATTTTATATGTATGTGTTTTGTTGATATTTTATAATGATGCTTGTATTCAATTTTGTTTTTGTAAACGGGAGTTCGATAAATTAGAGTATAGCCTCAGCGTCCCCTGCGTGGGATGCCTTTATTGTACAGTGACCGGTTGGTGTAATGCCTTAGGTGAGGCCACTGGGGTTGTTTCAGCAGATCTTTTATGCGGATCAAGGGTCAGTCCTCTTTCAGCAAAGTTGTGGTCTTGATTTTGTGGTCCTGAATTGGCTCTTTGCAGGCCGCTAGACTCTGTAAGCAATGAATAACTAACTAACTACTTCTATATCCTATCATATCCCGTAACTCGGAAGCCGTTGGGCACCCCAGATGATCGTTTAACCGGCATACTTCACCTTTCTCTGTCCTCAGCAGTCCTCATGGCTTCACTCAGTGTCAAGCCAGTTCATTCTGGAATGTCGTCTTTCCACCTCTTTTTGGTATCCCTCTTCTTCTGTCTCCATGCATCGTGCCTTGCAGGATGGTCTTTGCAAGGCCTGATGCTCTGGTGATGTGGCCATACCATCGGAGTTTCCGTTTCTTCGCCACTGTGAGCATTATTGTGTTTTTTATGGCTTGTGTGATGGTCTGTCGGACTTCGTCGTTGGTGATGTGCTGGGTATTGGAAATTCCAAGAAGTCTTCTGTAGCACCTCCTCCATGCTTTGTATTCTTCGTTGTAGGTCTGTGTCACAAACTTCCCGTGCGTGTTATAAAATAATTAGCTTTATTCTCAGAAAATTCCTACAAACTTGATATTAGTTTGCAAACAGTTTTTAACGTTCCAATTTCACGCATACACTTATTCATCAAAAGGCCTTTCTAATACAATTACGCAAGTTGAGACAGAGAGATAAACTTCAAATACTAGAGACATAAGGTAGGTAGATTAAAGTCCCGCGTCACATGAGCAAATAGGGGACTGGGAACGGGGGGGGGGGGGGGAATCGGGATGGAGACTTTTTATTTTTTAAAGTAAAATTTACGTCCCCGGACACATTATGTGTATAGGGGACGACTGTTTTCTGGAGACATAAAATACACATATTAATGAACGAGGAAATATAGTACCACCGCAAAGCGAATACATGCGCCACGTGCCTATGTCAACAACCGTCGCTTGTGTATTAGCTCTATAAACACGTGATGTATACACAAATGTAAATATTTACCAATTCACTTCGTGACAGTCTGCTGTGAGGGTCCATGTTTCGCAAGAGTATAGGAAGATGGAGATGACACGGGAGCGCAGCAACCTTGCCTTGGAGTGTAGACTGATGGTCCTGTCTTTCCAATTGGGCTTCAATATTGCCAGGATAGCAGACGTTTGTGCTATCCTGGAGAGGACTTCATGTAGGGACCCATTGTCTGATACAATGGCTCCTAAATATTTGAGGCTGTGCACCGTGTTTTAAAGGATTGGCCTTGGACTTTGATATCCATGTTGATACCATTGGTGTTGTTGGTCATCATTTGGTCTTCTCTGCACTTATATCTATTCCAAAGGCTCTGGAGGTGGTCTCAAGCCTTTGTACCAGCTGTTCAAGTTCTTGTTCCTCTCCAGCCAATCCATCAATGTCATCCGCAAAACGGAGGTTGGAGATTGCTCTACCCCCTAAGCTGACTATGCCTTCATGATCTGCAAGGGCATCTGACATGATGCGCTACAGGAATATGTTGATGTGTTGGAGAGATTAGGCTTCCTTGATGCACGCTGATTGTTGTTCTGAACCAGTTCCCAATGGCGCTGTTGTGGAGGACTGCACTGCATAGCCTTGTCATACAGACTTTTGATGACTTCAATAATGTTAGGGCTGATGTTGTACACTCTTATGGTTGCCCACAGAGCTGCATGCCAGATTCGGTCAAACGCTTTCTTGAAGTCTACAAACACATGATATAGATGTTGTTGGTGCTGTAGATATTTCTCGCAGATTATTCTGAAGTTGAAAATCTGCTCAGTGGTAGTTTGCCCTGTCCAGAATCCTGCTTGTTCTTCAGGTATGATTTGTTCAGTTTGGGGGTTTCAATCTGTTGAATTCTATTTTCAGGAGGACTTTGCTGGGATGGCTGATGAGGCGGTAGTTTTGACACTCCTGAAGGTTACCCATTTTGGAAAGAATGATGACAAGCGACTGGGTCCATGGTGTAGGCCACTCCACACTCTGCCAGATCTTATTACAGATAATGGTGAGGGAGTCAGTCATCGCTTCTCCTCCTGCTTGGAGCAATTTTGTGGGTATGTTGTCCACTCCCGCTGACTTCCCCTTCTTCAGCAATTGCACTGCTGCCTCAACTTCTTCTCGGAATTCAAAAAATAGTAAAGAGAAAATAAATTATTGGTGAAATAAAATGTGCAGTTCATAGCCTAATCACAAATGGCATTTTGTTGGATTCCTTCTCACTGTGGATTCATTTTCAATGACTGCGCTGATCAAGCTGCTAAAATGGGAGCTGCTAATGTAAATGCATTATCACTACTAATAAGTTTGTCTTCTAAGGAATTACAACGATTGGTGGAAAGTAAAATTTAAAAAAAAAACCTCTGGCTTTAACAAACAATAGGAAAAGCACCGTGGGTATCCAGATCAGTTGTAACAATGGCCTACAGAATATTATTGAATTCTATAAGAACTAAATATTGCAGTAATGTGAATTTTTCACGTAATAACACCGTTTCTCTGAGTCATGTATTATTTGATGGCAACTATACACGTGGATATTTGCCTGTCAGCTTTCAGTCTTTAACTTCTAAGGATAACGTGTGACAGCTACGCGATAAGATAGCCTATCCTATCCTATCCTATCTCATAACTCGGAGGTCGTAGGGGCACCACAGATGATCGTTTAACCAGCGTACTCCATCTTTCTCTGTCCTCAGCAACCCTGATTGTTTCGCTCAGTGTCAAACCAGTCCATTCTCGAATGTTGTCCTTTCACCTCTTTTTCAGTCTCCATCTTCTTCT
The DNA here is from genome assembly GCA_036898135.1 of Oncomelania hupensis. Taxonomy (NCBI): domain Eukaryota; kingdom Metazoa; phylum Mollusca; class Gastropoda; order Littorinimorpha; family Pomatiopsidae; genus Oncomelania; species Oncomelania hupensis. The sequence continues at coordinate 139,453 of CM072516.1, forward strand.
ACCTCCTTGCACTGTGCCTTGCAGGATAGTCTTTGCAAGACCTGATGATCCGGTGACGTGGCCATACCATCGGAGTTTCCGTTTTTTCACTACTGTGAGCAGGTCATCGTGTTGTTCAATGGCTTGTGTGATGGTCTGTCGGACTTCGTCGCTGGTGATGTGCTGGGTATAGGAAATGCCCAGAAGTCTTCTGTAGCACCTCATCTCTATGCTTTGTATTCTTCGTTGAAGATCTGCTGTGAGGGTCTATGTTTCGCAAGCATATAGGAAGATGGAGCTGATGACAAGGGAGCGCAGCAGCCTTACCTTGGAATGTAGACTGATATGGTCCTGTCTTTCCAAATTGGCTTCAACCTCGCCAGGGCAGCAGTTGTTTGTGCGATCAAGCGCTATATAAATACGCTTATTATTATTATTATTATTATTATTATTATTATTATTATTATTATTATTATTATTATTATTATTATTATTATTATCATGGAGACCTTGGGCTGTTTAACACTTGTCAGCCGCTTTACAGTCTGGTAGGCCTTCTTGCTGTTGTTCTTGTTCAGATCTTATGCCTCCTTACTTCTAGTACTACACCATTGTACAAAGTGTCTGCAGGCAGTCGATCAAACTCTTATTTATTTTATTAATCAGCGTGCCATTTATTTGTTACACTTGTAGGTTATCCACCATGACAGCTTGAAGCTGGGGCGCTCTAAAGAGGAGTTTCTTCAGATCAATGGATCCCAGATCGCCACGTCCACACATGTGGTTGTGCTGATGACCGATGCTATGACCACCTCGCCATTTATCTTCCATGAAGTTCTGTTTGCGGACTGGCTGGGCAAGAAACTCGTCACAGCCATGTTCAAAAACGTCTGGCCCTCCATGAGGTTCTCGCTGAGAGCTGTGCTAGGTATGACGTGAGACATGTAACATTAGTTTTTTTTAACATTTTGGGGAAAGGTGAACAAAAGAAAAACTGATTGACTTTTCAAAAACAATTGACATTTATGTGATTCTCATGTATTTTAGGACTGTGCCACAAGACATTGGAATGAACATGGCAGTAATAGGCACCGATTAGTCCAGTAGAAATGCAGAGAAGTGTTATTGTTTTATGTAGGACTTAATTATATACATGTAGACCGGTTTTAAATTAAGACAAAAGAACACTCGATTAACGAAAAAAGGATACTCCATTAGTTTGCTCTGGTTCAGGATTGGATGTAAGAAAGATTGAGACACCTTTAAGTCTATTATACTGCAATAAATATTGCAGATTTGTTCTTGCTGCTGCTTTGAACTACTTTTTGTGTGGTTATTTTCAGGGGAGTGTCCAGCAGTGGATTTTGAGACCAAGATGTATGCTGAGTCCCTTGATGTACTGGAGCACCACATCAAACCCTTAAGGCGTGTGCCGGGAGTAGTTTTGGAGCAGACTTATCTTAACAAAATGGCTGATGGTCTGAAGCCACTGGAAATTCTCATTTCATCTCCTAGTAAGTAACAATTACGAATTAAGAAAGTACTATTATGTGGATTTAATACTAAGAGATGCTGAAAGCCACAACTTGTCAACTGGTCTAATGATATATCTATAATGAACAACTTGGGTTATTCTGATTAATCCGGTCCTGATTTGGCTCGGAAGAGTCCGCTGGACCTAAAGCAACAATCAATCAATCAACCAATTATTCTGATTAATAAAAATTGACAACAGCAACTATGACCAACTATATTTCCCTATGAAATAATGTAAATAAAAAAAGTTTTTAAAAAAATTTGTTTCAAATGGTTTTAATCTACAATACACGAATATAGTCATAATGATTTTTTTCATCCTCTTTTTGTTGATTTAGACGTTGATTATTTCCAAATATAATGTATCACCCTCGATGTTTGCTAGACGGTTCAAGCCCACAAGTGCACCAGAGTGAGGAGGACCCCAAGGTATTCATCAGCTATCAGTGGGACATGCAGAGCAAAGTGGATGAGATTCGAAACCTTTTGGAGCGCAGTGGCTTTCCCTGTTGGGCTGACATTGCCATGAACCCACAAAGAGGAAGCAGCAGCCGCTCCTCTCGCTCAAGTGCTACCTTTAACAATCAGGTATGTAACCGCAAGCTGGGCTTAGGTGGGAGAGGTTTATTTGTGGAATTGATGTGGGTTGATGAATGAGGATGAGTGAGGTTAGGAAGGTATACCAGTGAATCGTATTTACAATCAAAAGTACCAGATAGTCAGGTTTCAAGGGGCTTGCTCATAACTACATAATCTCGTATCAGTCTCTTCCGAACCATATTGCTCTTGTTTAGCGTTGGCCCTTGAAAATGAGGAATAGTGTTTAAACTAATTAAGCTTACTGGCCTATCTGGCAGAGATTCGCTGATGAAAGTCTAAGCTAGAGATTAACATACAATTCTATAGTAAAACTAGAAATAACTATACTCGAATAGTAAATTGATGCAAGTCTGCCTACATTCAAGGTCAGATTTCTATCACAGCTGGCGATTGTAGAAAGGTATCATCATTAATACTTGGAAGAAAAATGTCTTGTTCAGTACTGCCTCATATTAATGAACAATCAGCATCAGATACATTGTCTACATATTTCGTTGACAAAATCAGCGATATCAGTGTGAATTTGGACAATGCTCCCTGTCGTATACCTGACTCTAACATCAAAGATTCAGTGACCTTTGCAGGTTCTCAACTTGCTCAGTTTCAGTGTCCTATCCTATCCTATCCCGTAACTCGAAAGTCGTTGGGACACCACAGATGATCGTTTAACTCCATCTTTCTCTGTCCTCAACAACCCTCATGGCTTTGCTCAGTGTCAAGCCAGTTCAATCTCGAATGTTGCCCTCTGGAGAAAGTGTCAGTTAGCCTCTGTACCAGCTATTCAAGTTCTTGTTCCCTTCCAGCCAATCCAACAATGTCATCCGCAAAACGGAGATTGAAGATTGCTCTACTCTCTATGTTGACTGTGCCTTCATGATATGACGTGCTCCAGGAAAATATTGAAGAGTGCTAGAGAGAATAGGCATCTGATTGTTGTTCTGAATCAGTTCCTGATGGTGCTGCTGTGTTAGTCTCGTCATACAGGCTTTTTATGTTAGGGCTAATGTTGTACACTCTCATGGTAGCCCACAAAACTGAATGCCAGGCTCGGTCAAACGCTTTATTGAAGTCTACGAATACATTATATAGATGTTGTTGTGCTGTAGGTATTTCTCACAGATTATTCTGAGGTTGAAAATCTGCTCAGTGGTACTTCGTCCTAAGCGAACATCTGTGGTGCCCCAACGACTTTCAAGATATAGGATAGGATTAGAAGGTTACCCTTTTGGGGAAGAATGATGACAAGCGACTGCGTCCATGGTGTAGGCGACTCCCCACTCTGCCAGGTCTTACAGAAAATGGTGAGGGCATCAATCATCGCTTATCCTTCTGCTTGAGGCTATTCTGCGGATTTGTTGTCCACTCCCGTTGTCTTCTTTCTTCAGCGATTGCACTGCTGCCACAACTTCTCGGAGAATTGGGAGGATTTCTTCTTCTTTGTTATGGGGACATGCGAGAACTGATGGGTATCTGTTTGATGTGTGGTTGTAAAGGTAAGAGCAGTACCCTGTTAATCTATCAAAGACTTCTTGTTCTTCTATAAGTCACATGCCAGACTTGCTTTGGATCCTGGAGACCTTGGGGCGTTTAACCCTTGTCAGCCGCTTCACAGCCTGGCAGACCTTCTTGTTGTTGTTCTTTTTCAGACTGTTCCCTATTTTCTGACATTGATCTCCCGGGGGTTTCTGTATAAATAAGTATCCCTACTTTCTGGAAATGTAGTGCTTTAAATTCCCACTTTCGCTTTTTCTCCTTTGTTCTTTCTCATTCCTACTCTGTTTTATCAACCTACTATATACTATCTTCTTCTTCGCTAGACCAATCATCTACCGTCCTGTTTTCTTGACTCTTCCAAAACTTCTCATTTGTGTATGAGGTCTGTTGGGTCAGCTCGGGACTATTGGACGCTCTGTGCCAAATGGGATTTCTTTGATATTAATATTTAGCAATGTAGGCATTTTATATGTATGTGTTTTATTGATATTTTATAATAATGTTTATGTTCTATTTTGTTTTTGTAAACTGGGGTTCGATAAATTAGAGTATAACCTCAGCATCCGCTGCGTGGGATACCTTTATTGTAAAGTGACCGGCTGGTGGAGAGCCTTCAGATCAGTGTTACCACTAGGTTCAGCAGATCTTTTATAAGCATGAGTCCTCTTTCAACCTAATTCCTGATTTTATGGCCCTGATTCGGCTCTTTGCAGTCCTCTGGACCCTGTAAGCAAGGAATAACTAACTTCTGTCAAGTTCTCCTTTGCTGTGTGCATACCTTTTCGGAGGTCACTGTTGATTTTTCCGTAGGCATCAGCTCTTTGCGAGAGGTTCTTTTTCTTTTTCATTTCTCTTCGTTTGTTACATATGTCCAAATTTAGTTTCAGGTGTGATCTATGGTTTCTTCATTGGGCGGTGCTTGCCAAGAATCTCAGTGGCGGCATCTGTTTCAGTGCACCGATGTGGAAAAACTAAAAAGGCTGATCCTATCATATCCTATCCCGTAACTCGAAAGTCGTTGGGGCACCACAGATGATCGTTTAACCAGCATACTCCATCCTTTTTTGTCCTCAGCAACCCTCATGACTTCTCTCAGTGTCAAGCCAATCCATTCTTTAATGTTGTCCTCCCACCTCTTTTCTGTCTCCCTCTTCCTCTGCCTCCTTGCACCGTGCCTTGCAGGTGGTCTTTGCAAGACCTGATGGTCTGGTGAGCTGGCCATAGCATCGGAGTTTCCGTTTCTTCACCACTGTGAGAATGTCATCGCTTTGTTCAATGGCTTGTGCGATGGTCTGTCGGACTTCGTCATTGGTGATGTGCTGGGTATAGAAAATGCCCAGAAGTCATCTGTAGCACCTCATCTTCATGCTTTCTATTCTATTGTTGTTTCTGGCAAACTCCAAGAGTCTCAGACCCATGTCATTTGTCTCGTTGTTGCAGTGGGGTCCACATGTGTCTCCCCAATTGTGGTACGCAACCTTGGCATTTCAGTCGCCTTGCACTTTGACTATGTCTTTCTTTGGCATTTGGTCAAGTGATAGCCACATCTAATAAGACATCTTGTGAAGTTGACCCTTCCCCAACAAAACTTGTTATTCAGTATCTTGATTTGCTTATGCCAGTTTTAATCAAGATAATTAATGGAAGCCTCGTGGCAGACTGTGTTTTAAGTCAGCTGTTTAAAACCTCTGCTGAAGAAGTCTCGACTTAACCCTACATAATGCAAACATTTTAGACTCATTCAACATTCCTTACCTATCTAAACTGCTTCAAAGAGTAGTCACTGAGCAGCTAATACAGCATCTAAATGTGCATGACGATCTTGATCTATTTCAGTCTGCCTATAGGCCAGGTTTCAGCACAAAGACTGCATGTTATAAATAAGATTTTCCTGAGTTTAAATTCAGTCCTTCTAGTTCTGCTTGACCTCAGTTCAGCGTTTGACACTATTAACCAAGGACCATTCTCAGAGAGTTATTGTTGGCTCCTCTTCTTCAAGTGCAGCAGCTCTAGCTTGTGGTGTCCCACAGGGATCGGTATATTAGGTCCACTTCTCTTCTCCATCTACACTTCACAGTTAGGTCGAGTAATAGAGCAGTACGAGATTGATCGTCAATCGTTTCCAGATGGCACTAAGTTGGCAAAAAACTTCTCACCTGATCCTGTGGTTGCAAAATAGACATTAAAAGACTGGAATCTTGCAGTGCAGCCGTGAAGTCTTGGATGGTACAAAATTGTAAAGAACAGAAGCGTTGCTGTTAGGCCCTGAGAAGATATACAGCGTCGAGGTAGGGGAGGCTACTATTTACGTCAGTGATTCATTCCAGGATTTGGGTCTCATTCTTGACTCTGAGTTGACAATGTCCAAGCTCATAAAGGAAGTAGTTAGAAAATGTTAATTTCAGCTTAGGATTCCCGGAAAACTGCGTCCGGTGTTGACCCAAGCAACCGCAAATGCAGTCGCCATAGCACTGTCATGCCACAGAGTGGACTATTGTAACAGTGCTTTTTGGGGTCTCCCTACCATTCTGTTGGACAAACTACAAATACAAAAGATCCAAAACACGGCCGCCAGGATAAGTCACACGCACAAAGCCCACAGGCCACATTAAACCCGCACTTGACTCTCTGCACTGGCTCCCTGTAAAAAAACGTATTGACCATAAGATCTTGTCAACTGCTTTCGCATGTGTGCACGAGACTGCTCCAAGAAACCTGTCTGAGTTGGTTCCTATGTGTGAGCCTTCTCGTCAGCTTAGCTCTTCTTCCCAGTCCCGGTTTCGCCTGCCATCCTCTGAGGAGACAAAAAAAAGAGATCTGGTGCCACATCCCTACAGAATGCAGTCCCCAAGTTATAGAATACGCTACCCAAGACTGTCAAAAGGGCAGACTATGTCGTCGTTCAGGAGAAGGCTGGAGACTGACTTGTTTATATTATAGCAACTTAGTGAACCAAGCATGCACCTCTCTCGAACTTCTGCTGTCCACATCCATCCATCCACTTCCACACCAGATATTATTTTTCCGGTCATTTTTGTTATTCTTTATTTGTCCTTATTGCGCACTGAGCATTCCACAATGGCGTTATAAATGGACATCATCATCGTCTATACCTCCCCTATTCCAATGACTGTGTGGAATGCCATATGTCCTACAACTGTGAAATGTGTAATGTGGCAAAGCTTCCTTATTTTTTGCTTGTAATTTTACTGCTTTTTATCACATTTGCTTTTGACACCTTACAAGTGCAGATCTACAGTAGCATGCATCTGTCTATGTGATCCTATTCTTACATATTTCATTGCATGGACTTTAATTACGCTTATGTTCTGAGTGCCAGTTACATAAATACAGCCAGCAAACACTAGGTCCCTTCTCCCTGACAGGGTTGTGCTCAGTTGTCTGGACCGTCAGACAATGTACTACGGCAGCCAGTGGGCACCTAAGGTAGTTTGAATTAGATTCCTGAATGGGCTAGCGGCTTGAGCAGCTCTTGAGCAGGACAAGGGCAATTCCTGAATGGGCTAGCGCCTTGAGCAGCGCTTGAGCAGGACAAGGGCACTATAAGAACAATATTATATTGTATAATACTATTAGCGGGGCCGGGTAGCTCAGTTGGTAAGAGCGTCTTGCTAGTAACCGAAAGGTCGCTGGTTCGAATCCCGGATTGGTCAACGTGTGATCATATTATTTTCCCCTTTACCAACAACTGGCCCGCTGGTGTCAGTATAAATCGGTCCAGTAGTCACCTATATGCGAAAGTGTCGTGTGACTATAATCTACAAACAAACATAATACTATTGCGCATCGATCATAGACTTGTTATTTTCTTACCTTTTATTTATTTTTTTTTTTTTGGTGTCTAATATAGATGGACTCCGCATCCGATACCTTACAAGGGCAGATCCAACGCAGCATGCGCCTGTCCTCAGTAGTCCTGTCATGCATCACCCCCAAGTACCTGCAATCTGATAACTGCATCAAGGACCTCTCGCTGGCCGAGACCTTCGGGAAACCCATAATCCCTTTGCTCCTTCGCTTCACGCCTTTCGAGAGCGCGCCTTCGCCAGTGAGACGCATTCTTCTTCGACACAGTTATGTGGACCTGAGCAACGAGCGTCTGTACAAGCAGAACATCGGTGTTGTGCTGGATAAAGTCAAGAAGGCCATGAACGTGAACCCACCCAGCGAAAGGTGATGACATATGCATGAAAACTGATGATGGTGATGTCTTCATTACTGTTAGAAAATCTGGATTATATTCCTGTCATATTGTTATTCCATTCATATGTAAATGAATGTTTTGCTCTTTAAAATGGAGATGATGATTGGTGGGAAATATTGATACTGTCAAACACTGTGTCACTTCGTAAGTTGATTGTGCTTTTTTTGCTTTTGTTGTTGTTGCTACATATTATGAACAAGCATGGATGTTACTAAAAGTATTAACTTTTATATACTGTTACTGTCATTGTTCTTGTTATGTAACATGAATTGGCATGGCATTTGCCATAAGTATTATCATATTTTAATTTGAGAGTTATTTTGTTATGATGGTGGCTATATATTATGGTACCATGTAAATTCATGCGGCACATGCTTATGAGTACACTTTATGTATTTTAGGATTGTTTTTATTTGATATATTTATTCATTCAAGTGGTACTGGATGAATAATGTGTCCTAATTCATTGTAAGCTCAAAAAGTTTGCTTCCAGAATACTTCATGTTTTTAAATCATATGTGATAGTGTGGTTCTAATGGTTATGTTTGGAGTCTTGTATAACTAATACTATTTAACCACTAATGCTATTATTATAACATGCTCAGTCTGGAGGATTAAAAAAAATCCTGTGGGCATCTTTGCCTGAACATGGACTAAATGGACATTCAGCTGCTGCTATTTATTAATGGATCTTACCTATAATGTCAGAACTTCTCTTTGTGTCATTGATGTGTTTGTTTATCATTGCTTTTACAATTATTATTGTTGTATTTGTTTATCGAGTTGTATTCTTGTCATTGACATTGAGCGATGCCATTGTTGTATCAATATTTATTCATCAGATTAACATAAGTTGTGCTGACATTGAGCGATGCCATTGTTGTATCAATATTTATTCATCAGATTAACATAAGTTGCAATGACATTGAGCGATGCCACCAGATTTGCTACCCCCGTTGGGGTGCCGGGGGTTTCAGTATAAATAGTATCCCCACTTTCTGGAAATTTAGTGCTTTAAATTCCCACTGTCGCTGTCTTTCTCATTTGCTCTTTCTCATTCCTGCTCTTTTCTATCAATCTGCTATACTATCGTCTTCTTCGCTAGACCAGTCTCCTACCTTTTTTCTTGAAAACTCTTCCGGGACAAGACTCCTTGTTTGTGTATGAGGTCTGTTGGATCAGCTTGGGAATATTGGACGCTTTCTGCCAGGAGGTCACTAGGGCTTCCTATGATGTTATTATTTAGCAATATAGGCATTTTATATGTATGTGTTTTGTTGATAATTTATAATGATGTTTGTATTCTATTTTGTTTTTATAAACGGGGGTTCGATAAGTTGGGGTGAAGCCTCAGCCGTCCCCTGCGTGGGATGTCTTTATTGTAAAGTGACTGGCTGGTGGAGAGCTTTCGGTTTTGTTTCAGCAGATCTTTTATGCGGATCGGGGGTTGTCCGGTCCTGATTTGGCTCGGAAGAGTCTACTGGACCTAAAGCAATAATAATGTAATGTAATAGAGTTGCTGAGGACAGAGAAAGATGGAGTATGCTGTTAAACGATCATCTGTGGTGCCCCAACGACCTCAGAGTTAAGGGATAAGATAGGATAGGATAGATTCTTGTGCTTGTTTTTATTGATACTACTTGTGTGTGTGTGTTTTACATTTTAGTATTGTTTAAAATTATGAACTATTTACATTTCACACACACACACACACACCACACACACACACACCCACACACACACCCACACACATATCTCTCTCCCTCTCTGTGTATGTGTATATATATATATACAGGGTGGCCCAAAAGTAGGTTTACATGCAGTTATTAAACTACCTTGGTGTTGTTGGACCTGTTATTTTTTAATGGAAATGTAAATGGAGAGAACTACCTGGATATGCTTGGTGAAGTAGTAGTGCCACAACTCAAACTCCATGCTTGGTGAAGTGCCACAACTCAAACTCCATGCTTCATGAAGTAGTAGTGCCACAACTCAAACTCCATGCTTGGTGAAGTAGTAGTGCCACAACTCAAACTCCATGCTTGGTGAAGTAGTAGTGCCACAACTCAAACTCCATGCTTCATGAAGTAGTAGTGCCACAACTCAAACTCCATGCTTGGTGAAGTAGTAGTGCCACAACTCAAACTCCATGCTTGGTGAAGTAGTAGTGCCACAACTCAAACTCCATGCTTGGTGAAGTAGTAGTGCCACAACTCAAACTCCATGCTTGGTGAAGTAGTAGTGCCACAACTCAAACTCCATGCTTCATGAAGTAGTAGTGCCACAACTCAAACTCCATGCTTGGTGAAGTAGTAGTGCCACAACTCAAACTCCATGCTTCGTGAAGTAGTAGTGCCACAACTCAAACTCCATGCTTGGTGAAGTAGTAGTGCCACAACTCAAACTCCATGCTTCATGAAGTAGTAGTGCCACAACTCAAACTCCATGCTTCATGAAGTAGTAGTGCCACAACTCAAACTCCATGCTTGGTGAAGTAGTAGTGCCACAACTCAAACTCCATGCTTGGTGAAGTAGTAGTGCCACAACTCAAACTCCATGCTTCATGAAGTAGTAGTGCCACAACTCAAACTCCATGCTTTGTGAAGTAGTAGTGCCACAACTCAAACTCCATGCTTTGTGAAGTAGTAGTGCCACAACTCAAACTCCATGCTTCGTGAAGTAGTAGTGCCACAACTCAAAACTAAACCTAACTTTGACCAACTTTTCTTTCAGCAGGATGGAGCACCACACCTTGTGCATCTACAGTAAGAGACTATTTTAACAAAGTTTTTCCACAGCGTTGGTGCGGAAGAAAAGGCAGCATCGAATGGCCATCACGTTCACCTGACCTGACACCTATGGATTTCTTTTTTTGAGGTGTTGTTAAGAACAAGGTTTATGAGAAGAAACCCAAAATAATAAATGATTTAAAAGATTACATTCATCTCGAATTCACAGAAATTGCTGAAGATCAGAATTTATGCCTAACTGTGTGTCACTGTCCTGGAGAGTTGAAGACGGTTGCTATGTTGAAGGAGGACATTTTGAGCATCTGAGAGATTAAATTGTTTATGTTTATGTGAACAGGTATAACGAAGTTCCCGCTGTTCTAGTGTTGAATTTTAAAATAAATAGTCTACATGATAACTGTAAACTTACTTTCGGGCCACCCTGTATATATAGATAGATAGATTAGATTAGATTATTATCTAATATGAGATATGCTGAGTCAATTTATGACTGTTAAGTATTAAATTCTTTTTTTATTTGTTCATGTGTAAAATGATCTGTGTAAAAAAGAAAGCTAAAGCGCAATATTATTTGAGTATAAGATGGTTGCATTTCATGTATGTGTGCACTGTCACAAACTTTGTATGTTAATTGTATTTCATGTATGTGTGCACTGTCACAAACTAATTTGTATGTTGTATTTCATGTATGTGTGCACTGTCACAAACTTTGTATGTTGTATTTCATGTATGTGTGCACTGTTACAAACTTTGTATGTTGTATTTCATGTATGTGTGCACTACCCCTTGGGGTCATGAGCAATCTTGCCACTGTAGATTGTTCTAACCTATAAAGGGAAAAGTGAAAGCCCCAGTTGAAAACCTGTCTTTCCTTTATAGGCATGACCGATTCACTGCGGCAACAGTACCCCCGTTGGAGTGCCGGGGGTTTCAGTATAAATAGTACCCCCACTTTCTGGAAATTTAGTGCTTTAAATTCCCACTGTCGCTGTCTTCCTCATTTGCTCTTTCCCTTTCCCGCTCTGTCCTATCACTCTGCTATACTATCTTCTTCTTCACTAGATCAATGACCTACCTTTTTTCTTGAAAACTCTTCCTGGACAAGACTCCTTGTTTGTGTATGGGGTCTGTTGGATCAGCTTGGGAGTGTTGGACGCTTTCTGCCGGGTGGTCACTAGGGCTTCCTATGATGTTATTATTTAGCAATATAGGCATTTTATATGTATGTGTTTTGTTGAGACTTTATAATGATGTTTGTATTCTATTTTGTTTTTGTAACCGGGGGTTCGAGTAGTTGGGGTAAAGCCTCAGCCGTCCCCTGCGTGGGATGTCTTTATTGTAAAGTGACTGGCCGGTGGAGGGCATTCAATTTTCCCACTAGGGTTGTTTCAGCAGATCTTTTATGCGGATTGGGGGTTGTCCGGTCCTGATTTGGCTCGGAGGAGTCCTCTGGACCTAAAGCAACAATCAATCAATCATGTGTGCACTGTCACAAACTTTGTAAGTATTTCATATATATGTATATTGTGAGAAAGTAAATTTTCTATGTGCATGAAGTGTCTGTAGAGGTTTTACTTTTTTTGTGTGTATTGTGCATGAAGTGTCTGTAGGGGTTTTACCCCCCCCCCCTTCCTCATCCCCCCATGGGGGTGCCTGGGGTTTCAGTATAAATAGTATCCCCACTTACTGGAAATTTAGTGCTTTAAATTCCCACTGTCGCTGTCTTTCTCCTTTGTTCTTTCTCATTCCTATACTCTGTTCTATCAATCTACTATGCTATATCTTCTTCTTCGCTAGACCAGTCACATACCTTTTTTCTTGAAAACTCTTCCGGGACATGTGCATGATGTGTCTGTAGAGGTTTTACGTTTTCTTTGTGTATTGTGCATGAAGTGTCTAGCTGTAAGGGTTTTACCCCCCATGGGGGTGCCGGGGGTTTCAGTATAAATAGTATCCCCACTTTCTGGAAATTTAGTGATTTAAATTCCCACTGTCGCTATTTTTCTCCTTTGTTCTTTCTCATTCCTACTCTGTTCTATCAATCTACTAAATGATCTTCTTCTTTGCTAGACCAGTCACCTATCTTTTTTCTTGAAAACTCTTCCGGGACAAAACTCCTCATTTGTGTGTGAGGTCTGTTGGATCAGCTTGGAAATATTGGATGCTTTTGTTCCAGATGGTCACTGGGACTTCCTATGATGTTATTATTTGGCATTGTAGGCATATTTTATTTGTATGTTTTGTTGATATTTTATAATGATGTTTATATTCTATTTTGTTTTTGTAAACGGGGGTTCGATAAATTAGAGTAAAGCCTCGGGGTCCCATGCGTGGGATGTCTTTATTGTAAAGTGACCAGCTGGTGGAGTGCCTTCAGTGTTAGCACTAGGGTTGTTTCGGCAGATCTTTTATGCGGATCAGGGGCGAGTCCTCTTTCAGCGAAGTTGTGGTCTCAATTTTGTTGTCCTGATTCGGTTATAATGGTCCTGATTTGGCTCGGAAGAGTCTTGTGGACCTAAAGCAATAACCGTGTAATGTAATGTAATGTGGGATGACTTTATTGTAAAGTGACCGTTTGCGGAGTACCTTCAGTGTTACACCTAGGGTTGTTTCAGCAGATCTTTAATTTATACGAATCAAGAGTGAGTCCTCTTTCAACCAAGTTGTGGTCTTGATTTTTTGGCTCTTTGCAGTCCGCTGGATCCTGTAAGCAATAACTAACTATAACTAACAGAAATGATTTTAGGCTAGGAAATAAATTGGGAAGAAAGTAAAATTTAAAATATATATATATATATATATATATATATATATATATATATATATATATATATATATATATATATATATATATATATATATATATATATATATATATATATATATATACAGGGATCAGTTTACTAGCGCGCCCTGCGCCATTGACGCATAAAAATTAAAAATGACCCATCTACAATTCTTGCCAGGGGCCGAATGGCGCTTCAATTTTTGGTACCAGTGCGCCACCACAATAACAGTGCACTGTATTGGAGGCGACAAACGTGCTTTTGCTAAGGCAAGTTCAGCGATTGGCTATGAGGGCCCGGATGTTGATCTTTCAGCCAATAAGAAGTGTTGTACGATTCTTCCAAATCAGAATTTTATCGTCTGCGCGTATGTTGTGTCCGTGCAAGGAGGATTTTGTGTTTTTCTTTGTGCCGCTTTGAAAATGCCCCCCACCCCCCCCCACCCCCCCCCACCCCCAATTAAAAAAAAAAAAAAAAAAACTAAACTTGAGGTAGGACAGTCTAGACTGTCGTTTGCTGCTGTTAAACTACAGTCTACCGCCGCTAATCCTACGCAAGATGATTGTGTGAGCCCCGAGTCAGTCAAAATACTGATCCCTGTTCTGGTTAGTGTTTTGTTGGTAAACATGCTTCACAACACATGCACACTCACAATAATCTATTTTGTTTTAATTTCTGTAATAATATCTCCAGGTTATCTTTTACATGTACGTAAATTACTGCTGAAATCATGGCCCATTAAAATTTGATCTGAGGGGCCCAATGGCCCATAGCTTTTTTGTGTCAGGCTGAACCCTGTGTATATATATATATATATATATATATATATATATATATATATATATATATATATATATATATATATATATATATATACTGTATATATATACTGTATATATAATATAAATTTGTATTAAAAAAAAAGTAATTGGGGGCCCAGATATGAGAGGCTTCGCTAGCAGAGATGCAGTAATTGAGCATCACTTCAGACTACAGGTACATACATATTTCCCATTGAGCATCATCAAACTACAGGCACATATACTTATTTCCATTGGATTTCCCCCTTGAAGATGCCGAGGATTTCTGTATTAATATAGTAGGCCCTATCTCTACTTTGTGGAAATTTATACTTTAAATTACCAATGTTTCTGTCATTTTCATTTGTTCTTTATCTTATTCTGTTCTTTCAGTCTACTATCTTCTTCACTAGACCAATCACCTACCTTTTCTTTTCTTTTCTTTTTTCTGAAAACTCTTCCTAAACTCATCTGCTGGACTCAAAAAACAATGACTAACTCCCCTTGGATTCTGTAGGTGATTGTTGGTCATGCTTCTTTGTGCTGGTTCGTGGGCGCCTGAGGCCATGTAAAAAGGAGATAAACCATGCATTTACTGTTATAGCCACTGACCTTTCTTTTAGATCAGTGGTTATAGCAGACAAACTTTTTGAACACTCGGTTGCTGTCGTTTAGCTTCGAATTTACAAATATAACACACAAATTATTTATGAATATATAAGCATAGTTATATAAGTATGGAAACTCCGATGGTATGGCCACGTCACGAGGTCATCAGGCCTTGCAAAGACTATTCTGCAAGGCACAGTGCAAGGAGGTAGAAGAAGAGGGAGACAGAAAAAGAGGTGGGAGGACAACATTCGAGAATGGACTGGTTTGACACTGAGCGAAGCCATGGGCTGCTGAGGACAGAGAAAAATGGAGTATGCTGGTTAAACGATCATCTGTGGTGCCCCTACGACCTCCGGGTTACGGGACAGGATAGGATAGAAGTTAATTATAGCTTTTAACTCCATGAGGAGCTTTTTAGCGAAATACATGTATATTTTTTAATTTTGAACTTTTGAATCTGCTGTACATGTATTTTAGCTTTAGTATTTAGCTTCGTCTTGTCTCTCCCAATACAGTCATCTCTTAGCGTGAATTACAAATTTTATAATTTTTGTGGTTTGCAATTTTAATTGATAAGACCTCAACTCGCATATATCCATGCAGTTGACACTTTTTCAAATTTTGCGAAGGTGTTTTGTGATAACAGCCATTCCTTCTTTCAGCTAGGAGTGTGTAAAATTGTTGTCATTGTTGCTGAGCTTGCTTGTTGTGCCTGAACTTTGCAAAATAAAATTCAGATTCTGGATACTGTCTTTATCTTTGTTGTTTGTGAGAGGCACGGTGGTCTAATGGTAGTGCTTCGGCTTGCGGATCTGAAGGTCCCAGGTTCGAGCCCTGTCCGGGCCATTGTGTTGTGTCCCTGGGTAAGACACTTTACGGACTTTAAAGATCATGACGCTCATGTCATAGATGGGTGAGTGCCGGTAAAAAGAACATACCCAGCATTTGGCTGCAGAGTCCTCAATAAGCTGAGGGTGGCAGCCCCCAACGAAAGAAGAGGAAGAAGAAAATCATTAGTGTGCCTGGGATCTAGACTTATCATATTTATACACTATTATAATGAGTGACTCCCTCTCTCCTGACCACTGCACAGGCATCCACAGATTTTATTTTAGGCCAGTTACTCTTGCGCATTGTTTAGTCACTATAGCTGTAACGCATACTGTCAAGATGGCTGAAGCAAACGACTCTACGAAGTACATGTTCACTAAAATTCTGGATGGCATTGCTGGGGCAGAAGGACCTGTTTTTGACAGTAAAGGAAATTTTTACATGGTTGGTCCTGAGATTGAAAAGGATAACAAGTACGCTGGGCAAATTCTGAAAATAGATTTGGCTAAACAGCAGGCAAGTGCAATGTTAGTTAATAATGAATCTGATCACACGCACAGACTCGACAGAGCAACTCTTCTTCTTCTTCCTTTAGACGACCAACATCAGTATTTTGATTATTTTGTCGCTTTTTGGATACTAAGACGCGCTTTGTATTATAGGTCGGGTTTACTTTAAGGATACTAGAGGCTATGAATTTTTTCTTAGATAATAATAGCAAAAGGGAAGGGTACAGTACAGGGGTGATTACTCGTAGACCTCACCACCTGGATCTGGATCTGGATACTGCAGCCGATGTTTTTGGCAGAAAACACCACAGGAGCCATAGATGGCTATAACGTGGTGGTGGTGTGCGCGCACTAATTTGATTTAAAATAAAATTAAATATTGCTTTATAGTTCTTTTTATACTAACCTTATTGCATAGATGCTAGTTCTGATTTTATTTAATTATATTCTTAAAAGGGCTCTTATGGAAGGGCTTCTTAAAAGGGCTCTTCTTCTTCTTCGTAGTAGTAGTAGTACAGTGGAACCTCCGGTATCCGGCTCTCTGGTATACGACTCCCTCCGTTATGTGACCTTAAAACTTCTGACGGATTCACTTCCAATAATAAATGACCTCTGATATGCGACAACCTCGTTTATGCGACCAGCGACCGTGTCTTAAGCCCTTTATACGACCGTCTTAGGGCAAGTTAAAAGAGATATCAGTTAATTTGCTGTCTGTACCTTTCGTTTTTTCTCTCATGTTAGTGTACGCCTGCTGTTGTCTGCTATTTCCGGTTCGCAAATAAGGGACATTACTCGCCTACACTGGCTGTCAAAATGGCGTCGCGCAAGAGGAACGTTTTGAGTTTCATTTCATTTCATTTTATTTTTCGTTGGGGGCTGCCAACCTCAACTTATTGAGGACGCTGCATCCAAATGCTGGGTATGTTCTTGTTACCGGCAGTCACCCGTCTAGGACATGAGCGTCAGGATCTTTAAAGTCCGTTATGATGGAGTGCATGCGACACAGACTAGACTCGAGTTTGGCAGAGAGAATGAAAGTGATTGAAAGAAGTGAAAATGGGGAGAGTTGTTTGTCTATTGCAAGAAGTTTAGACGTTGGGAAGACCCAAATTCAGCTCATCATAAAGGATAAGGAATCTGTGAAACTACGATGGGAGAGTGGAGAAAGTGGCGAAAAGGGAAATATCGAAACTGAGAGCTTCTGCACTGACACAGTGACAGACTTGGATGAACGCGTCTGGCAGTGGTTCGACTGTTTTCTATTTTTGAAGTTGTGAATAAAAGACAAAAAAAAATGAAACATGTTTTACAGTTTCCTTTGTCAGAGAATACATGCTGGTGAGTGTGAAAATTATGACTACATACCCCTCCGAGCCTGACCCCCCCCTCCCCCCCCCCCACCCCTTGTTTCCGGTGTAAGACTACCTCTATTATAAGACCGTTTTTTCTCAGATTTTGGACGGTCGTATACCGGAGGTTCCACTGTACTGTCGATACCCCGTTTCCGAGGAAATGACTCCACAACTTTGGCGTGCTCAGCGAAGGGTGTTCGCAGATTTAAAATCAGGCAAAAGCTTCACTATTTGAGGATGAGGCAGTGAGGTAGTCTGACTGGTTTAAAAAAAATGTTAAGACATATACACGTAGTCGTAGGAGGTGTTCATTACAATATGTTTATGCTCCAGTCTAACAGCGATGCTCTGAAAGATGCGACAGACGAGGCTGATGCTGATTCATCGCTCAGTGAGTTCCATAACCTGGTAGCTGACGGGAAGAAGGAGTGCTTGTACACATCTGTTCTGGTGTGGGGGACAAGGAGTTTCCTGTTGTGACCCCTAGTGCTCCGGTGGGCTCCACGCATAAGTCCCAGTTGGGAAACGTCGACAAGGCCGTGCATGATACGGTACATCATGGTCACCTTGTCGACCTGTCTCCGCTGTTGCAAGGGTTCCAGGTTCAGCTTTTCCAACATGGATGTAGCGCTGCTAGTCCTGTTGAAGTCATTTAGGATACGACGGGCTGCTCGTCGTTGGACCATCTCCAGTGTGGAGACTAGATGTTGTTGATGGGGATCCCACACGACCGCTGCATAATCCAGTAGAGGACGGGCGAGGCTCTTGAAGCACTGAGACTGGACTCCTGCTGAGCATTCTTTGAGGTTCCTGTGGGCAAAGGCACTGGTCTTGTTGGCTTTCGCTGCTGTTGCCTGGACGTGTTTTCCCCAGTTTAGGTCTCCAGATACGTTTACTCCAAGGTATTTTGCCTCCGAGACAGTGTTGAGGGTCTGGTTATGCAGTTTGTAGCTTGAGGAGATCCTGTTTCTCTTTCTGGTGACAGAGAGTAGTTAACACTTCTGGACATTGAAGGTCATCTGCCACCTGAGCTCCCATTCTTCCAGTTTATCCAGGTCCTGCTGCAGCACAGTAACGTCAGCAGAAGACTTTATGCAGGAGTAGATGATAGTGTCGTCTGCGAAGAGTCTGACCTTTGATTTGAGTCCCTGACCGAGGTCATTGATGAAAATCAGAAAGAGGATAGGTCCAAGCACGGAGCCTTGTGGGACTCCAAAGATGACTGATCCGACTCTGGACTTTTCTCCTTCCACCACAATTTGCTGTGTTCTGTTGTTTAGGAAGCTCTGGATCCAAGCCTTAGTATTCCCTCTGATTCCATAGAAATCAAGTTTCAGTAGTAGGCGCTGGTGGGGCACTTTATCGAATGCCTTGGAAAAGTCCAGGAGAATGGTATCGGTCTGCCCTCCCTTGTCTATCTCAGCAGCCAGGTCCTCGACGGTCAGGATCAGTTGTGTATTACAAGATCTTTTCTTTCGGAAACCGTGTTGGGCATCAGTAATGATATTATTTTTGTCGAGATGGGCTGTGATCTCTGATCTGACTATATGCTCCAGGAGTTTACAGCAGATGCAGGTGAGAGATATGGGTCGGTAGTTGACTGCTTGGCTTTGATCGTCCTTTTTGAAGACGGGCTGGACATATGCGTGCTTCCAGTCTGCGGGAATATCACCAGAGATCAGGGATTGTCTGAAGAGCTGGGTTAGTGCAGGTGCCAGTTCGACTGCTAATTCCTTCAGGAGTCTACACGGAATACCATCGGGTCCCGCTGCCTTCCTGGGGTTTAGGTTTTCAAGGAGTTTCTGGACTCCTTTTTCGCTGACAGCGATGTCTCGCATTGCAGGATAGGGGCTCTCTCCCAAGGTAGGCAGTTTTGATGTATCTTCCTTCGTGAAGGCTTCACAAAACTGATCGTTTAGAATATCTGCTTTGGTTTGGCTGTCGCTGAAGGTCAGGCCATTCCTCTTGAGGGGGGGCTACACCCATTGCATCAGTTCTTTTGTTTTTGATCAGTTTCCACAGGTTTTTAGATGTATTGTCCTCCACAAGGCTGTTCACGTATCTCTGGTACTCATGTCTGTTTGTAAGTCTAGAGTCCTTCTTTATTGCTTTGTACCTTTCCCAATCTTCCATCCTGTTCGTGGTTTTCGCAGTGCGCCATGCTCTGTACTTCCTTCGAGACACCTTTTTTAGTTTAGAAGTAATCCAGGGTTGGTGGTGTTTGACTGAGGTAACTTTGCTTGGAATATGTTTGTCCATTATGTTTTGGAGGTGACTTTTGATGGTTTGCCATACTTCTTCCACCTCCTGATCAGGTTTTTCCAACAGCGATGCGCTAAGCGCAATAGTGTCCTGCTTCATTGATCCCAAGTCAGCTTTTTTCCAGACTTTGATCATCCTTGGTGTTCGTTTCACTCTTGCAGCTTTTAAGCGGCTGTCTGTTAAGACGATATCATGGTCACTGAGCGATGGTATGGTAGTGCATCTCTTCACAATACTTGGTCTGTTAGTCAGGAATAAGTCCAGGATGTTTTCCCCCCTCGTAGGCTTGCTGTTTGTTAATCTGTTGGAGGCCTAGATCGTTAATCTTATCCAGAAATGCTGAATTGATGCTCAATGGGTACTGATGGCCAATGATTTTCTGGTCCTTCCAGTCAATGTCAGGTAAGTTGGGGTCTCCTCCAATCCAAATTGCGCCTTCTGTTTTCACAAGGTCCAAGGTACTAGTGATGGCCTCCATTTGCTTGTCGCTTGTACTGGATGGTGTCCTGTATATGGCATCCACTATTAGAGGTTCTGTTTTCTTGGTGGTCTGTATGGAGACAAGGACAGCATCAGCTCCTCCTCTAACCCACCTATCCTATCCTATCCCGTAAATCGAAAATCGTTGGGGCACCACAGGTGATCGTTTAACCAGCGTACTCGATCTTTCTCTGTCCTCAGCAACCCTCATGGCTTTGCTCAGTGTCAAGCCCGTCCATTCTCAAATGTTGTCTTCTCACATTTTTTTTATGTCTCACATTTGTTTTGCCTATTTGCACAGTACCTTGCAGGATGGTCTTTGCAAAGCCTGATTCTCTGGTGACGTTGCCATACCATCGGATTTTCCGTTTCTTTACCACTGTGAGCATGTTATCGTGTTGTCCAATGACTTGTGTGACAGTGTGTCGGACTTGGTCGTTGGTGATGTTCTGGGTATAAGAAATGACCAGAAATCTTCTGTAGCACCTCATCTCCACGCTTTGTATTCTTCATTGTAGGTCTGCTGTGAGTGTCCAAGTTTCGCAAGCATATAGGAAGATGGAGATGACAAGGGAGCGCAGCAACCGTACCTTGGTGTGTAGACTGATGGTCCTGTCTTTTTAAATGGGCTTCAACATTGTCAGGGCTGCAGTTGTTTCTGCAATCCTGGAGAGGACTTCCTGTTGGGACCTTTGTCTGATACAATTGGTCCTAAATATTTTAAGCTGTGCACTATGTTGAGGGTTTGGCATTGGCTTTGATACCCGTGTTGATGCCATTGGTGTTGTTGCCAGTTGGTCATCATTTTAGTCTTGTCCGCACTTATTTCCATTCCAAATGCATACCTGTTATGCACTTGTGGACTCTTACCAAAAATGTTGCTTCCCATACCATAAGTTTGAACAAAATACCATAAGAAATGTGTGAAAATGCATGGATTGTCACGTTTAACATGAAACAGAATTAAACACATGTAATGATGTATACACACACACACCATGGATAACAAACCTATCAGTCTTGTTTAAATTCAGAAAAACACAATACCTAACTGCACTTTATTTAATTTTTTGCACACATGAATACAACAACTCATTGATTATAAATAATAGTGAGGGCATCGATTCTCCTCCTGTTTGAAGCAGTTCTGCGTGTATGTTGTCCACTCCCGCTGACTTCCCCCCCTTCATCGATTGCACTGATGTCTCTGTTCTGGGGAACTTCTAGAACTGATGGGTCTCCGTTTGATAAGTGATTGTAAAATTCATAGTAGTACTCTGTCCATCTATCTAAGACTTCTTAGATTCTGTAAGACATATCATATGGCAGATTTGCTTTGGATCGTGGAGACCTAGGGCTGTTTAACACTTGTCAGCTGCTTCACAGTCTGGTAGGCCTTCTTGCTGTTCTTGTTCAAACTGTTCTCCATTTCCATTGATCTTCTATGCGGTTCTCCTTTGTTGTGCGCATGCCTTTTCGGATAAAACTGTTGATTTTTTGTTAGGCATCAGCTCCCTGTGAAGTATTCTTTTTCCTTTTTGTCTCTCTTCGTTTGTCACACAGGTCCAAAAGTTCAGGTGCAATCCACGGTTTCTTATTTGGGCGATGCTTGCCAAGGATCTCAGTGGCGGCATCTGTCACTGCTGAGTTGAAGGTGTCTTAGGTGATGGTCTTGGTGTTGACATCTACTTCACCAGCCCCCAAAATGAGCAGTGGTGCAAATTTCCCCTTAATTGTGGCTTTTAATATTTCTGGCATATCCAGGCCTTGCAGTTTGTCCAGGTCGAACTTCAGCCTGGTGCACTTTGCTTTGTTTACTCTTTTCAAGTGGAGCCGGACAGACATCATCACACAAAACCACATGTATTATATTATTATTATTATATTACTTCCGATGTCTGCTCCTGGAAAAATGCGTGTCTTGCCAATGTTGATGCTTTGTCTGAAGCGTTTCTTGACCATGGGCATGATGTAGTAATTCTGGTTGTGGGACTCTGCCAGGGCCATCGTCTGGATTTTCTGTGCGGACCAAGCGTGTTTGCCAGTATCAAATTGTTGTATCTGGCAAACTCCAAGAGTATCAGATATCTGTAAGCCCTAGCTTAACTGCGAGAAACAAACCCGAACCTTGTCTCGGCGAGACACCCGAGACAGTCTCGGCGAGACACCCGAACCATCCTTGCCCTTAACTAGGCTCGGCGAGCAATCGAGACAGGATCGGCGAGAACATCGAGACGTGTCTCGCCGTGTCGCGGGCCGGCCTTTCGTCTTGCCGTTCGTGCGCAGCAAACCTGCCCGAGACACTATTTTGATTTGCTGATAAATCTATCAATGTTAATGACAACTGATCTAAAGAAATACTACAACACTTAAAATAAGTAGGTGCACCAAATCCAAGCTTAATTTAGACTAGAGAACAGTGAAAATACTGAATCAGTAAAAATAATAAATCATTGAATAGCCACTGTGCTGTTCAGCCAACTCTTGCACCAGTGCATGAAATGCACCTTGCTGGTGCCTTTGCAACACATAGGGAAGTGTTGCCATTTGCTTTCTTTCTCTTTCTGCTGCCCCTTCGTTCTCGCTTAGGACATACAGCGCTAGAACAACGCCAAAATCTTCTGCAGTTTTCAATTCACGATCGAAGGCCGCCATTGTTGCTAACGTAACTTTGTCAGGTATGTCAGTTTCGACGCAGCTAAAAATAGACCCAGTTCAGAAACGAAAGAGCTCGCCGTGACACCCGATCTCCTGTCTCGTCTCGGCTGGTCTCGGGAAGACCCAATTAAGAATGAAACCGCATTTTTGACCTTTGGTTCGCCGAGAAAAGGTTCGGGTTTGTCTCGCCCAGTTAAGCTTAGGCTTAAATCATTGAATAGCCATTGACCTGTTCAGCCAACTCTTGCACCAGTGCATGAAATGCACCTTGCTGGTGCCTTTGCAACACATAGGGCATTATTGCCTTTTGCTTTCTTTCTCTTTCTGCTGCCCCTTCGTTCTCGCTTATGACATACAGCGCTAGAACAACGCCAAAATCTTCTGCAGTTTTCAATTCACGATCGAAGGCCGCCATTGTTGCTAACGTAACTTTGTCACGGTATGTCAGTTTCGACGCAGCTAAAAATAGACCCAGTTTCAGAAACGAAAGAGCTCGCCGTGACGCCCGATCTCCTGTCTCGGCTCGGCTGGTCTCGGGAAGACCCAATTAAGAATAAAACCGCAATTTTGACCTTTAAGCTAGGGCTTAATGTTTCTTAGTAGTAGTAGTAGTAGTAGTAGTAGGACTAGAATAGGCCGTGAAGCCTTTATACGTCCCATCGTAGTTATCATTTGATATCGATTACAGGTCAGGTTTTTAAGCATGTAATAAATTTACCTAAATTATTCATCAAAGCTTCTAAATAATACTTCAAATTTTGGTAGTTTATCTATTTGATTTTTGAATGAATTAGTACTATTAAGGTATTTTAGATTAGTAGGAAGATTGTTCCAAAGATTGGCAACTCTGTTACTAAAAACATTTTTCCGAAGGTTAGTTCTTGCATACTGGATAAAAATTTTGCCCTCACTAAGTCGTGTTATATTACAATCAGGTGATGCAAAGAAATAGTTCCATGAGAGGTTATTTATATGGTTAAATATTTTATAAGTTTCAATTAAATCTCCTCTAAAACGTCTTCCCTTGAGAGAATGTAAGTTTAAATATAGTAACCTTTCACAGTATGATAACCCTTTACATTCAGTTAGAATCTTTGTAGCTCTTTGCTGCACCTTTTCTATAGCTACTGACTGCCTCTTCAATAGTGGTGACCAAATAATATTCCCATACTCTAAATGAGGTCTCACTAAGGTCTTATATAGTTGTATAAACATATCTTTATCAATGAATACAAATGTCCTTTTTATTAATCCAATCATTCTATTAGCTTTATTAATACAATTTTCTATGTGAGGATCAAACGACAATGATGTATCAAATATAACCCCTAAATCTTTCTCCTCTGTACTAGTTTTAATTATCATGCTTTCTGCTCCTATTTTCATGTAATAGTTATTTTTCTTTATTATTTTTTCCAATGTGCATTACTTTACATTTATCTACGTTAAAATAAAGATTCCATTTGTCAGTCCAGAGTTGTAACTTATTAATATCGTTCTGTATAATATCACTGTCATCTGCCCCCCCATAGATTTTTGTGTCATCCGCAAATATTTTACATAACGATTGAATACCCTCTGGCAAATCATTAATAAAAATTAAGAAAAGTACTGGGCCTAAGATTGATCCTTGCGGAATTCCGCTAACTACATCTAAAATAGATGATCTTGCATCTCCTATTCTTACTTTCTGCATCCTCCCAATTAAAAAATTTCTTACCCATCTTAATACTGAGCCCACTATGCCATAGGCCTCCATTTTCAATAACAGTCGTTCATGGGGAACACTATCAAATGCTTTACGAAAATCAAGATATATCACATCAACTGGGGACTTATCATCTAGGAATGCAGTCAGGTCTTCCATAACTTCCATTAATTGAGTTGCACAGGATCTTTTTGCACGAAAACCATGCTGACAGTTTGAAAATAAATCATTGTCAATAAAATGTGAATTTATACTGTCTCTAATAAAAGATTCAAGAACCTTACACGCAATGCATGTAAGGCTCACAGGTCTATAATTGCCAGGTTCTGACCTAGTTCCTTTCTTAAAGATAGCAGTCACCTCTGCATTTTTCCAGTCTGTAGGAACAAAACCAGTTTCTAAAGATTTATTAAATAAATTTGCCAATGGAATAGACAGTTCCTCTGCTAATTCCTTCAACACCCTTGGTGGTATTCCATCTGGTCCTTGGGCCTTAGAAGAATCCAGTGCCTTAAGCTTTATTTGAACTGCTTCCGCTGTAATTCTAATATCTGATATAGCTGTACCATTTGACTTTGAACAGCGCTCCATTTCCGGAATATTGTTTAAATTTTCTTTTGTAAATACACTAGAGAAGAAGTTATTTAGTAACTCAGCTTTGTCAATGTCTGATACAGCAAGACCACCATGACCGTCTGTTACACTCAGTTCGATGATGGTGTTTGTCGTTATCAGTATTTGATTCAGCCCCGATGCTGAAGTCCTGATAAGGTGTAACTCAGATTCGTTTATTCACACAGCCTGTCCAAACAGCATACAAATCACAAAGTCGACGTATGAAGTTTTCCACTTTTATTCAGCACACATCAACAACTGCATACAATTCTCAATTCAACTCAACAACTTTCACAGCAACTTTCCAAATCACTATCAACAACTTTTTACTCAACAACAATCTCGGCACACGATTAAATAACCTCTCTCTTTTCTGGAAAGATTTAGAATACAGTAGAAATGACGCACTGCCACCAATCGAATAAAAGATCGTCATCACTGACTTACGTCATTCATCTCTCCACACATTTCTTCTCCTTCTGGATCGTTCCTTCAAATTTCTACAATTATCCCGAATCTTCGATCGATAGTAAACAAGCCGATCCAGAAGATTCTACAACAATATCGACTAACGAAAATTATCAACGTTATACAAAACCTCTCCTAACAACAATGCAAACTCAAATCAAAGGTAAATAAACTCCATTATTGAATACTTTACAAATCGAAACGATTAGATCTATCGTACACACTTCAGCCATACTATCATTCGCGTTTCAACGTAACATAACCCCCCACTCAAGAAGAAATTTACCCAATTTCTTTCAACAACGTTGAAACGTAATGCACAAACAAAGTCCTCAATTGAAACTAATTTAAGACTTTCTGAATACTGTAATTGCGCTCAGCTTATCTACACAGAGTCAATGGTTTTCATCTTCAAATCTGCCTGGATAATGTCAATGTTCACAGTTCATTCACACAGAGTCAAAGTTTCTCATCTGCAAGTCTTTCTGGATACTGTCATTACCAATATTCTTAGTTCGTCCACACAGTCAATGTTCTTTCGTTCGCAAGGAATCGAAGCCCTCGTCAGTTGCGGTCGTCATCGGCCCAGGGTCAAAGACGATGATCACGTGGGCTTCCCTGGAATCAGTGCGTCCTCCGTTGTCTCCTTCTTCCATCGGATGTCCGACGCAGTCGACGTTGTCATTTCCCAGAATGCATTCGCTGGGTCTCACGGTCAGGTTGGCTTCTGCGTGACGGCGGAACAGCTCCCTCAAGGTCTGCAGATGCTCCTTCCAGGTCTGGGTGTGGGCTTCATGTTCGACCAAAGTCGTAGAGCCTGGGACATCATTGAAGCTATGGGGAAATTCGCCCATAAGGTCCTTGAGCTCCGACTTTTGACCTTCTGTCAAGCCTGGTCCTAGCTTAACGTCATTAATGCCTTCTTTGCTATGGAAGTCTCCCAGTTCCAACAGTTCCTCGCTGTCAAAGCTGTCGTCGGTCACAGCTGCTGTGGCTGCGTGCACAGTCTCTGATGGCCTTTCCACGTACAGCTTAAGGAGGTTGGCGTGGTATATCTTGGAATGCTGACCGACCTTTACCTTGTAGTCGTTGATCCCCACCACGGTCTCCACTTCGTACGGGCCTTTCCACTGCATCAGCAACTTATTATGATCAGTAGGTAGCAGCACCAGCACTTTGTTGCCAGGTTTGAACTTCCTGTTTACAGCCCTACGATCGTAGTAGTGCTTTCCACAGTCTTGGGACTTCTTCAGGTTTTCTCTGGCTATCTCGAGAGTCTGCTCCAGCTTCTCCCGTAGCTCAAACACGTACTGGTAACTGTTCTTCACCTCTGGGGTGTCCACTTCTTTCGTCCACAGTTCTTTTAGGATGTGCATCGGCCCTCGGATGGTTCTTCCGTACAGCAGCTCGAACGGAGAAAAGCCGGTGGACTCCTGCGGTACTTCTCTGTAGGCGAAAAGTAGGGCGTTGATGTAGCGATGCCATTGTCTGGGCTGCTCGCTGCACAGTTTCTTCAAGGTGGACTTCAGCGTAGCATTGAACTTCTCGACGAGCCCGTTGCACATTGGATGGTAAGGTGTCGTAGTCAAATGCCGGATGCTCAGCAGTCGGTTGACCTCCTTCATGCAGTCAGAGACGAACTGCGTCCCGAGGTCTGTCAGAATTTCTTCAGGCACTCCAAGCCTACTGAACATGTCCACCAGTGCCTCTGCTACAGTTTCAGTGTCAATCTTCTTCAGTGGCACTGCTTCTGGGTACCGAGTCGCATAGTCCACTAAAGTCAGTACCCATCGATGACCTTCACTCGGAGGTCTTATTTCGCCGATTAAGTCTAAGGCCACCCTCTTGAAAGGTCGGTCGATCAGAGGCATCCTCTGCATAGGCACTTTCGGGACCCTTCCTCGAGGTATGGTCTTCTGGCAAATGTCACATGATCGGCAGAAACGGCTGACGTCCGCATGAAGTCCTGGCCAGTAGAATACCGCCTGGATTCGGTCTGACGTCTTCTTGATACCTAGGTGACCTCCCATGATTGAGTCATGCGCTACTTCCATCACCTGGCGCCTTAGGGGTAACGGTACCAAGACTTGACGTAGTGGTTTCCCTCCGTTGACCCTCGGGTGCTGGAAGATTCGGTACAGGATCTTGGCCTTCACCTCAAAATAGACCGTACCACTGCCTTTGGTCACGTGGTCTTGGCGGTTCCTGTACTTGTTTAAAGTGCTATCAGCTTCCTGGAGCTGGATCAGCTTATCTCTGTCCACGATGGCAGCTTTGGAGTTGTCGGCGACCTTCAGTGGTGTAGACACCTTGTCTCTCTTGGCCTGGGCCCTGGTAGTAACAGCACTGACGATCTCTGGTCGGCAGGGCTGAGCCGGAGTAACCACATTGTCCCGTAGCAGCTCTGTAAGGTCTCCATCGGGAAACGGCAATGGATCCTCCTCCACAACTTCGACGCGTTGGGTTGAGGCAGGACTCCACTCTGGATCGGGGTCGTCGGGTCGTCTCGCGCCGTCGATATTCCCGATCATCAAATCATACAGCGGCTTCTTCAGGCAAACCGCTTCGACTTCGCCTATGTAGAAAGGGGTGTTGACATGAATTTTTGCAACTGGCGCTTTCACACATTTGCTGTCGGCCATGAGTGTCCATTTAGAATCGCCAGTGAACTGTTCTTTAGCGATTAGGTCTTCTCTGACGATGACCCCACTGCAGCCAGAGTCTCTTAAAACAGTCACTTCATGATTTCCGACGCGTCCCTTGGAAACAGGCATGTTCTGGACGGTCACAGCTGCGCTGGCGACGACGGGGATGGATTTTCCGTTGGCAAGGAGAAGTTGGCCATCAGTCATGCACTCTTGCACGTCCGCAGGGGTAGCTGTGCGCTTGGTCTCACTCGGAAGAATGACGCTCCCGCCGCACACTTGATGGTCAGATCTACTGTTTTGCCGTTGATTGGAGAACCGCCTCTGCCGGTTGCCCGCCGCTGCATTGTCCGTACTGCTCCGCTGTCCGCTACTTTTGTTTTGAGGACAATTAGCCGCCCTGTGGTCTGTAGCGTTGCAGGTGAAACAGCCTCTTGAATGCCCTTCCCTGGGAGGAGGCGTGGAGTCCGTCTGTCTCTGGTTCGTCTGGCTCCCCTGGATCTGGTTCACATGGTTTCCAGTCTTCTGAAAATGTTTCGTCGCGCTGGGTGGCCCCAGGGTCTTCCCATGAGCGATGAGATATCTTTCAGCAGCCTCAGTCACATCTTTAAGCGTCTGCAGCTTTTGTTCTTCTAAGTAGGTCGCTAGGTCCTTGTGACAGGCATTGAGAAATTGTTCTTTCACAATCAGGTCATGGAGACTGTCGTAAGACTTCATTTCGCCTGATAACTCCACCCACTTGTGTAGATATGACGACAGGCGCTCCACAAACTGCTTTGGCGTCTCGTCTGACTTAGGCCGGCATTCACGGAAGCGTTTACGGTAGCCCTTCTCTGTAAAGTTGTAGCACTGCAACAGGGCCTCTTTCAAGACGTCGTAGTTTTTGGCGTCATCGTTCGACAGTCTGGTGTAAACTTCGAGGGCTTGCCCCGTCAGAAGTGCACTCAGTCGAATCGCCCAGTCTCGAGGTTGCCAATTGGAGCTTTCGGCGAACCTTTCGAATCTCGCCAGATAGCTGTCGATCTGGTCCTTCCCGTCGACGAAAGCTGGCAATTTTGGAGCCGTGTTGTCACTGATAACTTGTGGCGCATTCTGCTGTTGCTGGATACGCGCCATTTCTAGCTGGAACTCAAGACGCTTCAGCTCGAATTCTCTGTCTTTTTCTTGCCGCTGCTGTTCAATTTCTAGACGCTTCTGTTCTAATTCTATTTCTTTTCCTTCGCGCCATATTCTCTCTTGAGACTTGACGTACTCCGTCAGCTGTTTGCCTTTTAGATTTAGTTCAACCCCTTTCTGCCAGAAGTCAGCCATCTTGATGCTTCTGGAAAGTTCTTTTCTAGAAAGTTCTTGACTGTAGAGTTCTTTTTCTAGACTGTTCTAGATCAGCACGCTTTCTGCAGTAGCGCTGATGCTTGTCACTAGTCGCCTTCGCTGACGCAGGCCCCGCTGTCCTCGTCGTATGCGACGCTGCACCACGCTGGTGTTGATGTATACGCTCCCGTGCTGAAGTATACGCGACGTCCGCTCGCCGCTCTCTGTAACACTGGCGATGTAGCTCCGAGACTGTCCCTCGACGTAGTCTTACGGCAGCTACGTAGTCCCGATCTGTTGTTCGCTCACGAAGCAACTCTTCAGCGACTACACGCCCTTGCAGTCAACCCGAATCTATCGGTGATGTAGTCCCAGTATGTTGGCCCCTCTCGACGCAACTCGTTGGCGGCTACCCTCGATGACTGCCTCTCGTAACGTTGACTCGCTTGTTGTAGCAGTTGAACCCTTGGCTATGGCGTGAATCGCGGCTTGACCCCCAAAATGTTACACTCAGTTCGATGATGGTGTTTGTCGTTATCAGTATTTGATTCAGCCCCGATGCTGAAGTCCTGATAAGGTGTAACTCAGATTCGTTTATTCACACAGCCTGTCCAAACAGCATACAAATCACAAAGTCGACGTATGAAGTTTTCCACTTTTATTCAGCACACATCAACAACTGCATACAATTCTCAATTCAACTCAACAACTTTCACAGCAACTTTCCAAATCACTATCAACAACTTTTTACTCAACAACAATCTCGGCACACGATTAAATAACCTCTCTCTTTTCCGGAAAGATTTCGAATACAGTAGAAATGACGCACTGCCACCAATCGAATAAAAGATCGTCATCACTGACTTACGTCATTCATCTCTCCACACATTTCTTCTCCTTCCGGATCGTTCCTTCAAATTTCTACAATTATCCCGAATCTTCGATCGATAGTAAACAAGCCGATCCAGAAGATTCTACAACAATATCGACTAACGAAAATTATCAACGTTATACAAAACCTCTCCTAACAACAATGCAAACTCAAATCAAAGGTAAATAAACTCCATTATTGAATACTTTACAAATCGAAACGATTAGATCTATCGTACACACTTCAGCCATACTATCATTCGCGTTTCAACGTAACACCGTCATTAAGTGCACTTACACCTATATTGCTTTTATTCCGTTCTTGAACATATTTCCAAAATTGCTTTGGGCTTTTACTGCAATTTGCTGCTATATTTCTTTCATAATTTTTTCTAGCTTTTTTAATAACACAACCACATTTATTGCGTATATTTTTATATTTCTCAAAATCTTTACCATTTTTAGTTTTTAAAAACTTTTTATATAAATTATATTTCTTTTTAACAATTTTAACACATTCCTGTGTCATCCAGAGTGGCTTTATTTTCTTATTATCAGTTATTTTTATCTTTGGAATATATTTATCCATTCCTTGTAAAACTGCATCCTTAATATCCCCCATAATTTCTCCACATCTCCATTGACATTAAAGGTTTTTTCTCTGACATATTGTCTAAACTTATCGTAATCCCCTTTATTTAATTTATATATATATTTTTGATTTTGCACTGGTTTTTCTAATGGAATATATAAATCAAAGACCAGTACGTCATGGTCACTTTTTCCCAAGGGATCAAAATGTAAAATATCAGATATTAATTTGTCCTCACTAACAAGTATTAAATCATCAACTGTAGACCTTTGGCCTTCCCTATGTCTGGTTGGTTTAGTTACTTTTTGAATTAAGTATACGTCTCTGAGACATTCAACAAACATATTATTACGTTCTCCTGACCAAGAACCATCCCATTTAATATCAGGATAGTTAAAGTCCCCCATTATCAATATTTTGTTATATTTTCTAATTTCTTGATGCTTAAATAACTCAAATAATAATTTAGTATTCTCCTCTGAAGAATTAGGACTACGATAAATACAACCAACAAGTACAGTTTCGTTTTGTGCACCATTGTATGAACACCAGAGGGATTCATCAAACTGTGAATTATTTAGTTCATTGCATTCCCTAGCGTTTAGTTTTTTGTCGAAGTACATAACAATACCCCTTTTGGGTTTATTATTCATGAACATATCATATTTATTAATTTGCAGCTCAGAGTCACTGACATAATAAATTTGATTTTTAGCCTTAATTTCCGTCAAGCCGATGATCTGGGGCCTAATGCTTTCTAATCGTAAAATCAACTCATCTTTCTTATTTAGAAAAGAATCGACATTGCTGTACAGAATCTTACATGAATCAAAAGGTACCTCCGTACCAAACTTGTCTCTATTTACATGAATATCAGTATGCTTTGTACAATTATTTACATGGATGTTGCTCTGAAAGTTTTGTCAATTTTTGGGGGGATCTGACTGTGAACTGGGCATCTCAGCCACCCCAGCGGCTGCGGTCTCCAATTTACGAGGTCTCACTGTCGCCTGGTCTGTTCTGACTGCCCGTTTAACAATGGTGAAATCTCTATAATTGACTACCCAGTCATTTTCACCCCTTCTTCTCCTTTCATCAACCTCTTCCCTCAATTTCTTGATTTTCATCCGTTCAGCAAATGTGTTATCATTGTTGATACACACTCTATCCTTAGGGTTTTCAACATTCCTGTTTAATTTGTGTGCATTCTGCATAATTTTCTTCTTCGACTCCTCTGTCTTGACTACTAGTTTCAAGAGTCTAGGTTGGCCATTACGACCAAGCTTAATCTGGCCTAGTCTCATCGAGATGTCTATACATCTGAGATCTTTCCTATAATGTTCCTCACTTTCTCAACATCATCTTTTCTTCTGTTTTCCATAGACTCCTCTGAACTTTCAGGTATATTTGTGACAATAATATTCAGTTTTCTTTTTTCTTTTTCCATCTTTTCATCCAGATACTCTTCAACCTTTTTATCCACTGCATTTTGGATCTTTTTATCTAATTCCTCTACAGAGTGGGTGGCTTCAAGGCTAACAATTCTCTGACTAAGAGACTCAATAGCCAACAGTATCTTTCCTAATTGTACTTCCATACGTGACCTTGAATCAATATCCTCGCTTTTGCGATCCCTACAACCAACACAAAACCACTGAATGAAGTTCCCTCCCTCCTTACAACAACCAAACTGGTTTTCTGTCAGTTCTGAACAAGAACGATGGCACCATTCCTTACATCCATAACATTCAATTGCTTCATCATCCTCTCCAATGGGTTCCTCACATTTAACACACACCCATATTCTGCAAGTAGGTGGCACTTTTTTCACCCCTGAAGCCCCTCCACCTTTCCCTCTATCACTTTGGGATTTCTTCCTTGAGGCCATTCCAACTGCTGTATTATCTCAATACAATACTAGTAGTAATTATTTTTCAACAAGTTAGGCTAGCTAATAACAAGTTAATGCTAAAACTCAATCACCACACAATTCTAATAAGTTAGTCCAAAGGATAATTGAAACAAGTGTTAAGATATTTATAAACAAAAATACGAAGTAAATCCTGTAGTTACTTGTACAAGTATAATACGTTTTTAGCAAGTTTAAAGTGCTCACTAAAGGAAGAAAAAACTTACCTCCTTCACTACAGTGTAAGTGAAAGTTAGTTAATGTTATTAGTATAAACAGTGATACTTCACTAGGCCTGCTCGGCTGCTGGTGAGCGATCCCACTAATACATTCAAAAATCAACAATGGCTTATTTATAGTTTGTAAAAACCAGAGGAGCTTATTTCTCTGATTATATGTTGCATAAAACTGCAATTAAAAATAGTTGCTCTAGTCGGAGACTGTTTTAGCTATCAAAAAAGTTAACATCCAAAAGCCTGAACTCAAAAACCAGCCTCCATGTTACATGCGACCTTGACCCTCAACCCTTCTTGTTGTTGTAGTGGGGTCCACCTGTGTCTCCCCAGTTGTGGTACACATCTTGGCTAACCTTGGCATTCCAGTCGCCTATGTCCTTCTTCGGCACTTGGTCAAGGACAGCCTGCAGATGTTTATAGAAATCCTCGACTTCGCTGTCGTCATAGTCCGATGTTGGGGCGTAAGCTTGGATGATGGTGATGTTGAAAGGGGCTGCTCTCAGAGGGATGGTAATAATGAGTCTACTGTAGACTAGGTGACAAAACCACAATACTTTCATAATAGCCTGAGAGTATTGTAGTGAGGCTGCGAGTAAGTGCTCTGGACCTGTGCTCTGATGAGCCCTCCCCCTAGAGCTACAACTTTCGTACATATCATTCCTAATGTACAAATGGACATGCCAGTGCTTTGATTGGTTTCACTGGAATAAAACGGTGATGATTCAATTACCCAGTTGCAACGGCTATTGATATTTTATAGACCATCTAAGGCATCCTAGGGTAAATCAGTTAAGCACTGAGGTCAGAGGTCTTGTGAGGGTTCACGTGCTAGCGTATTTGTGCCCAACAATGCTATGGTAGTATGCTAAATGAATAAGTATACTGTGTAAATAGTGAACCCTACCAGATGACAAAAATAAATAAACAAATTTAAAAAAAAAAAAGTGTATCAGGTGACGTCATCATGGTGACGACATTGTGGGTTTTTTCCTAATGCTATTTTCTCCAAAACTATACTATATTGATACTGTGTTATTTAATTGGTTGATTTGGTCTTTCACTTATGCAGGCTTCAACTCTGTGTGAACCTAAGGTGGGGGATGATGGAGGAATACCAGCTGGTTGTCAGTGTGATAAGGAGGGCAATATCTATGTTGCAGATATGCGTCTTGGGATCTTGAAAGTTTCACCCACTGGTGAATTTCAGCAGGTATGGGTTGGCTTTAATTTTTAAACAAAGTGCAAATAAACACTATTATAGTATTAAGTATTGTTGTTGTTATTATTATTAACGTTAATATTTTGTTGCCTGTTCTATAAAAGCTAAGGTGCTTATATGAATACACAAAAACTTTTAACAATAAACGTAAGGAAAACTCATGAAATATTCAACCTGATATATTTCATATCTCTAATTCTAACTCAAGCAAATGCACACATATTCTCTCCTTTCTAACACATACCATTGAATGTATACACACAAGAAGTGGAGTGGTGAGTGCATATGCATGTAGCTGTGTTGTGTACAGATCTTTTTGTTGGCCTATTGCCATTTTTTTTGTTTTTTAGTTTTCAATTTCGCTTGCTCTACTCTATCCAACACTCTTCAACATCTTCCTAAAGCGCATTATGTCAGATGACCTTGCAGATCACGAAGGCACAGTCAACATAGGGGGTAGAGCAATCAGCACCTCTGTTTTGCGGATGAACGTTGATATCTGGCTGGACAGGAACAAGAACTTGAACAGCTGGTACAGAGACTTGACACCACCTCCAGAGCTTTTGTAATGGGAATAAGTGCAGAGAAGACCTAAATTTTGACCAACACCAATGGCATGAACATGGACATCAAAGTCCAAGGCCAATCCCTCAACACAGTGCATCCTATCCTATCCTATACCGTAACTCGAAGGTCGTTGGGGCACCACAGATGATCGTTTAACCAGCGTATTCTATCTGTATCCTCAGCAATCTCATGGCATCACTCAGTGTCAAGCCAGTCCATTCTTCTCGAATGTTGTCCTCCAACCTGTTTTTCTGTCTCCTTCTTCTGCCTCCTTGAACCTTGCCTTGCAGGATGGTCTTTGCAAGGCCTGAAGCTCTGGTGACATACCCATACCATCAAAGTTTCCTTTTCTTCACCACAGTGAGCATGTCATCATGTTGTCCAATGGCTTGTGTGATGGTCTGTCGGATTTTGTTGTTGATGTGCAGGGTATAGGAAATGCCCAGAAGTCTTCTGTAGCACCTCATCTCCATGCTTTGTATTCTTCGTTTTAGATCTGCTGTGAGGGTCCATGTTTCGCAAGCATATAGGAAGATGGAGATGACAAGGGAGCGAAGTGCATAGCTTCAAATAATTAGGAGCCATTGTATACGAGCAAGCGTTGTGGCCAAGTGGGCTAAGGCGGGACTAACTTGCCTTGTCCACAGGCCAGAAACCAATGACGCCTGGCAGGTGTGGGTTCGATCCAGCATCAGGGCGTTATGTTTCTCCGAATATTATTTACTTTCGACTCGGGCAACGTCTCGGGGGTTTTCTCCGGGTACTCCGGTTTGCTCCCCCAGCAAAATTTCAAAATCACAACTAATGTTAGGTAGGTTGGGTTTGGGCGCTCCACAGGCTTCCCAGGGGAGGCGTCCCAAAATTTCCCTATGAAAAAGGGACAATAAGGTAAATAAAATAAAAATAAATCAGACATTGGGTCCCGACAGGGAGTCCTCTCCAAAATCGCACAAACTGCAGCCCTGACAAGGTTGACGCCCATTTGGAAAGACATGACCATCAGTCTACATTCCAAGGTAATGCTGCTGCGCTCCCTTGTCATCTGCATCTTCCTATACGTTCCATCTTCCTATACGCTTGCAAAACATGGACCCTCACAGCAGATCTACAACGAACAATACAAAGCGTGGAGATGAGGTACTACAGAGGACTGCTGGGCATTTCTTATACCCAGCACCTCACCAAGTCCGACAGACCATCACACAAGCCATTGGACAACACGATGACATGTTCACAGTGGTGAAGAAACGGAAACTCTGTTGGTATGGACACATCACCAGAGCACCAGGCCTTGCAAAGACCATCCTGCAAAGCACTGTGTAAGGAGGCAGAAGAAGAGGGAGACAGAAAAAGCGGTGGGAGGACAACATTCGCAAATGAACTGGCTTGACACTGAGCCAAACCATGAGGGTTGCTGAGGACATAGAAAGATGGAGTATGCTGGCTAAACGATCATCTGTGGTGCCCCAACGACCTTCGAGTTACAGGATAGGATAGAATAGGATAGGATTCGCTTGTTCGTGACTGCGAGTGTTAACATTCTGTGTATCAAGGTGACTACCGGTACATTAAGCATTGATTATCTCTTACTTATAGGCCTTTGCTGCAAGCCTGTATGTAATTTATTCAATGTGATGCTGCCTTATGTACTGAAGCCCTTTTAGACTCGCATATGTATTCTCACCCCGTCCCCTTCCCCCAATTTTTCAAGATTTTTTTCAAATCTGTGCAAGATGAATCCTAAATAATGCAAAATCTGATTTTTTATAATTTTTCCTTCCATCTGTGCTAAACTTTAAAGTGGCTAAGTAATCAGAACCTATTTCATGAGTTGCAACCAAACTTGGTAAGATGGTGACCGTGTGTATCCATGAGACCTTGAAAATGATTAGTGAAGGAATAAATTCACTTCAAGGTCACAGGGTCGATAATTGTTAGTAAACAAAATTACACATTTTCACAAAATTTCACTTTTGTCCTAAGTTATTAATATTGAACTTATGATTATTTGATGCATGATAGATATCAAGGAGACACATACTATGCACATTTGGTCAACATCACTTCAAGGTCACGTTCACGACTGAAGCTGTCCAAAGTCAGTTCGTATAGGTATTTTGAAGGACCTTGACCCTAAACTATGAGAGATATAAAGACTGAAGCTGTCCAAAGTCAGTTCGTATAGTTATTTTGAAGGACCTTGACCCTAAACTATGAGAGATATAAAGTCCAATTTTGTTGTATTTAGAGATAACAGATTGATCATTTATATATATTCCATTTTTGCGTTGATCTTGCAGGCCAAAGTCATTTTAGATTGGTCATCGTACAGAGAGCTGGATCTATATTTGACCCATAGGATGCATCAATATTGGGTTATTTGATCATACATGAGCATCAGAGGTCACATGAAGGTCAGGGTCGTCCCAAGATCAAGATCACTAAAGGTCAAGGTCATCCCAAGGTCACTTTTGTTTGGTTGGAATAATACAACTTTTGCTGTAGTGTTTTGATTATACATGAGTGTATTTGGAGCAGGAGGTCAAAAGCATAGAAAGATCAGTCGGCGTTACTTTTTATTTTATTCCACCCTTTCATTTCTCTTTTTTTTCTGTGCGGTTATTTTCATGTTGCAAGTTCAATTAGGAGCATGGGAGTCAGAAGGGCATTGCCGTTCTAGTCTTGTATTTTTAGTTGGCAATATATTATCGTATCATATCTCATCGTATCACAGGACGATACATATTATATTCTATTGTACTAAGTTGTTTAATGTGACCAACAGCAGCAGCTGCAGAGAACAGCCTTGAAGTAAAGACAATTTTGAAGTAACAAAGACCTGTGACAATAAAGCAAAAAATCAGGATACCCACTACCTTTATATTATTGCCACAACGACGAAGCACAATGTCACATCAACAAGACAAAAATCTTAACAGTTTTGTTTTCAGCTTGCAACCGTGGACAGTGAAGGAAGGACAATGCAAGGGTGCAACGACTGTTGTTTGGATTACCATGGAAACCTGTGGGTCACAGCGCCTGCAGGTGAGATTGCACCCAGCGAGTACAGACGCTCTTTAGAGGTAGGCACATCTGAACTGCAACAGTGTAGTCCTGTCTATTACATTAGTGAATTTGATCAATATTCACTATGGATAATTTGTAAACGTATGGATAATTTGTTTGTAAACGCTTGATAAAAACTTTGCAATTATGGGTGGGTGAAAGGCTGGAGTGTGGAGAAAATATAGTCCATAATATATGACATCAGTTGATCAATCAAGTATGTTTCAGTCCATAATATATGACATCAGTTGATCAATCAAGTATGTTTCAGTCCATAATATATGACATCAGTTGATCAATCAAGTATGTTTCATGATAGTCGTTCAGAATTATGTTTATTCGATTTTTTCATTAATTCATAAACCTTACACTGTGCTTTATTCATTAACCAGAGGTGCCAAACCCCCTAATCTTCTTGTCAGTATTTCCGGACCTGTTTGTCAGTATTTTTTAACACTTGTCAATAACTTTTTTTCTCACAAAACCCAGCCTATGACACTATAAAGTAATGACAGGCTTCCCTCTGAAACAGCAGGCTATTTTCAGTCCTCTAAAATCACCATGAAAATCAGCTTGTTGAACACCACACTTGTTTTACTCTAAAATCACGATGAAAATCGGCTAGTTGAACACAGCGATGTTCGCAGAGTGCAGGAGTACTATTATGAGACCAGAAACCGGTACATAAGCACCGCTGGCAAAGATAAACGATTGGCGACTTCTCCGTATTTTTATAAAAGCTACCATATTTCCGTATTTAATTCACTTCGCCGGAATTAAATACGGTCAATCCGTACTGGTTGGCACCTCTGATCATCTTTTTAACTTCAAAAAAATGTTTATAATGTCGCTATCTATGTTTTCAGGAGCCATTTGGATCAGTTTATTGCCTGACCAAGACGGGAAGAGTGCTCAGGGTGGCGACAGATATTCGCTTTCCAAATGGTCTTGCTGTTCGACATGACAATTCAGGGCAACCTTCTAAGCTCATAGTTGCAGAAACGCCAACTAAGCTATTGTGGAGTTTTGACATCAAAGGACCAGGGGAAATCTGCAACAAACGGGAATGGGCCAAATTGCCTGGTGAGTTATGCCGACTTTCACGTCTTAGTAACGTGATAGGAAGGCATTCTCAATTAAACAGCTTCTCACTGTGATTTTGCCACACACGCAAATAGCTCCATTAGACTTAAAACCAGGGATTGAACCCTCCCGAATCCTGGAGACAGGCCAAGAGTGTACATACTGTTTCTTCTGGGAAGCATCAAGTCATTTATTTAAAGACAATTTTTAAAGAATCTAACACTAAACTTATTGTGGTTTATAATTTGGATGGACACATTCTATGTCCAATAATATATGAATTACTCATTTAGTGTGTCACGATCTATCGGCAACCTGGTAAGACAATAAAACAATTCTGGATTGTTTCAGGTGATCTTGAGGGTGGAGCTGATGGCATGGATTTTGACGATCAGGGAAACCTATTAGTGGCGCACTGGGGGTCAGGACACATCGAAGTCTTCTCCCCTGAAGGTGGAATGCCAGTGAAAAGAATTGCTTGCCCATTCCAGAGACCCAGTAACATTCATTTTGTTCCCAAGAGTCGGACAGTGTATGTTACAGAGCATGACAACCATGGGCTGTGGATGTTTGAATGGGACACCTGCGGAATGCCACAGTTTTGCGAGTTGTAAATTCAAAATGAAAGTTGAACTAATAATAATAATAATAATACCGGATGCTAATACGCGCTTTACTTCGAATGATTTCAAACTCAAAGCGCGGCGACCTATACCAACATACACGCTCACGTGCAACAAATATATTACAGACACACAACAAGGACAACAGTATACAAGACATACACGTGGTGTAAAGGCAGGGAGATCGCTATTAGGAAACTGAAAGTTAAATAGTTTTGTATTTTTTTAAAGATTAATTTGACTGCATACAATATTATTTTGAAGGGAGGGAGGAAACCGGAGTGCCCGGAGAAAACCCTCGGTGACCTCAATAGTCTCGTACCTAAGTCACATACGTTCACCCCTTGCGGGAATCGAACCCGCGACCTTCGGCATAGGAAACCGGCGACTTATCCACTGCGCCACGAGGCCACCCCTAGTTAAAGGTAACAAAATAAATAGATTATTTTGTGTAATAATAATATCACTGAAATGCGAATATATGTTAAATAAATCAACATTAAACTTCAATTCACAGCTCTCAACTGTGTTTCACAGTTCTTACGAAGTCAAAGTGATGTACTTAATTACTCATGATTTTCAGGTATCAGGAAGGAATGTGATTGCGACTTGACAACTGAATGAGCATGTATCAGAAGTTTATTAATTGCCATGATTATTTGTTACTGTAAAGCCCCCTCCTCCTATGGTCTTATTAGAACATGGCATTCCACTTTTGGACACTTCGTAGCTGCAAGAGGAATTTGCCCCTATTTTTATTATTCATGGATTTTAAATTTCTCCATGTTGCGTATGATTGTGACCTCGAGTTCAAGAGTTCATTAAGTAATGTATAGTTTTCTGTGTTCAGAGCTGCCAACCCACCATGATGCCAAAGAGTAGCATCCAGAGCTTTTTGGAGTAGCATTTAAGAAAAAGGAGTAGCACACGCGGACACGGCTTAATACGAAAATGTCAAATATTTTTTTGTTATACCAGCAAAGTATCTGTGATTTGCGACCCATTGATGATCGGTAGACAGTTTTTTTTTTTTTTGTTGTTGATTAAAATTGTTGTAAAAATCTGAAGTAGTCAAATAATGGTCATAAACATGTACGATATGAGCGTACAATGTTCGATTTATAACATTTTCAGTGATTCAGCGATGCACATGTAGTGCTATTTTTTAACAGAGTTCCACTGAATTTCAATGTCAAAGACCAACAATGCCTCTGTAGTGTGATGACATATTGATGATAAAAGACAGTTTTTTTTTCTCAACATAGTGAACACTCTCTCTCTCAAGCTGAGTTTCTATAGTAGCACATGTCGCGGGTCTAGAGGAAAACTATTCTAAGTGACTTTTTTGAAATTTTACAGGAGAAGCAAAAAATCTTCCTATTTCAATAAAAAGTAATTTTATGGTCTGAAACCCATATATGTAGGAGATAAATGGATCGTGGTCTGTTTTTGACAATACTTTTCTCAAAAATCTTTTCCGATCTTGTTAAAATAAAAAAAATGCCACTTAGAATATTTTCCTTCTGTAAAATAGTATGAGTAAAACTACTCTATCTGCCACATAGAATAGTTTTCCATTGAAAATGTTGAAATATTAATGGAAAACTATTTTATGTGTCAGAAAGAATAGTTTTCCCCCATTGCTGAGAAAAGGAAAGAAAAGAAAATTATTGTAAGAGTCAAATAGCATACTTTTCCTCTCGAAAAATTTTGAAAACTGAGGGAAAAAACCCACAAAAAACAACTTACACATGATACACTTACAATAGTTTTCTGTAACAAACAAAAGAACGAGAAAGCAACACTGTATATTCATCCTCAAAAACGAGTTCCCAATTTTATTCAAACCAAATACAAAACCTTATCTTCATTTTCCAAAGTACCATTAACATAAAATAATTAAAATCATATTAGACATAAGTCGTTATGTACTACTCTTGTACCACTACTACTCATGTATTTTATTAGTGCACTAATAAAATAATGACAACGTGTTATGCAGCTACCAAAATGAAATAGCATTGATAAAGTGAACATGACTGGTCAAATTACACTGCATTAATACACAAAAAGACTTTTATTTAGATCTAGTACAAATGGAGCATTGCCTGTTGCGCTCTCTTAGTATGATGCACTTCGAGAATAAAACTTTCAACAGTCATCAACGAACTGGCTTTGGGGGGGGGGGGGGGGGGGGGGGGAGAGAGAGAGAGAGAGAGAGAGAGAGAGAGAGAGAGAGAGAGAGAGAATTCTTCATCACCCTAGCCTCCATCACTTTATCATCTTCTCTCCAACATCCAACACCACTACAAAAATGTTGGCGCTGCGAGCAGGATCAAGAAA
Organism: Oncomelania hupensis; assembly: GCA_036898135.1. Lineage (NCBI taxonomy): Eukaryota > Metazoa > Mollusca > Gastropoda > Littorinimorpha > Pomatiopsidae > Oncomelania > Oncomelania hupensis. The sequence goes on from CM072516.1 coordinate 181,585, forward strand.
GATGACAAACCCTAGGAAGGCAAGGCAGCTGAGGAACCGACCAGTGGAAAGCGAGAGCGAAGAGACTACCCTCATCCAGGAAGGAGGGGCCCACAGAGGCGACACCATACCTCATCACCCATCCAGTCACGAGAGGACATCATAGGCGGCGCAAGATGACATTTCTTCCACCCACGCACCCTCCTCGACCATGCAGAAGTTGTGGATGATGCCACCCCCCCCCCCCCCCCCCCCCCAAACTTCCAACCTTCACGGGGGATGGCAATGACGTCGAGGACTTCACACAGGAGGCGTGGCGAATCCTGGGCCACTGCCAGCTGGATGGTGGTATAGCTATGGAGTGGCTGCTTCAATCGCTCCGCGGCTGTGCCCGACAGGAGATCATCCAGCGGGCAGACGTGAAAACGGCAGAGGAGGCCCTGGGTGTCCGACCAGAGGGGATTCACCAGCACTTTAAGCAGGTTCCACAGCCGGCAGCAGGGAGCAGGAGAGACCGTGCTGCAGTACGGCCAACAACTTCAGCAGCTGGCCCTGCGGTCCAATACAAGAAATGTTTGCAGCATCCCTGACGAAATGCTGCGTGATAAATTCGTTGAGGGGCTCAAATCACAAGACCTTCGACGGGAGCTCCGCCGCATCATTAGGGGAGAGGATGTCTCCTACCTGCGGGCCAGAGCGGAAGCGTGACAACCCAACAACAGACAGCAACGCCGGTGCCCGACCCCCAAGGAATGGCGGCTCTGCAGAGTCAACTAGCAGAGCTGAAGGAGCAGCTGCAGCAGCTAAAGCAACGTCCACAGTCGGCTCCTCAACGTGACACCAGAAGTGCAGTCTGCTGGGTTTGCGGCCGAAGGGGCCACCTTCAGAGGAGCTGTCCTCAAAGACAACCCCACGTCCAACCACCACGAGGACAGCAGGGAAACTGCTAGCCCCGTTGTCGAAACACAGGCAACAGGGGGAAGGGCAGTAAAAGGCTGATTGGCGAATGCCCCACGACAACCGCACGCATCAATGGCCGAGCTGTGCAAGCTCTCCTCGACACGGGCAGCGAGGTAACGACTGTGACGCAGACCTGGGTCACCGAGAATCTTGGTGACGTTTTCCTTCAGTCGTCCCACCTCAAGCTGCGGGCAGTAAACGGCGCAGAGGTACCCTACTCCGGTATCCTGGTCGCCGAGCTGCAGTTGGACGGGACCACGTTTTCTGGTATTCCCATCCTGGTCGTCAGGGAGCCCACGGAACCGGTCATGAGGGAACGCAAGAAGCGCCTGCCTTTGTTGGTCGGGATGAACGTCCTGGGAGAGTGGATGACAGCCAGTCCGACCAGCTTACCTCAATGCCTGTTTGCGTCCATCCAAGAAGTGTGACATGACAACACCTTGGTCCAAGGCATCGCCAAGACAGCAGTACAAACAGTGGTCCCACCCTTCGCCATAGCCACTGTGCGAAAGACCTCAACGCAGCGCCCTACGCGACAGCTACTGGCGTCACCTTTAGCACAACCCCTGCCTGGAGGTCTGCTGATCGTTCCGACCCTTGTCAGCGGTGACGCTTCATAGCGATACGTGTGAGTGGCCAATCTCTCAGAGATGGACGTCATCCTTCCAGCCCGGACTCCACTGGCGTCACTGCAGGCAGTAGAGGATGTCCAAGGAAAGGACGAGGTGGCATTAACCGCCACTGTAAATGAACTCATGGTCACCATCGGAACACCATCAGGACAGACCACCAAGAACACCATTCCCTGCCCCACGTTCGATGGCACAACCAGACAGTGGGAACTTCTTCAACAAGTCCTAGGCAAGAACAGAGAAGCCTTTGTCCAAAACGAGTTGGATTTGGGCTACACGGACATCGTCCAACATCAACTGCGGACGAGAGACGAAGTGCCCGTCACCCAACCCTACAGGCGCATCCCACCTCACCAGCTGAAGGAAATCCAAGACCACATCAGAGGACTCCTGGAGAAGAACAACATCGTCGAGAGCCACAGTCCATACGCGGCACCAATCGTCGTTGTGCGAAAGAAAGATGGGACTGTGCGGCTATGTGCCGACTATCGCCGCCTAAACGCCAAGACGGTTGGTGATGCGTATCCGCTACCTCGCATTTAAGTCCTATGACGCGCTGGTTGGGGCCCAATACTTCTCCACGTTGGACCTGGCCAGTGAATATCACCAAATCGCCATGGACCCCCGAGATCAACCCAAAACAGCCTTCGTCACTCCTATGGGCCTCTATGAGTACACCCGGATGCCAATGGGTCTAATCTCGGCCCCCGCCACTTTCCAACGGCTGATGCCGATTTGTTTCTTTCTTTCTTGCTTGCTTGTTGTTTTTGTCTGATGACATCAGACAAAAACAACAAGCAAGCAAGAAAGAAAGAAACAAGCAAGCGAACAAACATCTGAAAATAAAGCAGCATAGATCTAGGTTATTTGCAAACAGCAACACGCTGCTAGTACTATTCTTTAGCATTACGGCATAGACTAGCCTAATGACATTTTGGTGGCATACTTAATAGTGTGTCGTCTCTGTCATTTCTTTCTCACCATCCCCATGCATATAAAGATACAAATACCCAAACCGACACACGTCTGTGTAAAATGTAAACTCACCTTATCAATATTGTCTTGGGCTAGAATCGCCACAACATTGTTAGAAACACACACACACCAGCTCTGCTACTGAGCAGAAAGTACACCTTGCGTTAGTGAGTGTTCATACTAAAATTGCAGAAAATATTGAGCACGCTTCTCACGCAGGACTACTAATGGAAAAATCCACTCAGATGTAAAGTATTCTAACTGGCACTTTCCTTGTTCTCATAGCAAAGACGTTTGGGAGGAAAATTATTCTAAGCGGTACTTAAAATATATTTTTGGGGTTTTGGAAGAAATGTTTGAGAGGAAAAGTATATTAACTGACTCTTAGAATAGTTTCTTCAATTTTAAAGAAACCATTTTGAGAGGAAAGGTATTCTAAGAGGTAGTTAGAATAGTTTACTTCGTTTTCAAAGACACATTTCGAGAGGAAATCTATTCTAACTTACACAGTTAGAATAGTCTTCTTCCTTTTTTAATAATATTAGAAAATATTTGAGAGGAAAACTACTCTAACTGCCATATAGGATACTTTTCCACCAAACATTTTCTGACGACAAAGATAGAATATTTTTTTCAAGGGTTATAACTCTGTCATTTTTTAAGCTACAGTTCTGATATTTTGACAGAAGTTGCCCCCCTCTATGGCTGTTTAAACCATGGGAAAAACTCAATTTCGGTCAAAATGTCACTTAGAATAGTTTTCCTCTACACCCGCGAAGAATGAAAATGTCTTTTTTTTTTTATTTGCATACAGCATAGGCATAATTATAAGAAAAAGTCTCATTTTTATAGTCATTTTAATGATTAAGAAAAAATCTTTAGTAGTTGATGATTGGTCATAACATTTTCAGTGAATCAGAGATGCTAATGTAGCACGTTTGCACTTTTTTAAAAGAGTCCCACTGAATTCAGTGTTAAAGCAGGTGTCGTTGCTGGTCTTCAAGACCAACAAAGCCTCAGTGGTTTGCTGACCCATTGCTGATCTGAAGACAGTCTTGTTTTTTCGCACCATACTGAATACCCTCTCACAAGCCGAGTTGCTGACTGGCAGCAGGAGTATCCCAAGCATCACCCATGGAAGAGCCTTGAACCTAAAATGCATAAATAAATATAATGCATGACATGTCTGCATAATATTTATAATTATGCAATGTTTATAGAACTATTTTATTTATATATTCAAACCACAACATTCCCCAAAAATATGGGAAACCTGGAAGTAATTTGTTGTACCTGGGATCAAACTTCAAACTATTAAGCCATTTAACAGAGGTTTCATAAAATTAAGAGTACTGACCTCGCAGCACCAGTGTGATCCTTCAGCTTTGCAATCTGAGCCCACTTGTCTTCCATGATTGCTTCCCTTTCCTTCTCGGTTTCAGCAGGCATCAGATGGGAAGGCAAAGACCAGCATTGGTAGTCACTAAATTCTTCCTGCAGGATATCCATTGCTGCATTCTTGATCTCCTCTTGTGTCATGTTCTTGGAAGCAGCTGCAGATTCAGCTTCTATCCCAGTCTGCCGAAGAAGGCAAGGGAAACGCTCAACAAAGTATACCACTGAAGAGAATTTGGCTTCATTCTTTTTCCTGATGTGAGCAACCTGTAACATACAAATGATGAAAAAAAAAAAATATATAAACCTTAGGAATCAAAATTTTCTTTTCATAACATTTAGCACACAGCAAACCTAAAAACCAAGCACACTATTACTAACACACACAAAACAATGCATCAAAACTAATAAGTAGAACACATAATCCAGAATTAAAACCATGAAACTGACGCTTACAACATATAGAGGGACTGCAAACAAAATTATTGTGTTACCTCTGCATGCCTCCATATAAGGTGTCCAACTGGGAAGATCTTCTCCTTCATGTAGGCACACGCCTCTTGATAGAACTTTATAACATCCAAGTGGAACTTGTCTTGAACCTTCTTGTTGATTTCAGCCAACAGCAACTTGGTTCCTGTGCCTATAAGGAGTTCTCCACCTGCTTTCAAGTTGTACTTTGATCTGCAACAAAAACTCTGGCTGTTAGCAAAATGTGTACAATAAACACAAGTATTATTATTACTACAAGTGCATACTGCATACATTCAACTAAATGTGCTTTTTTTTAAGTCTGTTCTAAACTTGAGCTCACAAATAAATTAGGTTACCTGAAGTCAGCTTCGAGAAGAGGCCCATTGTTTAGAGCAGATGGCTTCAGGAAACTACTGCACAGAGTCCTGTAGAACTTTTCAAGTGAGCCTTGAACTTCATGGATTTTTGCCTTATCTGTCTGCATTTCCGTATTCACCTTGTCAAATTTCTGAAAATCAACACAATGAAGACTGCAGTGAAAGCCAACAGATCAAAACTGACAGTAAATTATTATCTACACTGCTCAAAATGAAAGAAATAAATGGTAATGTGGTTATGTTCTGTTATAAATAAAATGAATAAAGTCTGGTATGATTGGATGAACAAGAACAATTAAGACACAAAAACAATATTAAACTTACCTCCATAGCAAATGCCAAGAATGAAGCATATAGCTTTCCAGTGCGTCTCTGCAAGAACTCATTCACTCTTGTCTTGATTGTGTTAACCTTCTGGTCGCTGGGGTCTGTAGACTTCTCTTTTGCCTTCGTGCATTCTTCAGCAAAAAACAGCTTCAGCGATTCCCACTGCTGGATAAGTCGCTGAAGAGCCAATCCAAGAGAAAGCCAGCGAGTTGGGCAGTGGTCAACAACTTTCACCAGCGGGGTCCCGCACTTCTTTTGTAACTCCTGGAACCTGAAGCAATAACCAGTTTACAGTTTATTTATAGCCAGAAAGAGTACAGGGTATATAAAATATTTAAACACATGATCAAATTATTAGAATACATCACAAGAGAAGGACCACACCACTTAATTTTCAAGAGTGAAATAAAATACAAATTTTAAAATAAAAATTTAAAAACCAAATGGATAGGTCAATAACACATACACAAATAAACAAATAACTAACATTGATAAAATTCAGTACTCATCTAATTCTAATTAGCCAATTATTGGGGAGAGGGGGAAAATAGAGTAGGAATGCGAGTTCAATACAATACAAATTTCTTGTGACCCGAGGTGAGTGTAGTGGCGTGGTTTCACAATGGAGGGCCAAAATGGCCAATTTATTGATTTTGACTTATTGGCATTATTGCTTACATTGAAAGACCTTTTATTGGACATATCATTAATCAACCAAGTCTGTAGCATTAACATAAAAATGTTAAGCATGTTAAATTATGCCAAACATGGCAAACTGATTACTAAGAAACTTGAAATAATTTTTCTTAGCAATCAGTTTTGAAATTAAATATAAATGACAAAATCTTGACAATACATAAGACCGCAAAACAAAAAATTTTAAACATATCTAGTAGTAGATTTGTTGTTGCCAAAAGAGCCCCCCCCCCCCCCCCCCCCCCCCCCCCGCCTTCCACCCACAGGGACTGGTTCAGTGACTTTTAAAGAAATTGTCTTTTGGGCTCAGCCAAATTAATATTAACACAGATGGATGATTTTAAGTATTATATAGTATAATACACACAAGTATTAAATATGTGAGACTGTACCTTGGTAGTTGTGAATTACTAATTTAGTAGGCCTAACGAAAAATAAAAGTACATCACATGTGATTGTGAAGGTGGCAAACTAACACCAAAATACAAGTAAATTAGGGGAAATTGTACAGTATGCAAAAGCTTAAGTGCATCAGGTCTTACCCGCAACAATTTTACAGCTAAATTGTGTGCATACAGTACTCCACATACCTTCTCGAGTATACCAGAAATCAACATGAACTCATCAAATAATATTTAGCAAGTGAGCAACTCATTTCCCCACCATCTTCAAAACAACTCACGCATTTGTTTTCGACCAGACGGAAGTGCTGCTAAATGAAGCAACATCTACTCTGATTGGCTGTAACTAGGCCATGTCAATGTTTTTGTTTCTCATTGGTCAGTGATCGAAGGTGTTTTTCCGTTTAGTTCTATTTTTAGAGCGATGAGGTGATTGACAAATCTCGCGTGATCGCTGTGTCAAATAAAAATTATACAAATGTGCTGTCAAGCTGAGGTTCTTTAAGGGTTATAAGGATCTAATTTAACATTAACAATCACTATTTTGTGCTCACGACAATATAAAAGAAAAAATAATAGGGTACACACATGAAATGCAATAATTAATCTATTTAAAGGTCGAACGTTGCTATAAAACTATGATGAGACATGAAAGACTAACGGTTCATAATAATAGAACTGATTATTCAGTGACATTGCAACAACAACAAAATCTATTTCACCCAGGTCGACCCAAATAACTTATTTTCAGTTGTATAGTATCTATTGTTGCAAATTTGTAAGAAAACGCCACATAGGCCTAACTTTTCATTGTCATTGATGGAGAAAAATAAATTACAACAGTCTGAGTCACTGTCATGGTATTTAATTTTACAGCTAAAGACAAAATATTACTGTGTCTGTAATACCAAAAATCACTACGATTATTATTTAAGTACTGTAACTGACTGACCTGTGTTGTCTGTTGGAGCTCTTGTTGATGTACCAGGCAATCTGCCGCAGGATGTCGTCAAAGTCAAACTCGCCTTGAAACGATTTTGTTGCTTTCTTGGCAGCTAGGTTCAGCAGGTGGCACACACACCCGGCCAAATGCACATCCTTATGCACTTTTCTTACAGATGATATCACTCCTTTCTTGGATCCAGTCATTACATTTGCGTTGTCACACACGAACGCTAGGCAGTTCTTCCAGTCAATGTCTGCATCTAGGTTGTTTAGTGCAGTGTCTAAAACACTAAAAATGTTTTCTCCTGTGGAGCTCTCTGACAAGGTTGGGTTTGCCAGCAGCTCGGTGTGGATGCTCCCATGAACATCCAAGTATCGTACAACGATCGGGTAAAATTTATCTCCTCCCTCCTGGCTGCCGTCTGTCCCAAGAATGAATGGTCCCTTGTTCATGGCTGATGCCGATGTTTGTACTGCTGAATTGGCAAGGCATTTGACAATGGCAGTGGTTTTTGTTCGACCACACCCGTACTCCTGTGCAATGGCGTTCCCAGGAAACATTTTCCGAAAGAGCGGCCCCGCGTGGTCTGCTGCACTCAGGGGTATGTTGTGTTCCACAAGAAATGAAGTAAATAGGCATTCTGCCAAAATAACGGACTGATCTTCAGGCTCTGCAGTCGCTGGCTTGAAATAGCTAGTGAGCTGTTTGTTCGGCTTTTCCGCTGCTTTCCTCTTGTGTGTGGCAGTACCCACATGTTTTTCGATGTCAAACCGACCACCATGAGCAATCGAAAAATCGATAGCACAGTATGTACATCTTGCTGAGCAGTTACTTATTGTAGATTTGACAATGCAAGGAAAGTCTTTAGTGTAGTCTGCTTTGAATTTCTGAGAACTGGGTCGCGATTTTGCCTTCTTTGGCGGAGTAGCCAAAGGATCACTGCTAGTATTAGTATCTTCGCGTGCCCTCTTCGACGCCATTTTTCGCGGTATAACAACGACTTACGACGCTTCGTGTCACATGTGCTTCCCGCCACCCGGAATTAAAGCGCAGCGCGATTGGTCAGCTACAATACAAGATTCTACGTCAAGGGTCAAAGGTTTATTTTTTCCGCCAGTCGCTTGCCTTTTTTTTTAAAATAAATGAACCTTCTTTTTTTTTTTAAGTCTAACAAAAAAAAATTCTCGTAATTTTTTTAAAAATCGTAGTTTTTGACGGCCGATTGTAGCATCGTAGCAAGCATGTCGAAATCGTAGCATGCTACGCCTAAATCGTAGCAGTTGGCAGCTCTGTGTGTTGCATGAGATGAATGTGCCTTTATTTGCATTTTTAAATATATGTATCTACAAATAGTAACATCGCTATCCTATCCTATAACTCAAAGGTCGTTGGGGCACCACAGATGATTGTTTAACCAGCCAACTCCATCTTTCTCGGTTCTCAGCAACCCTCATGGCTTCGTTCAGTGTCAAACCAATCACTAATGTGCCTTAATTATTTGCGCTTATTTTTTTTTTTTTTTTATGTACAGAAAACAAATTCTTCTAACAAATTTACAATGAATTGATTACATTGTCAATTGATTATTTGTTTTACATAAACGTTCCTACTAATTTTGATCTCATTTGGTTTGTGAGCAAATTGGAGATAAGCAATAAAACATGTACAATTTATGTCTTTTCTAGTACATGCTATAAAACTGTAACATGTACAATTTATGTCTTTTCTAGTAAATGTTGACAGTGAGCAAATTGGAGATAAGCAATAAAACATGTACAATTTATGTCTTTTCTAGTACATGCTATAAAACATGTACAATTTATGTCTTTTCTAGTAAATGTTGACAGTGAGCAAATTGGAGATAAGCAATAAAACATGTACAATTTATGTCTTTTCTAGTACATGCTATAAAACATGTACAATTTATGTCTTTTCTAGTAAATGTTGACAATACCCATTTTTTCCAACTATCAAAGTTGTGAAAACTTTGTTTTGAAAATTGAGCTGGCAATTTTTTTCAAGTGACCTTTGTTTTGGCTACATTACATTTTATGTGTACAATCACATTTTGGATGAAGTCAGGAATTGTGATGTATTATTTAAGATTTTCTCAACCTTCAACTTAAATTTACAATGTTTATTAAAGTCCAGATGGTTCATTTTTCAAATAAGCAATCTATTTTTATACCATATAAGATGTACTGTGTTTATAGTTCTGATTTGATAACAGCAATTTGTACTGATGTTGCAATAAATTTTGATGAACAGTTCATGAACATCAGGTGTACGTATTTCAGAACACTAAATTGATATAAATTTCTTTATCAGCAAAAATGGGAGAGAAGGCCAAAGAATGATATCTACATTCTAAGAAACACTGAATAAAACACACTGGTGTTATTTCAACATATATTTATTATTCACGAAACAGTCACACACAGAATTAAAAACAAAAGAAAAACCTAACCACTTATTTTACAAGTATTCTACATTTTTCTTTATTTTTGTTACATCGTCACTAAACAATCCCACTTTTATCTAGGACTGATAATTTTCTGACAATTAACAAATCCACTTCATGATCATATAAACAAACACTGTCTTTAATACATTAGTTGCCCTCAATGGCTTTCTGCAAAGCTTCGTAGCATTCCAGGGCTATCTGTGCTTCCGCCTTGGTCTTTTCTGATGTAGCCGAGTTCACATCCTGCTGGGCTTTGTGGATACCATCACGGATTGCCTGCATTGTAAGAATCATTTACTGGTATTGTTGCTCGTTACACTTTGGTAGGCTGATAAACCATCATTAACCTTCACCATTTGTCTGGGTCAGTTTTGATCCCAAACTGACATTATCTACTTCTAAATCTAATAATAAAATTAAATTTAAAAAAAAAAACTCAACTGAGTTTTTGTTAACTCTTAAAAGTGATGTATGCCGGTACAGCTAAAGTTACTGCACAGATAGGCTGAAAGCAGTAGTCTGCTCATTAAATGTAAGAGAAGAGATAAAAATTGTGCAAACTACCAAAAAGCTTGCTCTTGCACTTAGCAGCGACTTAGTACTCAAAGTCAAAACAAGAAAAATAAGAACGACTTACATGAGCATCAAGGCGATCAAGAGGGTGGGCTTCTTCAGCTAATACTTGCACTGAAGAGTCATCATTGATACTGATAGAACCACTGCTCACTGTAAATTACAATAAAACATATATCAAACAGCTATAACAATTGTGTGACTTGAAGAAAAAATACAACTCACATGCTCATACGACTCACATGTTCCTTATGGAACTCACAATATTTAACATGAAAATGAGTGCTACGAAAAAACAAAATGATGGCCTTATTATGCAAATACTGACTTTGATCTTTCTATGCTCCTGACCTTGACTTCCAGCTCAAAATACACTCATGTAATATCAAATCAACTACAGCAAAAGTTGTACTATTACTTATACTATGCCAAAAAAAAAAAAAGACCTTGGGATGATCTTGACCTTCATAAGATATAAGATTATTTATTCGCTTCCAATGTCACAAACAGAAGAATTTTGCTTTGCGCGTCTGGAAATGGCACAACAATAAAAAACATTAACAATAACAATTAAAAACACAATTAGCCCTAACATCTGTGAATAGCTCGGGAAATAAAAACAATGGTATTCATTCACTCACATTATGATTACCACAAATCATCACCAAACCACACACAAATGACATCACACATCACCAAACAAAACAAAAAAAGCAGACTACCAAAACACATGCACTCACACACACAAAGGGGAGGGGGTACAACCAGCTACACAACCCTTCACGCATGTCACGTTCATAATTAAGTTATATAGGCCTATTGTATGGTGTAGTTGTAACATTATATAAGGGATATACAGATCCGAGGAATCGAGTTTGTGATTTTAGCGGTCTAAGGGGAATCAGGCTCGTGCTGCGTCTGTTAGGAGACAAACTTCAAAAAAATAAGAATAAAAAAATAAGAATAAAATAAAATTGTGAAATAAGAAGTGAACTGGTTCAGAACAACAATCGGTGTGCGTCAAGGATGCCTACTCTCTCCAACACTCTTCAACATCTTCCTAGAGCGCATCATGTCAGATGCTCTTGCAGATCACGAAGGCACAGTCAGCATAGGGGGCAGAGCAATCTCCAATCTTCGTTTTGCGGATGATATTGATGGATTGGCTGGAGAGGAACAAGAACTTGAACAGCTTGTACAGAGGCTTGACACCACCTCCAGAGCTTATGGAATGGAAATAAGTGCAGAGAAGACCAAAATGATGACCAACAACACCAATGGCATCAACACGGACATCAAAGTACAAGGCCAATCCCTCAACACAGTGCACAGCTTCAAATATTTAGGAGCCATTGTGTCAGACAATGGGTCTCGACAGGAAGTCCTCTCCAGGATCGCACAAACAACTGCTGCCCTGACAAGGTTGAAGCCCATTTGGAAAGACAGAACCATCAGTCTACATTCCAAAGTAAGACTGCTGCGATCTCTGGTCATCTCCATCTTCCTATATGCTTGCGAAGCATGGACCCTCACAGCAGATCTCCAACGAAGAATACAAAGCATGGAGATGAGGTGCTACAGAAGACTTCTGTGCATTTCCTATACCCAACACATCACCAACGTTGAAGTCCGACAGACCATCACACAAGCCATTGGACAACACGATGACCTGCTCACAGTGGTGAAGAAACGGAAACTCCGATGGTATGGCCACGTCACCAGATCATCAGGCCTTGCAAAGACCATTCTGCAAGGCACAGTGCAAGGAGGTAGAAGAAGGGGGAGACCGAAAAAGAGGTGGGAGGACAACATTCGAGAATGGACTGGTTTGACACTGAGCGAAGCCATGAGGGCTGCTGAGGACAGAGAAAGATGGAGTATGCTGGTTAAGCGATCATCTGTGGTGCCCCTACGACCTTCGGGTTATGGGACAGGATAGGATAGGATAGGAAGAAGTGATACACTGGATTATTTGGGATTACTGGATGAACAAGTTCCATGAGGGATGAGAATGCTGAAATTTCCACAGAAGAGAGGATATGCCATTGCTTGTTTTCCTACTAAGGAAGTTTTTCTACATTGAAGGTTCATAGCGGTGACCGTGATATTTGTGTGGCTGGCGTGACTTATAAGCAGGTCATGAAGAAGGATGAAGTTAGGGTGGTGGTAGTACGGAAGGCAGATTGTTTTGTAAACAAATAGGCCTAAAAGACTCACTGAGGGGGTAAGGTTGGGGATAGAAGAATAATTCAGTTAAAATAACTCATGGTTAGTACACATTATACATTTGTCCACATATGCCCCATTCGCGCGCGCATACACACACACTCTCCATTTCCCTCTCTCCTAAAACAGAAATTCTAAAAAAAAATGCATAAAACATCAGTAAATATTTATGTGTTAGATTACATAAAGTGTATAATAAGTTAGTGCACGTATGCACACCCATATTACACATCTAGATACCACCATACGAAAAATTATCACTTTTAAATTAATAGTAAGAGTAATGACAACACATTGGTTTATCTGTAAAACAATAGAGCAAAGACTCCATACTAGGCATACAAGTCCAATAAAATGCCCCAACATAAAATTTAAGAATAAAAACTAGTTCAAAGAATAAAATACATTCTGCATTCTTACTTTTTCAATTCTAATATCAACAAAACAGACCCTTAGCTGAGTAAAATGTTTCACTTTGGCAACAATTTATGTCCATTAGTATCACATCAGTAATTCATTAAAATAATTATCTATCTATCTATTTAACTACTTCTGCAACAGCCAATAATAGTAATAATAATATTAATAATAATAATAATAAACCTATCCTATCCCATAAGTCGAAAGTCGTTGGGGCACCACAGATGATCGTTTAAGGGGCTAGGTCTGGTTTGAATACGGTTAATTATCTTTGTAATTTTGTTTTGAAGCTTCTAATGGACCAAATGACTTGAAATTTTGCAGAGCTACTCAGAAATGAATGTAGATGCAGGAGAAAAACAATTATTGCCATTAATTGAGTAGAAAATTCTAAATAAATTATTTAGTGGGAAAAATTAGAGTACGCGAAAACGCAAAATCGGCTAAAGTTGGTAATTTTGTAAGCACTGTAGTGTTAGACAAAAACTATTCATCAAACTGAAATAAAAATTGGCACATATGTAGATAAGTCCATTTTGATAAGAATGAACTAAGATCTTTGAGTTTTTTTGAAAAATAAAAATTTTGATGCTGAATGAGTAATACAGGCATTTTTTAATTAAATATTGTATATTTAAAAAATTCTAAAAAATCAAATTTTCATTCAATAAGCTTAATTCTAGTTCATACTCATGGAAATTATGTCTACAGAAGATGTGCAAAATTTCAGGTGATTTGGTTAACATTTGTAGGAGATACCTTGCATGCAGTTCGCTACGCCTGTGATTTTTTGCAAAGTTTCGGCATTAAAAATTGACACATTTTTACCTGAAATCCTGTCAATAGGCACCTGTAGAATATGGCTGGCCTTCTTTTTGTGCTGAAGTTTCATCCGCTTGTAGTCTGGCCCTTCTTCTTGCCTACCTTGCTTCTTTTGTGGCAAAAAGTGCCATTCTCTGTGCGTTTGTAACTGATATTTTTCTCGCAAAAATCGGCCATTTTGAAGCGATTTTGGCCCTATACCTACCTACTTTCGATGCTTATTGCAAGAAAACTATGCAATATTTTGAAAAAAGGATAACAGCATATGAAAATAGATATATTAGACTAAGTTATTAACTTATGAAAAATGATAATTTCCAAAAATCGATTTTTTTTGAAAATTCAAACCAGACCTAGCCCCTTAACCTGCATACTCCATCTTTTCTGTTCTTAGTAACCCTCATGGCTTCGTTCAATGTCAAGTTAGTCCATTCTCAAATATTCTCCTCCCACTTCTTTTTTCAGTCTCCCTCTTCTTCTGCCTCCTAGCACTGTGCCTTGCAGTGTGGTCTTTGCAAGGCCTGATGCTCTGGTCACATGGACATACAAAGGCCAATCCCTCAACACAGTGTGCATAGCTTCAAATATTTAGGAGCCACTGTATCAGACAATGGGTCCCAACAGGAAGTCCTCTCCAGGATCGCACAAACAACTGCTGCCCTGGCGAGGTTGAAGCCCATTTGGAAAGACAGGACCATCAGTCTACATTCCAAGGTAAGACTGCTGAGCTCCCTTATCATCTCCATCTTCCTATATGCTTGCGAAACATGGACCATCACAGCAGATCTACAACGAAGAATAAAAAGCATGGAGATAAGGTGCTACAGAAGACTTCTGGGCACTTCCTATGCCCAGCACATCACCAACAACGAAGTACGACAGACCATCACACAAGCCATTGGACAAACGATGACCTGCTCACAGTGGTGAAGAAACGGAAACTCTGATGGTATGGCCACGTCACCAGATCATCGGGCCTTGCAAAGACAATTCTGCAAGGCACAGTGCAAGGGGGTAGAAGAAGAGGGAGACTGAAAAAGAGGTGGGAGGACAACATTTGAGAATGGACTGGTTTGAAACTGAGCGAAGCCATCAGGATGGCTGTGGACAGAGAAAGGTGGAGTATGCTGGTTAAACGATCATCTGTGGTGCCCCTACAACCTCAAAGTTACGAGATATGATAGGATTTTTTTTTTTGAGGAGGGAGAGGAGGGGTTAGGGAGGGGATTAGGGACAGGGGTGTTCGGAGGAGGGGGTGGGGGGAATGTTCACATTTGTACAAGTCAAAAACAATTACACATTTTAAACAAAATTTAGAAATATCAATTATATGTATACCTATTATTAAATAATATATTTCTTAATCAAATAATTCATACATGTTGGAGATCAAAAGTGCAAAAAGAAAATTGTCTGTTAACCTTGAGCATGTGCAGCTTAGGTGAATTAAAATATGTTTTTCAATTCAAACATTAAACTCAATAAATGGAATAATACAGAAATGTCCAAGAAGAGAACATGCACAACTTTCAGTATAGATCTTTACATTAAAATTACAGTTTGCTACAATCTTAATTTTCCAACATTACCTTATGAAAAGAAACTTTAGACTTTATATAAACATGACTGCAAATAATGATACACAATTTCAGGCTTCTATAGTTTAATAGTACCTTCTGGGAACACTTTTCTGTGGTCCATTCAAATGTGCAGGGTAATTATGGCTGAAGGCCCTTTTAAAAATTTTCCCTTTACCCCAAATTAGCATTGATACTCTGAATGGACCACTGAAAAATATTAAAGGTGGTACTATTAATTATGTTATTTGCAGTCATGTTTAATTGGTCACGTTTTTCTGTTGTAAAAAATGGTTTGGCAAAAAAAGAGTCGTTTCATCAAATAAATCAGTAGAATATTTAGCACAACATACCGAAGAATTTCTTGTGTGTTCCATCCTCTTCAAAGACAGTGATGACTCCTGGCTTGAGGACAGCAAGGGATGGGACATGGTTGGGCAAAATACCAAAACTGCCACTGAATGATGGTACATCTACCTGCTTCACATTTGCTGCATTGTAGTACACCTTTAGGAAAAAAAAGGCACATAAGCCGAGTGATAAGGAATTCAATGAAAATGAATGATCTCCACAGTATAGCGTAATAGACCAAAGTACTACAGACTACAATAATAGTAGTACACTTTGTGAATATCGGTATGATAGTATGACACAAACAATGAAACGGTCATACTCATACGGACAAGCATTTTTTTCCACAGATAATAATAATATGATCAAAACTTGGAACAGTCTACCAAATGAAACTGTCACAGTTGGTATCATCAATGCTTTCAAAAATAGTCTTGAGAAATGTTATTCTCCACTGACTTTATCACTTACGAAGAGTATTTTCTTGCCCCATAAAAGATGATTATAAAATATAAGTAAGGCAAATTCCTCTGACACCCACTGACCCAGTGACTGAAGCCTAAACCGTGTGACAAACCTAAACCGTGTGACAATACTAGTGATTTTATGCACACCAATTAGAGAGCACAAGTTATCAGCCAATATTATATGAGATGCTATTATAGTATACTATCAATACTATGAGCACTTTAACAAATATTGAAATAATTGTGAAGGTTGGCAACCAGGTCCAGAGGGTCAAAATCAATGTGAAACAAGCAGTAAAAATGCATACGTACGTCCGCAGGTGAAGCGAATGTGAAGGGCATGTCAGAATATTCCCTCTGTTGTATCGCAGCGAGCCTCGAGCATTGTTTTGCAAGCGTAAAAGCTCGCAATCCATTTCTCAACAATCCTGCCATAGTTTTTCAATATGGCGATCCTCAAGGGCGAAAGGGGACACTACTTTGACAATCGTTTTTTCTCTCACTTCATTTACGAGAGAGAGAGAGAGAGAGAGAGAGAGAGAGAGAGAGAGAGAGAGTGCGAGAGAACACGCGATGACGAATAAACGAGTAAATAAAAATTACCACTAGTAAATAAAATAAAAACATTTTTTAATCACTTAAATATTTACGCACAATAAGGTGTTCTTAGTATTTATTCTTTATGTGTTAGTCTCCTCTCTGAAAATCCTTATTGGGAAGAGAGGGGACTATAAACTAATAACATAACATCTTTATGTGCTTTCTGTCAAAACGGCAAGATCTATTTTATTTTCAACACTAGAAAGCTTTACAAAGTAAATTATTATTTATAGCATAGGTTTAACGTCTACACCCACCATTGGCGATATGGCAGACGGGGATAACCATCCCAGGGAAAGAGGGGTAGGGACCTGAATCAACACTGAACCACCAAAGCAATCATGCTGCTAAAATGGACAGTGAAAATGGCCACATTTTATATCGCCCACCACGGGATTCGAACCTGGGTCATCGGTGTGCCAGGCGAACGCTCTACCAATGAGCCAAAAAACTCCACCTTCGGGGAAGAATCCGATAGAGTGCGCCTAGGGTAGCGTACTTCCGGTAGTAAATAGGCCTACGTGATCGAGCCCCTTGTAATAACTGTATACCGTGTTGCGTCACGCCATGTGGGGCCGGCTAGCTCAGTTGGTAAGAGCGTCTTGCTAGTAACCGAAAGGTCGCTGGTTCGAATCCCGGCTTGGTCAACGTGTGATCATATTATTTTTCCCTTTACCAACAACTGGCCCGCTGGTGTCAGTATAAATCGGTCCAGTAGTCACCTATAAGGCGAAAATGTGTAACTATAATCTACAAACAACAACGTCACGCCATCTGCTGGAGTACCGAACTCTATAAAAATTTGTTATTATTAATATATATTATATGACTAGACTATTAAAAAAATATTATGTATGATTTCAGACTTGGTGAAATGTTTGGAGTGATTATGTACATATTGTCAGTACTACAAACTGATTTATTTTGTGAAAAGTCTGTCAGGCCGAGCACAAAATAAATCGTTTGTAGTACTGACAACATGTACATAATCACTCCAAACATTTCACCAAGCAAAAAAACATTTGGGGTCGCCTATGAAAGCTGAAGATATATACCGACATCAAAAAAGACTTAAAACTGTAGATTTTGATCCACGACCTGAACATGGAAGTACGCGACTATTGGCGCACCTATCGGCTGAACATTTGCATATTCAAGGGAAATAATTTTAATATTTTGGCCCATTGAGCTACGGCGGTGGGGCCGAGCATAGCATAGATTTGGATCGGGTAGAATTAACGTCCCCGCACACCTAGTATAGGCGTATAGGGGAGCATAGCATAGTAGTATCAAAGAGCTTATAGTCTTTAGTAGTATGGCATGCAGGCTAAAAAGCCTTTCGCCCTCATAATTGATCTTAATGAGGGTCCCAAGACCCAATCCCTGGCATCAGTGCCTACCAATTTAGAATTTTTTAGCCTCCAACTTGGTGGAGTAGATGCTATAACCTAACCTAACCTGTCCCGTAACCCGTAGGTCGTAGGGGCACCACAGATGATCGTTTAACCAGCATACTCCATCTTTCTCTGTCCTCAGCAGCCCTGATGGCTTCGCTCAGTGTCAAACCAGTCCATTTCTCGAATGTTGTCCTCCCACCTCTTTTTCGGTCTCCCTCTTCTTCTACCTCCTTGCACTGTGCCTTGCAGAATGGTCTTTGCAAGGCCTGATGATCTGGTGACGTGGCCATACCATCAGAGTTTCCGTTTCTTCACCACTGTGAGCAGGTCATCGTGTTGTCCAATGGCTTGTGTGATGGTCTGTCGGACTTCGTCGATCGTTGGTGATGTGTTGGGTATAGGAAATGCCCAGAAGTCTTCTGTAGCACCTCATCTCCATGCTTTGTATTCTTCATTGGAGATCTGCTGTGAGGGTCCATGCTTCGCAAGCATATAGGAAGATGGAGATGACAAGGAAGCGGAGCAGTCTTACTTTGGAATGTAGACTGATGGTCCTGTCTTTTCAAATGGGCTTCAACCTCGTCAGGGCATCAGTTGTTTGTGCGATCCTGGAGGGGACTTCCTGTCGGGACCCATTGTCTGATACAATGGCTCCTAAATATTTGAAACTATGCACTGTGTTGAGGGATTGGCCTTGGACTTTGATGTTCGTGTTGATGCCAATGGTGTTGTTGGTCATCATTTTGGTCTTCTCTGCACTTATTTCCATTCCATAGGCTCTGGAGGTGGTGTCAAGCCTCGATCTGTACCAGCTGTTCAAGTTCTTGTTCCTCTCCAGCCAATCCATCAATGTCATCCGAAAAACGAAGGCTGGAGATTGCTCTACCCCCATATGCTGACTGTGCCTTCATGATCTGCAAGAGCATCTGACACCGATTGTTGTTCTGAACCAGTTCCCGATGGCACTGTTGTGGAGGACTGCACTGCTAGCCTTGTCATACAGGCTTTTGATGACTTCAATAATTTTAGGGCTGATGTTGTGCACTTTCATTGTTGCCCATAGAGCTGCATGCCAGACTCGGTCAAACGCCTTCGATCTTGAAGTCTATGAACACATGATATAGAAGTTGTTGGTGCTATAGGTATTTCTCACAGATTATTCTGAGGTTGAAAATCTGCTCAGTGGTACTTCGCCCTGCCCTGAATCCTGCTTATTCTTCAGCTATGATTTGTTCAGCTTGGGGTTTCAACCTGTTGAATATTATTTTCAGGAGGACCTAGCTGGGATGGCTGATGAGGCTGATGGTGCGGTAATTTTCACACTCCTGAAGGTTACCTTTTTTGGGAAGAGTGATGACAAGCGACTGGGTCCATGGTATAGGCCACTCCCCACTCTGCCAGATCTTGTTACAGATAATAGTGAGGGCATCAATCATCGCTTCTCCTCCTGCTTGTAGCAGTTCCACGGGTATGTTGTCCACTCCCGCTGACTTCCCTTTCTTTAGCGATTGCACTGCTGCCTCAAATTCTTCCCGGATTTCTTCTTCTTCTCTGTTCTCGGGACATGCTAGAACTAATGGGTCTCCATTTGGTGTATGGTTGTAAAGGTCAGAGCAGTACTCTGTCCATCTGTCCAAGACTTCTTGTTCTTCTGTAAGGCATATGCCAGATTTGCTTTGGATCGTGGAGACTTTGGGTTGTTTGACACTTGTCAGCCGCTTCACAGTCTGGTAGGCCTTCTTGCTGTTGTTCTTGTTCAGACTGTTCTCTATTTCTTGGCATTGATCTTCTATCCAGTTCTCCTTTGCTGTGCGCATGCCTTTTCGGATGTCATTGTTGATTTTTCGGTAGACGTCAGCTCCCTGTGAGGTGTTCTTTTTTTTTCTTTTTTTTTAATCTCTCTTTGTTTATCACACAGATCCAAAAGTTCAGGTGTGATCCACAGCTTCTTCTTTAGTCGGTGCTTGCCAAGGATCTCAGTGGCGGCATCTGTCACAGCTGAGTTGAAGGTGGTGGTCATGGTGTTGACATCTACTTCACCAGCCCCCATAGTGAGCAGTGGTGCAAATTTCCTTCCAATTGTGGCCTGAAATAGTTCTGCCACCTCCGGGTCTTGCAGTTTGTCCAGGTCGAACTTCAGTCTAGTGCACTTTGCTGTATTTACTCTCTTCAAGTGGAGCCGGAAAGACATCATCACGAGATCGTGGTCACTTCCGATGTCTGCTCCTGGAAAAGTGCGTGTCCTGCCAATGTTAATGCTTGATCTGAAGCGTTTCTTGACCATGATGTAGTCTATTTGGTTGTGATGCTCCCCGCCGGGACTGTGCCATGTCCATCGTCTGGAGTTTTTGTGGAGACCAAGCGTGTTTGCCAGTACCAGATTGTTGTATCTGGCAAACTCCAAGAGTCTCAGACCCCTGTCATTTGTCTCGTAGTTGCAGTGGGGTCCACATGTGTCTCCCCAGTTGTGGTGCGCATCTTGGCCAACCTTCGCATTCCAGTCGTCTTGCACTATGACTATATGTTCTTCTTCGGCACTTGGTGAAGGACCACCTGTAGATTTTCATAAAAATCCTCCACTTCGCTGTCCTCATAGTCTGATGTTGGGGCATAGGCCTGGATGATGGTGATGTTGAAAGGGGCTGCTCTCAGGCGGATGGTAATGAGTCTACTGAAGACTGGGCTGCAACCCATGACAGTGGCTAGAATGTTCTTGTGGACCAAGAATCCAACGCCGTGTTCGTGCCTTTCATCTCTACCGCTGAAATAGAACTTGTGGCCTTTGTCGGTCGTTGTTTCACCTAGGCCTTTCCAGCGCAGTTCGCTGATGCCTAGAACGTTCCATCGATAGTGGTCCAACTCGTGGGCCAGTTCTTCTAATTTTCCTTCCGCAGTTAGGGTCCTGACATTCCAGGTTCCTATGACGATATTGTTTCTCGTTCGGATCTTGCTAAATTGTTCATCAGTAGCATACTTAACACCTCCGTCCTGGTGGTCAACGGAAGGCGCGGTCCTTGAGCCGGGCGACGACCGATCCGGTATGGAATTAGTGGATTGTGTCATCATGTAGTGTGTCTTGGGCAAAAAAGACCTGGCGGTGCCCAATCCTCTCCAAGCTGTTGGCCACAGCCGAAATCCACGAATACAGTGTGGCTCGCCTTGGCCCTGAGCATGTGGTCGTTGCATGAACCTGTATATAGTAACGTGAGGTTCCTCCGCCCTGGCCGGTGATTTCTGTGTAGAAGACTTTCGCCCAGTGATGCCGTGCTAACATCACCCCTGTTAGTCGCCTCCTACGACACGCCGGGAAACGTTGGGTCTATTCTATTTAATGTCCGAACCCACAGCTGTAGATGCTATCCAGACTATTCTTGAACACATTAAGTGATCCAGCATCCATGCACAGCCTCGGCAGTCAGGTTACCAAGGGGTTACCACTCTATTAGTAAAAAAAAAAAAAAAAAGGTAAAGGTAGTCCCATAGCCTTGTGGCCGTAGGGGAGCGTGATGTTGGAGATCACACTTATCTTGGGCCAGCGTAATGAGGGTGATGCCCAACTCTCTCCCTCGCTGCTTTACCTTCCCCACCCTCAAGAGAGTAGGTACTCAATCACAGTTGAGTCAACTGGGGGCGTTGTTGTTTGTCGCTTCACACCTTAGCGGTCACCCATCCAAGTGCTAACCGCACCGGACGGTGCTTCACTTTCGACACAGTAGCGAGTGCTCCAACCACTGCACTATCCGACACCCCCTATTAGTAAAATACTTGTTAAATTTGCGAGTATTATTAAAAGTTTTAGTCAGTTTAAATTTGTGACCTCGTGTTAAACCAACATCATTAAAATTTAAAAGAGAACAAGTGGTTAAAGGATCATACAATTTGTGCACAATTCCACAAATCTTCCTGGTGAGTCTGCGCTGGACACCCTCGATCAAGTCAATATGCCTCCTTAAATATGGGCACCAGACAGGGTTAGCGTACTCCAAGATGGGACGTATAAGGGCCTTAAAGAGCGGAACCATTATATCCTTGGATTTGTTACTTATAGTTCTTACAAGCAGGGCTGATATTTTGTTGGCTTTCTTAACAGTACTCTCAATGTGATTCTCAAAGCTGAGCTCTGTATCCACTATTCAGATTCAGATTCAGATTCAGAAAACTTTATTATCTCCAAGGAGAAATTCTAACATGTATTTGCTGTCAGCAAAAGGTAATAAAATGTAACAATACTATAAACATGTAAACATGTACGTGTAATCACGCTTATGTACATATTAACAAGAACATTTCCGACACATTGTAAAACTTAAAATACATATCACACTACATGTCCTTATTGCACTTCAACATAAATAAATAAAACACCTACCCACAAACACACACACCCACACACACACATCCACACACACATGGGTTAGACATGAGATTATAAAATTATAAACGTTATAAAGCATCTTTTAAAAAAAAAAAATACAATCATCAAACTTTGCGTATCATTCTATAATACAATCACAGATTTTAAAACGTATGCATTAGTTAACTAGATACATACCAGTTGAATAGTTGAAAAATTGCTGCAAATATTATAAAATTCATCTCTAGTACTCCCATAAACCACTCGCACCCAACTCATTCAGTCAACATTTATTAAGAATTTGTACTGATTTGGGTACAAAACTGTTCTTAGCTCTAACTGTAGAAACATTTGGCACTCTGAAACGGCGACCAGAAGGAAGGAGCTGGTAGTGCTGGGCTAGGATGTGAGTGGAGTCTCTTACAATCATGCTCGCTTTCTTTCTTACTTGCCTTTCGTACAACACACACAAACTCTCCTGCTTTTCACCCACCACTTTCCCACACACCTTCACAATTCTATCCAACACATTCTTACTCCTCACACTGAGACCTCCAAACCAGCAAAGAAAACCAAAGGTCAGCACCGATTGAATAAAACATCTGTAAAAGTTACATAAAACAGACTTGTTGACTTTCAGAGAGCGCAATTTCTGGAGGCAATATATTCTTGACTGACATTTCTTATGGATGGAAGTAGTGTTGGAATCAAAGGTAAGCTTATTGTCAAGTATTGTTCCCAGATATTTGTATTCCAAGACTCTCTCCACCTTTTCTCCATCAATCACTAAGTCAGGCACAGCAGATGGGTTTTTTTTTCTAAAATCAATAATCAGTTCTTTAGTTTTCTTCACATTTATATTTAAGAAATTCTCTTTGCACCATGCAATAAACCTTTGCACTTCCTTTAGATAAACATTTGCAGAGTTGGAGAGGTCTTGAAGGGCAGAGTCATCTGAGTACTTAATGAGAGGTGTATTTTCAGAGCCTGTGCAATCGTTGGTGTACAGAGTAAACAGAACAGGAGATAGTACAGTGCCCTGAGGGGAGCCAGCTGATGTAGTTCGAGTAGAGGAGAGAGCTCGCTGGAAGCAGACTGACTGAGATCTGTGAACTAGAAAGCTGACTATCCACAGGATAAGCCTGGGATTGACGTCAAGGGCCAGAAGTTTGAGCGCCATGAGATGAGGTTGTATCGTATTAAAAGCAGAAGAAAAATCGATAAAGAGAATCCTAACGAAAGAACTAGGTTTATCCAGCTGTGTATAAGCATTCACTCCAAGATCTCTCTCAGCACCAGTCGTCTCAATCTTACACCTTTCTTTACCATCATTCATAAAGTACTCATGCTGGGGATTATTTTTGCCCAAATGCAACACCTTACATTTTTCACTGTTAAATTTAAGTAGCCATGTTTCCGTCCATTCAACCAATTTGTCAATGCATTGCTGCATTTTCTCCTTAGACTCCTCACTTTCATCAATTTCTGCATATCCCTTTGTGTCATCAGCAAATATCTTTAGGTCACACTCTACATTCTCTGGCATGTCATTTATAAAATATATAAATAATGTCGGCCCCAACACGCTCCCCTGAGGGACACACACCGCTTGTAACACTTAATTTGTCAGAGCTGTTACCGTTAACAGTCACGTACTGGGTCCTGTCAGTCAGGAAACTCCTTATCCATGCAAGTGGGCTGCCACTTATGCCATAACCTTTTAGTTTCTTTAAAAGTCTGAGATGTGGAACAGTATCGAATGCCTTCCTAAGGTCACGATATACAACGTCGACTGTTCATATACAGTGTCGACTGTTCATCCAAGGAGGACATCCAGTCATTTATTGTCACCAGCATTTCAAAGAGCATTATTTAAATCTTTTTTTTTTTTTTTTTTTTTTTTTTATTCTTTCAAAATATCACATAAATAGAAAAAAAATACAATCACAGCATTTATACTACATGACATTACTTAGTAATTAACTTACATACCACACACACACACACACACACACACATACACACGCACACACACACACACACTCATACACACTCATACACTGAGGTTCTTCCCTTTTTTCATTTCCGTGGAATATTTTATAAATTCAATATTACAATGAACAGAAACTGACTAAACAATCACATCTGTATCACCCACAAAAAAAAAACCCAGTGCTCCCACAAATCATTGAATTTGTCTAATTCAAACCTGTTACGTGCATTATGTTTTTCTACTTCGTACTTCATTTTTAAATATCTCCTGAATGCATACAATTGTGGCAGTACCTTATCAAATTTACATTTATAAATAAAATACTTTGCCACCAAAATGACATATTGGAAGGTCTTTGATACTGTACGGTCATGAGAATATCCAAGAAGGACATGAACTTCAGAAAAATCAAATGCCTCATTTACCAAACCACTATCAAGTAATACATCACGCAGGTTACTCCAAAATCGTCTCACAAACCTGCACTGAAAAAACAAGTGTTGAATATTTTCACGCGCTTCTTCACAAAAGCTACAGCATTCATCAGGTGCAATACCCATGTATTGAAAAACAACGTTAGTACCAATTATACGATGAACCAACCTTATCTGAAACCATTTTAATTTAACTTCTTTTATCGCTTTTATTTCATACAGAATGTTTTTCCAGTTCAGTTCGCACTTAAGTTTTTCTTCCCATGTTTTACAAAAATTTGGTGTTACATCATCCGACATTAAAAGATTATAATACAGTCGAGCGCCCTTTTGGACAGAAAATAACGTTTTAATAATCAATGTATCACCCATGGCCATATCATTCACAAGCAGTATATCGCTCTTTCTAGCGTATTCCTTAACTGCATTTATACAACCACAATAAGTTAGAAAGTGGCCTCGGACATTATACTTTCTTACAAATTCATTGAAAGACAAGAAACTGCCATTAGGATGAACGAGGTCTTTTACTTGAAAAATATTTTTAGACGACCATTCGTTTATGTATAAACACTTATTCCCTACTTTAATGTTTTGATTATAGAAAATTGGTTCAGCTAAAAATTCTTCAGATTTTGTCACATGGATACGTTTACCAAATAGGCTATAAGCATGAAAAACGTCTTTCCAGAATTGGTTTAAATTAGCAACATTTTGTGGCAAACATGAACCAACCGTTTTTAGATTATTAGCTAAAGGAAAAGTACCAAGAATAACCGATTTCCATTTATGCTCAGTTAAATAGATCTTTTTAACCCAAGTTAGCTTTAAACTGTACACATACTGACGGATGTTCGGAATGCCAAGTCCTCCTTCTTCAACGCTTTTCATGGATATTTTTCTACTAATTTTGTCCCTTTTCCTTCCCCAAACAAAGTCAAAAATAGTTGTTTGAAGTGATTGCATAGTATGGTCAGGTGGGTTTGGCAGAAGCAGCCAAAGATAAGTCAGTTTAGAAAGTATTAACGATTTCAAAATAGCAACTCTACCCAGGGGGGTGATCTGCCTCTTTAGCCAAATGCCGTACAATCTTTTAACTTCTTCAAATTTATTATTAACATTAATATCGATTATATCCTTCAGGTCGTTTGTAAACAGAATACCAAGAATCTTAAACTGTCGTGGGTTCCATTGTATGTTTAAATGCTGCATGTATGTAACTGGTGAATTGCGTTTATTACCTAACCACACTGCGTTTGTTTTACTCACATTTAGGAATAGCCCTGAGTAATTTCCAAATGTGTTGATTGTTATTATTGTTTCCTCAAACGAAGCTTTGTCCCCTTCTAAGAAGATTTCTGTATCGTCAGCGTACTGTGATAACTTGTGTTCTGTTTCGTGTATTTTAATACCTTTAATATTATTATTTTCCCTAATCATGGTACCTAGAATTTCGGCACATAGAATAAAGATATAAGGTGACATGGGGTCTCCTTGTCTGCAGCCTCTAGACACTGGAAACCAGCCAGACACTTGTCCGTTTGCAGAAATACATGATTTACAGTCAAAATGTAAGGTTTTAATCCATCGACACATGTCTTCACCAAAACCAAAGGCTTTTAAGGTCTTAAGTAAGAAATTCCAGTCTAAACTGTCGAACGCCTTCTCAAAATCACAGCAAAGGAGCAAACCGGGCGCATCCGTGGCAGTTACATAATCAATAATATCATAAACTAATCTAATATTATCCCCGATAAATCTATTTTTAACAAACCCAGTTTGATCTTCATTAATTAATCTTGGTAGAACTTTTTTCATTCTATTAGCTATAGATGTTGATCCAATCTTATAAACGACATTAAGAAGAGAGATTGGTCTCCAATTCTGTATCCGCTCTTTTGGTCTATCAGGTTTAGGAATACAAATAATAACACCTTCTTTTTGTGTACACGATAACTCCCCTTTACTAAATCCTTCATTTAAAGATCTGACCACGAATGCGCCCAACTGTCTCCAGAACACTTTAAAAAACTCTGCAGAAAACCCGTCTGAACCTGGACTTTTATCATTTTTCATGTTCTTAAGTGCGTAGCTGGCTTCCTCAAGACTTAGAATTCCTTCAAGAGATTCCGTTTCAAACAAGTTTAGAACGGGTATATTATCAACTAGGTCACTGATTTCACAAGTTTCTAAGTCTCTTTTAGTATACAAACGCTCATAGAAATCTTTAACCTCGTTTACA
Source organism: Oncomelania hupensis (assembly GCA_036898135.1). NCBI lineage: Eukaryota > Metazoa > Mollusca > Gastropoda > Littorinimorpha > Pomatiopsidae > Oncomelania > Oncomelania hupensis. The sequence continues at coordinate 208,667 of CM072516.1, forward strand.
ATAACATCAGTATCGCTGGTTACGGAGCCATCTTTTAAAGTTAGTTTATTTATATGTTTATTAACGTAATTTCTCTTTTCCAAGCTACAGAAATACTTTGAAACCTTCTCCCCATCTTCCACCCATCTAGCTTTAGAACGCAGTAACACACCCCTCATTCTATGATCCCTTATGTTTATTAATTCTTGCTTGTCTTTTTCAAGAGATGCATGTTCTTCCACACCTAAGGTTTCTTTTCTTTCAAACTGTTCGATCCGATCTTGCAATACTTTTTCTTTTTCACCAGCCTCCCTTTTTTTAACAGCAGCGTATGAAATAGTCTTACTACGGATTTTCATTAATAATACATCTAAAAACAATTGGTCTGAAACCGTCAACTGAATATCCCACAGCGGTATATCATCTAACTTATCTCTATTATAAGGGAAAACTGCGTATTCAGCTAGGACAGATTTAATTTCACAGTTTATTGTCACTAAATATTTTCTATCAAGTAACAAAGACGAGTTGAATTTCCAAAAAGAATGTCGGGTATTTTCTTTTCCAAACTGCAACGTTAGGGTGACTGCGGAGTGATCAGTTCTGTAACCAGGCTTTATATCCACCTCCTGAACAAAACACGAAACAAGATCAGAAATTAGGAAAAAGTCTAAGCGGCTTTGCTGGAGAGGAGTGTTTCTACGCCAGGTATATCGTTTGCAGTCAGGATAATTTGTCCTCCATATATCTGTTAAATTTAAATTGTCCATCATTAGTTTAACCTGATCATGAGCTCTTACATTATTTTTCTGTCTGTAGTTATTGCAGTCTAAATCGTAGTCTAATACCAAGTTCCAGTCTCCCCCAAAGATAACATGTTCACATTCTTCATACAACTTTACCGTTTCTTCAAGTTCTATATAAAAACTGGGGTCATCATTGTTTGGCCCATACACATTAACAAGCACAAAATCTTTCTCATACATCTTTAAGTGTATTATAAGCCAGTTACCATTTACATCTCTGTGAACATTACATATTTTATATTCAAAAACACTATTAAAAAGAATCGCAACTCCTCTCGACTTAGAAGCGAAAGAAGCGAAAAAAGCATCAAACCCCCATTCATTTTTTATTTGTTTTTCTATTTTTGGATAAAAATGTGTATCTTGCAACATGCAGACACAGTATTTATTCTCTCTCAAGTAATGAAACACATCTCTTCTCTTCTGCGAGTCCCCTAACCCCCTACAGTTCATTGAAACAAAATGTACTTGATTATCTCCCATTATATAGCATATAAACAAACAGTTTTATCTTTTCCAAAGTGATCAAACAATTCCAGAGCTATCCAACAATGTGAGTATAAACATGTATACCCAAGAGGTAGGCAAGATTTCAGTGACATGGAAAACCAACAAACACAACATTTCAATACTTGTTTGTATAAGGAAGAAACCCAGTCATGTCTCACTCTTACATCAGACAACACAATCAACCCATTCATTCTACTTTTCTCGCAACGATTATCGTACATCGATGAGACGAATATAGATTACTTTCAAACCTCTTACCAATTCTGAAAAAGAAAGCAATTCTATGTGAATGTTTAAATTGCACAATACAATGATTCCTTTGAAACTGTTCAAATGAAACACACAAAAAAACAACAAAAACATTATATGCAAAAGTGACAAAATGCAAGACACCGTAGATACATTATTATGCACGAGCAGGCACCGACTCCCACCACACAACTTATCCTACTCAGACAACCAGCAATCATCAGTTTGTTTTGGCTAAAAAAAGAGTAGTCTAGTGTGAAAGGTCAAGGACCCGCTGTGCGAACCAGCGCCACTAATCGCAAAAAGCAAAACAACATCGCACAGCTGGTGCACACGCCGGCTACTATTCAACATAAGTAAGCCTAAAAGGTATTCACAAGTAAGAAAAGGAATCGAACAAACAGCAAAATTAAGCGACTTACACATGAGAATTATTGTGTCCCTAACACCAACAACAGAACAACAACACTGATGTCAAAACTATAAACAACATTAAATTTTAACCAGCCAATCAAAACGATGACACACAAAGAGTTATAGTTTCATTCAAAACAGCAGTTTGCAGTACGGTTGAGTGTACCTGTACCAATCCGCCTCATGTCTTACTTATATTAGGCTTTTTGAACGTGAGAAAGAGTGATGTATGATGAAGCAGCTAACGAAAAAACCTTTACGTGGAAATAATAATAGTTTTTTGTGTACAAACATAGCACAAGAGATATGTACAAGATTGACAGTATACATGATCAAAATATACATTCAGCCAAAACATCTATATTCTCAAATGAGTTATTCTTCCTTGTCACTTAACAGGAAAAAAACAAACAGACGATAGTTATAAGACAATAATTTGACAGTTAATATCTATATAGATTGTTTATAATGTACTTCACTAATTGTACATATATGATCATGACCATTTCTGGCATACAAAACCATACCATTGATGCATGCTATCTAGTAAAACAGAAGACTTGTAGATTTATATACAGATTAGCAGTACGACTCACATGTTTAGCACACATATTTCACATGTCAAAGTGTAGAACATAAAAGCATAACATGAAGAAAAAAAAGAGAATACAGGAGATTTCTCACAACATCAACAATATATTCATTCTATTATTCTTTCATGAGGGATTGTCTTAATATAAAATACAACAAATATATAAGTTTTTTTATGATTACAATGTTGCCTGTAATACAAATTTATATACACATATCTCAAAATAATATTCATTATAGCCATCTTACATGAGGATTATCTTACATTATAACAAACAATCAATCACACACACAATAATACAATAAATAAGTAAATAAATATAAATTATAATAATAATAATAACAGATCAAATAAAATATATTATCTTACTTTATGATTAAAAGGTTCTTGCGCTATAGATACCTAGTATACTAGGCACACACGTACATATACATGTACTCCAATGCCTTGTTCATTCCTATTAACTAGACGAATTACAAACTAGTAACTAGACAAATTATTATTTGGTAGATTATACAAAACAAATAAAACATATTTATAAGACAACAAAGTGTACTTTGACACACAAACGGACATTTATGTTTTCATTAGGCTAGCAGTGCCCAGCACTCCCTCTAGTCACTACCAATTGCCCCTTACAGAGCTTTAGACAGCACTGTGTTGACATCTGCACCACATTTTATGCGAACTGTCTTACCATTATAGTATACTAGGCCCACAAATTTATATACATGTACTCCAATACATGTACTCCAATGCCTTGTTCATTCATATTAACTAGACGAATTACATACTAGACAAATTATTATTTGGTAGATTATACAAAACAGATAAAACATGTTTATAAGACAATAAAGTGTACCTTGACACACAAAACGGACATTTATGCTTTCATTAGGCTAACAGTGTTCAGCACTCCCTCTAGTCACTACCAATGGCCCCTGACAGGGCTTTAGACAGCACTGTGTTGACATCTGCACCACATTTTATGCGGACTGTCTTACCATTCTTCACCTTGGCAAATACTCTGCCGTTACTTGTCCAAGATGCCAGGGATGCAGAGTGTTTGTAAGCCTCCTTACACAACCTAGCATTCTCCGCTGTCAGGTCCTCTCCCACAGACACCTGCTGACCCTTAAGATTCCTGCGGTTGGCAAGAATTTTGTCGCGCTGCGTCCTGTCCTTAAACCGGATGATGATGGAGCGCTTCTTCCTGTCTCCTCCTCCTACAGCAACAGCACCCACCCTGTGGCAGGCTTCTAGGTCCTCTGGTTTGACGTTGACGCCGATGGAGTCGGTGAACAGCTTGCAGACCTTTCTTGCTGTTTCTTCAGGTTTCTCGTCTTTTCCTTCCTGGACGTTGAAAATTCTTAAGTTCGAGCGCCTACCATACTGCTCTATGTCGTTCATCTCACTCTTGGTTTCTTCAAACTTTGACGTCAAGACATTCTTCACTCTGATGATTTCGTTCTTCAGACTCTCATTTTCCTTCCTCATTCGTTCGTTTTCTTTCTCCACTGCCTCCAACTTCACCTCAACGTCATGACATCTCGCTTCCATAACTTCGCACCTCTCCCCTATCTTTTCTCCCACACTCTGCACTTCACTTCTCATCTTTCCCACCTCTCCGCTCACCCAATCTCTTAGCTGTCGAATGTCTTCTTTCGTAGATAATAAAAGCATGCTACGCTGTAGCGACTCTAGTGTTTCTTGAATGGACATGTTGGACGAAATTTCACTCTCCGCTTCAAATGAGTCACTGGTCTTGCTGGTTTTATAACTCTGCGAAAGTATGGGGCTATCACTTTCAGATGCAGAACTGGAAGAGGGGACTGCTTTTCTTTTACCAACCGGCGAGAAGTATGTAGATATTTCCATCACAAACATGCTGTAATACCATCACAATCAAAGTAGTCATTCTTTTTTAAAGTCAAACTGTAACTGTTGAAGTCAAAGTATATATTATTATATTTTAAAATGTATAAAGTATGTACTGAAATAGTCTACTACTGAAATTATCACTTTCTTCTCAGGCACATTTTCAAGTTCAAGTTTCAATTCACATCCTTTTAGTAGGCCTACAACACAGTCATGGTCACAACATAGTAAGAGGTTTGAACTAGAATTGTACAGTGATTACATATCGGCTAATAGCCTGTTAGGGAGCGATGCAATAACACGTCTTACCCCTACGACGTTCGCTCACCGAATCCATTATTTAAATCTTATTATTACTATGTATTATTGTTTTCATTATTGACATATGCCGATATGGAGAAGTAAGTTTGATAAGTTAATAAGTCTGCCCAAGTCCTACCTCTAAATAGCATTCAGTGTACCTTTCTGTGGTAACATCTCATGACCTCTTGTTTGTTCTGAAGTGAAATAACCATAAATTTTATCTGTGGATAACTGCTATATATACAAGATTATGTCATTATCATATAATTCCCCAACAAACTACTACTTTTGTTCTTTATTACTTCTGAAATTATATTTTTGTTTACATACGTATGTGAACTTAAATTTATTTTGTGAAATTATCCATGTCCGAACACATATTATTCTTAGCAGTTAAAATTTGTTAAGAGAGTCAAAACATCACAAGGATACAGTTTTAAGTGGGAGAGGCAGAGGGTACAACACAGGATGAGCGTACCGTTCTTATTGACCATTCTTAAAATGATGGTGCGGTGTTTTTCTGGGGACATTTTGTCCACCTGGGTGTGCTGGTACGGGGTTTCAGTATAAATAGTATCCTTACTTTCTGCAGACCTGATAGTGATCTAAGAGAGGTTTCCCCTGAAATGGGGCAAGGGACCGGCCGAAAACGAATTTTAGCATTTTTTTTTAACACATTTCTTTGCATCTAGTGACATTTTGTAGCTATTATACACCTTTCATAAGAATGCCATTCTCCTCCCCACACTTTAAAAAAGACCACTAGGAGACAAGTTGTAGATGTGGAACTGATTATCACACAACAGACATAATGCACATGTATCAATGAACAAATTTACCCGATACTGGGAGGTGAGGCGAACATGGTGGTAAGCTTCTGCTTGTAGGCAAATGTGTGTGTGTTGATGATACAGTCGGTCACTGAATAATATAGTGTTCCAGCAAGGTGTCCGCGGATTGTTTCGCATTTCCATTTTTTTTTTTTAAATTTCGTTTTCGCGGATTTTTGCGATTTCGCGGAGAATTATCAGGTTTGTTTCTGGAATTTAGTGCTTTAAATTCCCACTGTCGCTGTCTTTCTCATTCCTAGATCAGTCACCTACCTTTTTTCTTGAAAATTCTTCTGGGACAAAACTCATTTGTGTACGAGGTCTGTTGGGTCAGCTTGGGAATTTGACGCTTTCTGCCAGGTGGTCAATACATTACACCTGGGGATTCCTATGTTATTATTTGGCAATGTAGGCAATTTGTATGTATGTGTTTTGTTACTTTATAATGATGTTTGTATTCTACTTTGTTTCTGTAAACAGGGTTCGATAAATTAGAGTATAGCCTGATCAGTGTCCCCTGCCTGGTATATCTTTATTGTAAAGTGACTGGCTGGTGGAGTGCCTTCAGTGTTACCACGAGGGGTGTTTCGGCAGATCTTTTATGCGGATCAGAGATGATTTTTTTTTCAGCGAAGTTGTGGTCTTGATTTTGTGATCCTGATTCAGTTCTTTGCTGTCCGCTGGACCCTGTAAGCAATGAATAACTTGTCCACATGCATGACATTTTGAAACGAAGGTTAAGATTAGAAAAACGATCCGATAACCTGCATTACAAAGTTCTATCAAGTATGAATCATTTTATTGATTCATACGAAATAATATGGATACACGTGTGCATGTTCTGTTCTTACAAGTGTTCTGACCCCACACAAATATATGTTAAGTCACTTGAAATACTGCACTACGTGCCATTTTTGTTGTATGTGAGTAGACTATTAATTAATTAGACTAGTATGTCTCATGTAGTAGACTTAATTAATTAGACTAGTATGTCTCATGTAGTAGACTTAATTAATTAGACTAGTATGTCTCATGTAAACTAACACGCTGCCAATGCCTATCACACAATCACCAGACACCACAGAAAACAACGATCACCAGACATCACAGAAAAGAGCAATCAAAACAAAATAGTCTTCAAACATCCTTTTATTTCATACACAGAATCACAAATGTTTGAATGTTGATGGCTGCTATTGGTATAACGATACTGCATGTATAACAAAAGTTGGATTATTCAGGCTGTTTTTTCATGCTTGAAAAACACATACTGCTTCAGACTACAAAGCTGGATTGTTCATGTGTCAAGTGTTATGACATATACACAGTTGTGGCAAATGTACTAAGTAACTGTTAATTGCTGGAACAAGCAGCAGGTGCTGGCAGCTGACCCGATTTGTGATTCCAACACCAAAGGCGCACATACACACACAACAACAAATATCTACAAAGTGATGTCTCTCTACTACTTCAGCTCATCAAACAGGCATCTGGCCACCTGAAACATGAGACAACAAAAGGCATTTACTTGAGTTGAAGATTAAATGGGACTAGAAAATAACAACTGCCAAGTATAAATACAATTAACAAACCAATGTGCTTTACTTCATAATAATAATTATAATAATACAGTAAAACCTCCGTTTTACGACCTTCAAATTGCCATTAAAATGAGGTCTTAAATTGGAGGGGTCTTAAAATTTATTTATTGTTGCTTTAGGTTCAGCGGACTCTTCCGAGCCAAATCAGGACCGGACAACCCCCGATCCGCATAAAAGATCTGCCGAAACAACCCTAGTGGGAAAATTGAATGCCCTCCACCGGCCAGTCACTTTACAATAAAGACATCCCCGTGGGGGACGGCTGAGGGTTGACCTCAACTACGCGAACACCCCGGTTACAAAAACAAAATAGAATACAACCATCATTATAAATCATCAACAAAACACATACATATAAAATGCCTATAGTGCGAAATAATACAATCATAGGAAGCCCTAGTGACCACCCGGCAGAAAGCGTCCAACACTCCCAAGCTGATCCAACAGACCTCATACACAAACAATGAGTCTTGTCCAGGAAGAGTTTTCAAGAAAAAAGGTAGGTCATTGATCTAGCGAAGAAGAAGAAAGTATAGCAGAGTGATAGGACAGATCAGGAATGGGAAAGAGCAAATGATGAAGACAGCGACAGTGGGAATTTAAAGCACTAAATTTCCAGAAAGTGGGGATACTATTTATACTGAAACCCCCGGCACTCCAACGGGGGGAACTGTTGCCGCAGTGAATTAGTCATGCCTACAAAGGCAAGACAGGTTTTCAACTGGGGCTTTCACTGTTCCCTTTATAGGTTAGAACAATCTATAGTGACAAGATTGCTCATGACCCCAAGGGGTGGGGGTCTTAAAAAGGAGGTAGGACATTTTCTAGAAAGACATATAGAAAATTAATTAAGTAAAATAAATACATGTACAAAAAGTTAACATACCATTAAATATAGAGAACATCTACCATCTTTCAGAAATATAGATTAAACTCTGTCTCACAACCAATACAGTCAATATCTTCCAGTTCCTCATTATTTACAAAATTTAAAAAAAAAAAAAAAAAATCAATGTTGGTATGATAGTTGTTTAAAAGTGTATGCAAGGGCTTAGTTCATGTTTGGAGTTATAACTATTTATAAGATATCCCTATCCTATCCTGTCCTGTAACCCGGAGGTAATAGGGGCACCACAGATGATTGTTTAACCAGCATACTCCATCTTTCTCTGTCCTCAGCAGCCCTGATGGCTTCGCTCAAGTCAAGTCAAGTCAAGTCAATGTATTCTTTATTCCATCAAAGAGGAAAATTTGTTTTGCCACCAGGATACGCACTGTATAAAAACACATATGCCCACCACATACTCATCGTCATCCTATCATAACTTACAACCACAAAACCATATCACATGTGTGCTAATACACTAATACAGTTTAGCACAAATTAAAATAACACTATTCAATTTCTACAGCTATCATAACTTAGAGACAAAGTTAATAAATTGTATTAATACTACATATAGATACACATACACACACGCACACACCCACACCCATATATAAACATACACACATACATACACCTATACATACATATACATACACATATATACACACATACACGCACACCCACCCAAATACACACACATGTACAAATCACACCAGCTCAATGCCTATGTGAACAGCACTCTTAGGTTCTCCCACATTTTGCTGGCTGCGGGCTATTTATAGCTTGCCTACACTCTCCCTTTCAGTTAAAGGAAAGGAAAGAAGAGCACCGGCGAAGCTATTTATAGCTAGCCTGGCTGAACTAGCTTCAAAACCTAAAAGCTTTGGTTGAGTCGGTGTGAAATATGCATATACATATAATTATGCAAGTTAGCAGCACATTACATTGACAATTTAATTAGCGTAGACATAATTATTGTAATTGCTTGACTGTATAGTTGACTCTAGCTAGAGCGTGCAGTGGGGCAGTATTAACATCCGATGCGCCAGCCGGAGCCAGAGGCAGCATTCAGTCTACCCACCGCCATGGGAACAAAGCTGCGAGAGTACTTTGCCTTCTTGCATTTGATGGAGCGATACCGCCTGCCTGAGGGGAGCAGTTCAAACTCCGCGTGCAATGGGTGGGAGCTGTCAGCAGAGACCGCATGCGCCTTGCGGAGCAGGGCTTTGTCTGTTATCTCAGAGATGAGGGGGACGGGGAGGCCAATGATCTTTGAGGCCGTGTTTGAAATTTTGATCAACTTGTTTCTTTCAGTGACAGAGAGGGAGGGGTGGTATATACTACTGCAGTATGTGAGAAGGGGCTCTATGATGGAGCGATAGAGGTTGAGGAGCAGCTGGGGGTCCAGTTCGAGAGACCGCAGTCGGCGCAGCACATACAGCCTCTGCTGACACTTCCTCTGGACAGAAGTGACTTGCTCCTTGAAGTTGAGTGCAGAGTCGAGGATGAGGCCGAGGTAGCGGAAGGACTCCACTATCTCCACCTGCTCCTGCCCGATAATGACAGGCTGTACAGGCGGAGCGTCCCTTCTCGGGTCCACAACTAACTCTTTGGTCTTGATGACGTTGAGCTGCAGGTGGTGCTCTGAGCACCAGGCGGCGAACTTGTTGACAGTGGCCTGATATGTCGTCTCCGACTCAGCATCGGACATCAGGCCGAGGATGGCAGAGTCGTCAGCGAACTTGGAGCAAGAGCATTTATCACCCTCGCACTTGCAGCTGTTTGTGTAGGTAATGTACAAAAACGGGCTGAGCACACACCCCTGGGGGGCGCCCGTGTTTGTCGTCAACTCAGGCGAGAGCGTGACCCCAGTCTCCCCGCCACCCGCACCCGCTGCCGTCTGTCAGTGAGGAAGTCAAGCACCCACCGAACGATGACTGTGGGGACTTCCAGCTGCTGAAGCTTCTCCACCAGTACGTGTCTCTGCATGGTGTTGAAGGCCGAACTGAAGTCAGCAAACAGTAACCTAGCATAATGGCCGGGAGTCTCCAGGTGCTTCAGCAGCCGGTGAAGGATGGTCGCCACTGCATCTTCCACCCCCCGACCTGCACGGTAGGCAAATTGCAGGGGGTCCAGGTGTGGCTCAATGAAAGGCTGCAGGTTCCTCAGCATTATGCGCTCGAGGCACTTCATGGGTAGAGGGGTGAGGGCAACAGGGCGGTAATGGTTAGGTTCAGTGGGTCTGGGCTTTTTGGGGACGGGGATGATGACTGAGGATTTCCATAGAGTGGGTACAATGCCAGAGTCAACGGAGGCTTGGAAGAGGGGCTGAAAGGCAGGTGCAAGGGAATCAGCGCAGCTCTTGAGTAGCCGAGCTGAGATGCCGTCAGGGCCGGCCGCCTTGGTTGCTCAGTGTCAAACCAGTCCATTCTCGAATGTTGTCCTCCCACCTCTTTTTCGGTCTCCCTCTTCTTCAACCTCCTTGTACTGTGCCTTGCAGAATGGTCTTTGCAAGTCCTGATCGTCTGGTGATGTGGCCATACCATCGGAGTTTCCGTTTCTTCACCACTTTGAGCAGGTCATCGTGTTGTCCAATGGCTTGTGTGATGATCTGTCGGACTTCGTCGTTGGTGATGTGTTGGGTATAGGAAATGCCCAGAAGTCTTCTGTTGCACCTCATCTCCATGCTTTGTATTCTTCGTTGAAGATCTGCTGTGAGGGTCCATGCTACGCAAGCATATAGGAAGATGGAGATGACAAGGGAGCGCAGCAGTCTTACTTTGGAATGTAGACTGATGGTCCTGTCTTTCCAAATGAGCTTCAACCTTGTCTGATACAATAGATCCTAAATATTTGAAGCTATGCACTGTATTGAGGGATTGGCCTTGGACTTTGATGTCCGTGTGGATGCCATTGGTGTTGTTTGTCATCATTTTGGTCTTCTCTGCACTTATTTCCATTCCATAAGCTCTGGAGGTGGTGTCAAGCCTCTGTACCAGCTGTTCAAGCTCTTGTTCCTCTCCCAGGCCTGCCTACCCAAGATCTGAAACTTCAGGGACATTTTGCACTGCCGACAAGCAAGGGCGACCAATACGCGCCCAAGTAAGTAGTGGGGTCCCAAGGACCCAAAATCATGCAATCTGAGCAAGAATTTGAATTAAACAAATTTGATATAACAAGAAACTCTGTTAACAAATTATTTATTAAGCATAGCCGTACTAATTTTAGAAAACATACTTTTAGTAATAGAGTTGCACCTCTATGGAACAAACTTCCACAAAATATTAAACAGGCAAAAACTTTAAACAGTTTCAAAAATCTTATTGATGAACAAGAAATTTTAAAATCTATAAAATACGATTTTGATAGTTAAGCGACTTGAGCCGGCTTAAATCAGACCTGAAATATATGTGCTAAAGATGGGACATTAAATAAGCCGTGATGCTTAATGATCACCATGATCTAGTCCCTACACTACTACTACTAAGGAAATTGGCACTTAATCATCAGGATCTAAGTCACACTAAAAGTATCAAATGCATGCAAGCTTACCTTTTATCTATATTTACACTATGTACACCACTCCACTACACCACTGAATCTACTTGGACTTGGGAAGAGACCTGCTTGAAACCTATGTTAAATTTGTCCAATGACGCCATCGGCAAATTTAGCTCGACCACGAGATCCACCATCATGGTTTCAGCTCTTATTACGTCCAAATCATGGTTAGAAACTTGACTTGACGCTTGACTTGGAAAATAACTAGTCAACTTTTGGTTTGTTTTGTCAAGTTTTTTTAAGACTTTCCAAGCTCGCTTCTTTTTTCAAATGCTTCTTTCCCTCGACATGCCGGTTCACGTCATCCATACCACCGTACATGCAGCCGAATTCACTGGCACATATTGTGCAAAACACCTTGTATTCCACACTTCCACGTTTGATACACGGATATCTTTCGGTGTATTTCTCCCTGTAAGGCTGCAGACGCTTTGTAGACTTTTTACCACCGGCACCAGCAGATTTGGATTCACTTTCAGTTTCATCGGAAAATTCATCATCAGTCTCGTGCACCTTACGTTTTGACGCCATTTTCGATTCGAACAAAACAAACTTATTTTATCAGTACAACTTCTGTTAATCTGATGAATAAAATTTGATACAACAACAATGATTCGAACGAGTTTCTATGCCCATGCGCAGTGCGGCTCAAACAGCTGTTCGGCAACACTCGGAAGGCCGCGTCATCATCGTGTGCTGTGACTTCGGCCACTGTCGGAACTGAAACCGCGCATCATTAGTTGTTTTTTTTCCCCCGACACGCACGCTTAAAATGTGTGTTCCAGAATTTTTTTTTTTTTTTTTTTCCCGGAACGCGAAAAAAACTTCCGTATTTTCCGTAACCAATTGTAATATTTATTAATATCTGGGACAAATCCGGAAATTCCGGAACGGTAGGCAGGCCTGCTCTCCAGCCAATCCATCAATGTCATCCGCAAGATATAAGATAACCCCATTAATATTGTTGTAATTATTTTTATTCAATCATTGAATAGTTTGTTGTTGTTTTTTGAAAGAAAGCGGTTATTTCTGTTTGTTTGCATGATCCCCCCACCCGTGCATGTTCTCTTAGTATGTCACTTTGAACACCAGACATGGTGTCGGCAAGATCTGACAGGCCTCTGCTCAGGGCTAATCTGGTCAGCTCATCTGAGTATTTCAAGCTGCTTTAATGCATCGTCTGCTGTTAAAAGTTGTTAACAAAACTGTTTTCTTCAAGTGCACAAATATAGTATTGCTTTGGAATCTGACATTTTCAGATGCTAGGTCGTAAAATTTAATTATTTGAAGGTTGCAAGTTGCGTTTTATAGGTAGTCATTTAAGAGAGGTCGTTTATATAGTACAAAGCATCTGTGAATTTTTTTCCGGTCGTATGTTGGAGGAAGTCGTTTAAGAGAGGGTCTCAAAACAGAGGTTTTACTGTAATAATAATAATAATAATAATAATAATAATAATAATAATATTAATAATAATAGTAATAATAATAATAATAATACAGGATGCTATCCATGGTCACTCCCCCAAAGTTCGAGCTGGAGGCATGGTGATAAAAGGCGATTGCTATACATGTAAATAAAAGACAAAATGGGAATTAACTTTTACTTTTAAAATTCAGATTGACTGCGCTCAATTTAATACCATTATCAAATTCAGGAAAGGGGAAATTGGATTACTGAGACAAAACCCTTGGTGACCCGAGTCTCATAATTATTTAAGTAAAGAAAATGATTAAAACCTACAACCACCCCTTGGGGTCATGAGCAATCTTGTCACTGTAGATTGTTCTAACCTATAAAGGGAAAAGTAAAAGCCCCAGTTGAAAACCTGTCTTGCCTTTGTAGGCATGACAGTTTCACTGCGGCAACAGTCCCCCCCCCCCGTTGGAGTGCCGGGGGTTTCAGTATAAATAGTACCCCCACTTTCTGGAAATTTAGTGCTTTAAATTCCCACTGTCGCTGTCTTTCTCATTTGCTCTTTCCCATTCCTGATCTGTCCTATCACTCTGCTATAACTATCTTCTTCTTCGCTAGATCAATGACCTACCTTTTTTCTTGAAAACTCTTCCTGGACAAGACTCCTTGTTTGTGTATGAGGTCTGTTGGATCAGCTTGGGAGTGTTGGACGCTTTCTGCCGGGTGGTCACTAGGGCTTCCTATGATTGTATTATTTAGCACTATAGGCATTTTATATGTATACGTTTATGTTCATGATTTGTAATGATGGTTGTATTCTATTTTGTTTTTGTAACCGGGGGTTCGTGTAGTTGAGGTAAACCCTCAGCCGTCCCCCGCGTGGGATGTCTTTATTGTAAAGTGACTGGCCAGTGGAGGGCATTCAATTTTCCCACTGGGGTTGTTTCAGCAGATCTTTTATGCGGATCGGGGGTTGTCCGGTCCTGATTTGGCTCGGAAGAGTCCGCTGGACCTAAAGCAACAATAAATAAAATAAAAACCTACAACTTTCTTGATCTATACAGGACGCCAAGACTTCTTGCGTTTGTCAACATTTCAACTACCAATATTATTTACTACTATTTTAATAGATTTAGCCCTGTGCTAGCTAAAAAGTCATACTAATTCTACAGGTTGCATTGAAATAGGTCAGGAAGCACAATGGACTTCTAACGTAAATCAAGGTCCAATATATTTGTCCACTTTTATTCAGATACAGCTAAAATTAAATCTATGTTCTTTGTTGGTGATGGTGGTAGTGTTAAACTTTTTAAATTTTGTTTTGTTTGATCGTTGTTTGGTTTTTTTTTAAAGGAAAAAAAAGAAGAAATATTCAGAAATGTTACAAACTGATCTCTGGTGCCTAATTACTTTAATAAATATGATTATGATTATATGATGCGAAAGTACGCGGCGGTGGCGTCAGCATCATGGTGAATAACAGATGGTGTGCGGACAGCCACGTGGTCTCCTCGTCATGCACCACCGAACTTGAGAGTCTTGTCGTGAACTGTAGGCCATACTATTCCCCTCGTGAGTTTTCCTCTGTGATTGTAATCTGCATGTACGTCATTCCAGAGGCCTGCCCATCAGTGGTTCTGCCACAGATCTACGATATCGTCAACAGTGCAGAATCTGTTTTTCCTAACAGTGCCATCATCATCACTGGTGACTTTAACCATGTAAACTTGAAGAAATGTCTACCTAGGTACCATCAGCATGTCAACATTCCTACCCGAGAAGAGAAAACACTAGATCATTGTTATACTGCAGTGGTGTTCCTAGGATTAGAGGGCAATAGGACAAAATGTCCTAAATCATAAAATTAATCGGACATCATGTCCTGACTACATAAAAGCAATAGGACATTCAGATTGTGAAGCGAACCGATTAATGGTGCTTCTTTTTTCTTCAAAAACGAGCTCAAAACAGACTGCCCTTTAGCAACACAAAGCTTTTTCTTCGGAGGCATTTTGAGCGTAGTAAGATCGTTGCAGAGGAAGTATGGTGTCGGTTATTTCCCTTTCAAAAGTGTCGAGAGTTGCGGCCCTTTTGTTGTTCGACGGAATGTACTAGAGTGATAATAGTCTAGCATTGTCCACTATTCGAACTCGTTTTAACGGCTTTGACACTCCAGTTTGTACAGATGTTCTTTGCAGTGACCGCTCTAGTCATAATACTATCGGACAATGACTGCTAATTTCGCAATAGAATCGGACATTTGACGGGACACAGGTGTTTGCATTCGGTCATTTTCAAAGCAAATCGGACCATGACCGATGTCCGAGGCCTCGGGACATCACTGTACTGTGTTTCCTAATGCTTACCATGCTGTCGCTAGACCCAATTTTGGCGAATCTGACCATAAGTCAATTCTGCTGATTCCAACATACAAACAAGAACTTAAACGTACTAAACCAGTAGTGAGGGTAAGCAGAAAATGGACCCCTGAAGCTACTGACATGCTTCAGAATTGTCTTGAGTCTACTGACTGGGACGTTTTCAAAGACGCATGCCCGTCTCTTGACGAATATACGGACACGGTTACGTCATACATTAACTTTTGTTCGAATGTTTGTGTGCCAACTAAAACAAGCACTGTGGCACTGAAAAACAAACCCTGGTTCACAAGGGAAGTTAGAGACAAGCTTAAAATAAAGGAAGCCGAGTTTAGGAGTGGGGACAAAACACGTTTCAAAGCAGCCAAGTATGGTCTGAAAAGGTCAATTCATAAAGCTAAAGCAGAGTACGGTCGCAAATTGGAGGAGCAGTTTGCTTCCAACAACCCCCGAGAGGTTTGGCAAGGCATGCAGCAGGCCACGCAGTACAAAGATAAGAATTTCACCTCGCCTGACCCCGACCCCATGCTCCCTGATAAGTTAAACCACTTCTACGCGCGATTTGATACGCTCAACGTAACCCTGAGCTCTCCCCTGCCCCCTCCTGATCATAATCTTGCGGCCCCTTTCACAATACAGGAAGACGAAGTTAGAGCGCTGTTTAAGAAGCAGATGGTTAGGAAGGCCCCTGGGCCTGATGGTGTAACCCCAGCAGCCCTCAAATCATGCGCTAATCAGCTTGCCCCAGTATTCACTGACATCTTTAACGCTTCCCTCCAACAGTGCTCAGTGCCTAGGTGCTTTAAGACCTCCACCATAGTCCCGATTCCTAAAAAGAAAACTATCAGTGGGCTAAATGACTACAGACCCGTGGCCTTAACATCTGTGATCATGAAGGTGTTTGAGCACCTGGTGCTCCGCCACCTTCAGCGGGCTACAGAGAGCCGGATGGACCCACATCAGTTTGCGTACCGGAAGAATAGAAACGCTGAAGATGCAGTGGCTCTGGGATTGCATTACATTCTGCAACATCTTGACACTCCCAAAAGTTATGCTAGGATTCTCTTTGTGGATTATTCCTCGGCATTCAATACGATCATTCCTCACAAGCTGTATAGCAAGCTAGAGAGCATGGGAGTAGAACAGGCCTTGTGTAGGTGGCTACTAGATTTTCTCCTTAACCGCCCCCAATCAGTAAGAGTAGGCAACAAGCTCTCCGACCCACTGACCCTGAGTACAGGTGCACCACAGGGATGCGTATTATCTCCCCTTTTGTTCACCCTATTCACGAACGACTGCGTGTCGCACCATGATAAGGTAGTCATATTAAAGTTCTCAGATGACACCACGGTAGAAGGTCTGATCTCTAACAATGACGAGGGAGCATACAGGCAAGCAGTGGAGGAGCTAGTGGCTTGGTGCATAGACAACAATCTGGAATTAAACGTCTCCAAAACAAAAGAACTAGTGGTAGATTTCCGTCAAAACAGAAACAACATGCAACCCCTGTCCATCAACGGGGAAGTAGTAGAACAAGTAGACAGTTTCAGGTTTCTTGGCACAACCATTTCCTCAGATTTAGGATGGGAAAAGCACATCACTGGCGCAGTCAAGAAGGCCCATCAGAGACTATTCTTTCTCCGCCAGCTTAGGAAGTTTCGGGTCAGCCAAGCTATCATGGCCAATTTTTACCGCGCCACTGTAGAAAGCATTTTGACCTTTTCTTTCATTGTTTGGTATTCCAACGCAAACATCCAAGATAAGGAGCGTTTAGACCGTGTTGTGCGCCAGGCTTCAAGATGCGTTGGTGGGGCCCTCCCGTCCATCGAGGCTTTACATGCGCAACGTGTCACACGCAGAGCCAAACATATTATCCATGATGTGTCCCACCCCGCCCACGTGCTCTTCCAGATGCTCCCCTCAGGCCGTAGATTCCGTTCCCTCCCCAGCAAAACCACACGCTCACTGAATGGCTTCTTCCCGTTGTCTATCAGACACTTAAATCAATTATAAGGATTATTTAGGCTGCTCCTTATTGCGTGCACTTGTATAGTCATATTAGTCATGAATTGCGGGAGGGTGCTTCTGCGTGCGAATCTTTTTTAGTCATCTGTATATTTGATGTGTCTGATGATGTACATTAAAAATCATGCACCTGTTTTGTTATCTGTAATTCGGTTGTGTTTGTTGATGTCTGTATTTCTATGTTCTACATGAGTGTTCTAGTCAGGCGTGGGTCTGCTGTCTAGTATAATGGTGGTTACATAGGTCGCACTAGATCTATGCTTTATTCGTTTGTTATGTATCTTGTGCATGCCTGCCGCTGATCAAAAGCATTCTTTGTGTCATGTATATTATCACTGTATGTATGTCACTTGGCGAATAAATCTTGAATTGAATTGAATTGAATGATTCTGTACTGTAGTCAACGAAAGTTGTTCTATAAACACACCAAAACTACTTACACATTTGTCTACGCAGTGCAAAAAGTCAAACAGCTCCTCTTCACAGGTCTCATCTGTGCCAGGGTTGCTGCTCACTCTTTCTTGGCAGGACTCGAATTTGACTTTGACGGCGCAACATTCTGCGCTCTCAGAGCAAGTCTCCTTTCTTGTGTCCTGGGGATCCTGCACACAGTTTGTAGTATTTTCTATTACCCAGTTAGTACAACGTGACTGCACTAAACTCAATACATCTGGACATTATTGCCATAAATACATTATTACCATAAATTGATGGTCTAAAAGGATGGTAAAATCTGCCATTAAAAAAATATTTTTTTAATCTTTTAAAAATTGTACAGTACAGTTCAACCTTGATGAATTAAAAAAAAAATTCAAGGGAAAACCTCATACAACACATATGATTCCTAAAACAGAATAATAACATTACAACTCTGCAGTTTCCTAAATCTGACATATTCTACTACAACACTTCAAGCTATTTTTACCTCAGATTCCTGCAAGTGTCTCTATAGAAGTTGAGCATAAGGAGATGAGGAAAGAAATGAAACAAACTATAAACAGATTTACCATTATATATTACTTTCGATCACAGTTAATTATATTCTATAATTTTACAATTACATTAATACTTCTGCCTCATGTTCTGAACAGAAAAACTGATATCACTGATAAGCTATGATTTAACATTCACCAATCAAAAGAGTAAAAGAATAAAGATGAGGAAAAAATACTTCACTAATTTAGTAACTGCATTTTCAGTGTAATTTCAAATTTAAAGACTAGGTTTCCTCATTGTGGAGAATAACAAAGAAAACATAACTAACAATAACAAAAACAATAACTGAACTTTAACTTATAGTAAACTATAAAACCAGTATTAACATTAATTTAGCAACAACACCGAATCAAATGATGTAAGGTCATTACCAAAACCCATCATATATTATGTTTGTAAACTGTGAAAACCTGTAGATTAACACTTCAAGTGTCTCACCACAAGATCTTCTACTTCTTCTACTCCTGGTTCTTCAGCATGTTCTTCTGGTTCTGATTCTACTTCCTCATATTCCTCTGCAGGTTCTTGCTGTGCTGGTTCAAATTGTGAAGATGCAAATTTGTCATTCTAAATAATATATATTTTATTTTTAACTGATATGTACACAATCTATTACTTTCAAGAACAAGTTACACATATAAATACAGCTATCAGCTCAACTAGTATAATTATAAATATATTATAATTTATATTATAGTATAGTATACTGTAGTATAGTTCTCAGCCTTTTGCTCTCCGATTTAAGGGCATTTCAGAAGGCATACCCTTTACCTGTCCTCACAGAAAGCTTTCAGGCATCGGTTGTCTGAAGAATTAACCCTAAACCTAACCCCTTGCCTACCACGATGAGTTGGGGTAAGGTGAACACCACAGCAGTCAGTGAAGAACGTCAAACTTGATTAACATTTGTCCAGTCTATTCTTAAATGAATTTGTATTATCGGCTGTGACAATTTCCTTCGTCAGACTGTTCCAAGTGTCAATAATCCTGTTATTAGTGTTAGTAAAAAAAGTGCTCATATAAACTAGTATTAACAGTCTTCTGAACCATTTTAAAATCATTACCACATGTTAAAGTGCTAAATGATCTAAATAATAAGGTCTTTGTGGTTTTGGGATCACATTGGGGCAGGATTTTGTTAACCTTTATAATAATAAATACTAAGGGGTATTTATATATCACTTTTTCCTAATGACGTCAGTTCAAAGTGCAGTTCTTACGCATTTATTATACATAATGTTGAAATTAAAATATATATGAAAAAAAAACAACAAAAAAACGCACTAATAAATTATGCAAAAATATAATACAAACATGAGAAAGAATATTTACAAGTAAAATATACAAAAGGAGGGAGGGAGGGGGAGTAGGAGTGAGGGGGCTGGGTACTCAAGGTGTGACGGCCATGGTCTGAATAACAAAAGAAGAAATGATGATGGTGATGGGAGGCGAGAACAGACATGTTTAAGGAAGAGATGAGTTTTCAAGTTGGACTTACAACATCTTCTCTCAGGCACTTGTACTCAAGATCAGGAAGCCAAAGATGCTTTAATCTCCACTCATATCCAATAACCTTAAGCCCCATTATACATCTGGTAAAGTTTCTCTGTACCACTTAGATTTTGTTTATATAATGTGCAATTTGTATTTAGAGCTTCACACCATATTGCCATACTCCAGGATGGTTTGTATAAGAGCCCTAAACTGAGGAACCATTATGTCTTTACTATACATACTGACTTTATCACTAAAGTGAATATTTTGGTAGCTATTTTTTTTTAACAACATCAATAAAGTGCTCCTCAATGTGGAATCCACAATTACCCCCAGGTCTTTCTCCTGTGGAGAATTTTCTACAAATGGATAGTGGTTTCATCCTTCATGATGTAGTCGTAGTAAGTTAGGGTTACAATATATATTATTAAATAACTTCAAGAAAGGAAAATCAAAAAAGTTTTAGTACAAGACCTATTTTTCCAAAAAGTATTTTTCCCTCTTTATTTCCGCTGAATAAATATGCTACTGTATCCTGGCATGACACGTACTTTTCCAGGAGCAGACATCGGAAGTGACCACGATCTCGTGATGATGTCTTTCCGGCTCCACTTGAAGAGAGTAAATACAGCAAAGTGCACTAGACTGAAGTTCGACCTGGACAAACTGCAAGACCCGGAGGTGGCAGAACTATTTCAGGCCACAATTGGAGGGAAATTTGCACCACTGCTCATTTTGGGGGCTGGTGAAGTAGATGTCAACACCATGACCACCACCTTCAACTCAGCTGTGACAGATGCCGCCACTGAGATCCTTGGCAAGCACCGACCAAAGAAGAAGCTGTGGATCACACCTGAACTTTTGGATCTGTGTGATAAACGAAGAGAGATGAAAAAGAAAAAGAACACCTCACAGGGAGCTGATGTCTACCGAAAAATCAACAATGACATCCGAAAAGGCATGCTCACAGCAAAGGAGAACTGGATAGAAGGTCAATGCCAGGAAATAGAGAACAGTCTGAACAAGAACAACAGCAAGAAGGCCTACCAGACTGTGAAGCGACTGACAAGTGTCAAACAGCCCAAAGTCTCCACTATCCAAAGCAAGTCTGGCATATGCCTTACAGAAGAACAAGAAGTCTTGGACAGATGGACAGAGTACTGCTCTGACCTTTACAACCATACACCAAATGGAGACCCATCAGTTCTAGCATGTCCAGAGAACAGAGAAGAAGAAGAAATCCTCCCAATTCTCCGGGAAGAAGTTGAGGCAGCAGTGCAAGCGCTAAAGAAAGGGAAGTCAGCAGGAGTGGACAACATACCCGCGGAACTGCTACAAGCAGGAGGAGAAGCGATGATTGATGCCCTCACCATTATCTGTAACAAGATCTGGCAGAGTGGGGAGTGGCCTATACCATGGACCCAGTCGCTTGTCATCACTCTTCCCAAAAAAGGTAACCTTCAGGAGTGTGAAAATTACCGCACCATCAGCCTCATCAGCCATCCCAGCAAGGTCCTCTTGAAAATAATACTCAACAGGTTGAAACCCCAAGCTGAACAAATCATAGCTGAAGAACAAGCAGGATTCAGGGCAGGGCGAAGTACCACTGAGCAGATTTTCAACCTCAGAATAATCTGTGAGAAATACCTACAGCACCAACAACATCTATATCATGTGTTCATAGACTTCAAGAAGGCGTTTGACCGAGTCTGGCATGCAGCTCTATGGGCAACAATGAAAGTGTACAACATCAGCCCAAAAATTATTGAAGTCATCAAAAGCCTGTATGACAAGGCTACCAGTGCAGTCCTACACAACAGAGCCATCGGGAATTGGTTCAGAACAACAATCGGTGTGCGTCAAGGATGCCTACTCTCTCCAACACTCTTCAACATCTTCCTAGAGCGCATCATGTCGGATGCTCTTGCAGACCATGAAGGCACAGTCAGCATAGGGGGTAGAGCAATCTCCAATCTTCGTTTTGCAGATGACATTGATGGATTGGCTGGAGAGGAACAAGAACTTGAACAGCTGGTACAGAGGCTTGACACCACCTCCAAAGCCTATGGAATGGAAATAAGTGCAGAGAAGACCAAAATGATGACCAACAACACCAATGGCATCAATACGGACATCAAAGTCCAAGGCCAATCCCTCGACACAGTGCATAGCTTCAAATATTTAGGAGCCATTGTATCAGACAATGGGTCCCGACAGGAAGTCCTCTCCAGGATCGCACAAACAACTGCTGCCCTGACAAGGTTGAAGCCCATTTGGAAAGACAGGACCATCAGTCTACATTCCAAAGTAAGACTGCTGCGCTCCCTTGTCATCTCCATCTTCCTATATGCTTGCGAAGCATGGACCCTCACAGCAGATCTCCAACGAAGAATACAAAGCATGGAGATGAGGTGCTACAGAAGACTTCTGGGCATTTCCTATACCCAACACATCACCAACGACGAAGTCCGACAGACCATCACACAAGCTATTGGACAACATGATGACCTGCTAACAGTGGTGAAGAAACGGAAACTTCGGTGGTATGGCCACGTCACCAGATCATCAGGCCTTGCAAAGACTATTCTGCAAGGCACAGTGCAAGGAGGTAGAAGAAAAGGGAGACCGAAAAAGAGGTGGGAGGACAACATTCGAGAATGGACTGGTTTGACACTGAGCGAAGCCATCAGGGCTGCTGAGGACAGAGAAAGATGGAGTATGCTGGTTAAACGATCATCTGTGGTGCCCCTACGACCTTCGGGTTACGGGACAGGATAGGATAGGATAGGATCCTGGCATGACTGGCGATATACAAGTATTCAACATCACTAATAAAAAAGGCAATATTCTCTTCTAATTTAATGTTCTAACAGTTTCATTTTAGAAAACATGTATGGGGAAAAAAAAAAGCAAACAAACAACAAACTTTCTTAGTTTCTGAGAATCTTGCTTTAGAACAAATACTTGATGCATTACTAGATGCAATTTTTGTTAAGTTATCTGTCACTACTCACATTTTGACAATTTATTTTTCATTCGGAAACATAGTTACTTAAATTTAATAGTGAAAAATGTAAGGTGTTGCATCTGGGCAAAAATAATCCTGAGCATGAGTATTTTATGAGTGATGGTAAAGAAAGGTGTAAGATTGAGATGACTGGTGCCAAGAGGGATCTTGGAGTGATTGTGGATACAGTGTTCAGCTTTGAGAATCATATTGAGAGTACCGTTTAGAAAGCCAACAAAATATCAGCCCTGCTTGTAAGAACTATAAGTAATAAATCCAAGGACAAAATGGTCCACCTCTTTAAGGCTCTTATACGTCCCATTTTGGAGTACGCTAACAGGGCTGAGATTTAGCAAGCCAGGCTAAGGAACCAGCCGGGCTCCTAACCTGGGAAGTTGAAGTTGCCAAAATATTTCTCAGGTTGCCAGACCCCTTGATTGAAAGCACGGTCATTTTTTTTAAACTGTATAACTATTGCAGCTAATAAACAAGATAAATTTCAACAACAACACTGTTTCATTTTTTAAAACAAGCACTGTATAATTTATTCATCACCGACATCCTCCTCCTCAATGTTCCAAAACTTGAAGGAACTTGGGTGTGCCTTCTTCAGCTGTTTTTTTTTCTTCTTAGGACTTTATTTTTTTCGCTGGAGGCTCCGAGACACCGCTTAAAAAGCGCCACATCGTTCGAGATTGACAAAAGACTGAGAATAGGGAATATCGAAAGTACGGCAAATCTCGCGTGACTCATCAAGGAAGTCAGAGACTCTTTCCGATACACGTAAGGAAGCAAGAAGGCTAGGATCTCGCAGGGCAGTAGCGTTTCGCGGCGAGGAAAAGAAGAAAGTCTCGCGAGAAAAGGCTATTTTTACTTCGCAAATCCCTCGCTTTGCTAGCGGTACCTAACTTCCTAGCATGCATCGGAACGGCTCTCCGGTGCTGACTGCAGAAGCGGTTGGCGCGTGTTTTGTTTTACATTGCAAGTCAAAAGTCAGTGTACAGGTACAGAATCTCTACCACTGGCGGTATTTTCAAGTCGCCAGCCGGGCGAATGGTACCCCAAATCGAGCTCGCCACACACTATTTTTAGGGGCCATTGGCGAGTTGGCGAACGTTAAAGCTCAGCCCTGCGCTAACCCAGTCTGGTGCCCATACTTGATATGTATATATGTTGACTTGAATGAGGATGTCCAGCACAAATTCACCACTGGGAAGATATGTGGAATCAGCAGTGATTCACAAGTTACCTGGACCCCAGACATTGACCGCTTGTTTTTTTAAATGTCCGATTGTCAAACCTCAAGGCCGACACCTTGTCCGATTAAAACGATGACGAGTCGGACACGTGTCCAATAGTTTTCGAGTATTTTGCAGACAGGGCGAAAAGTTTATGCAGCGCTAGACGGAAAACCAAACAAGCCCCCGCTCGTCGTCTGCATGCTGAAACGTATATATATATATGCCATATCTCCCTTGTCATTGCCTGACTGACTGATAGTAGATTTAAGTCCCAGGGGGGGGGGATGAAGGAATATATTGTGTGGGATTGCTATTATTTTTATCCTGAGTCACAAAGCGACACCGCCAACCAGCGCCCTTGAAACATATACAGCTTTGTTTTAGTCAATCGGTGCTCGTGACTTACGTTTACATTGGATCTGTGTTGGCGTTGTACTTGTACTTTTGGTAAGCCAAACATTCGATCGAAATTATCGGAAATGCCTGCTAAAAAAAGACTGAAGGCAGATTAAAAACCAAATCGGATAAAAAACAAATCTCAATAACTGCCTTATGTGCGCGTAATTCAGCTCCTAGCACATCAAAACAAGCAGGCCCTACACGATCTGTGGAGGATTCTTCCGATGCCGATGGTCTCGAGGCCAAGAATTTCGAGTCAGCCTACTAGTACGCGTGTTGATCACATTTTTCAGAAGGCGTGGCAAGCACAATATCCATGGGTGACATTTGACGATGAAAAAAAAGCCATGTTCTGTCTAGGTATGCCAAAGTTCTGGTGTGGCGAAAAACTCGTGTACTCGCGGCTGCGTTAACTTTTTTTTTTAAAGTGCATTGGAAGATCATTTGACTATGTACAGCAAGTCACAAACTAGCAATCCAAGAGCAACAAAATGAAGAGGCTTGTGAGGATCTAATGTTGACAAATCAGGAGGAGGCAATGATCACCACAGCGCGAGCTGTAAACTGGCTAATTAAAGAAAATATGCCTCTCGCAAAATTTGGCTGTTATGCAGCTTTTGAAAGACAGTAACGTAGAAACCATTCAATCTCTGGATGTCTCAGATGGGGTACACTGAAAAAGCTTCAAAAGTGACAAAAGAGTATCTTCACCGGATTGTAAAGAAGTGGGCAAGCAAGAGAAAGCGCTACATTTTCAAGAACTGACCTTTTACTGTTTCGAAGTGCCTCTTTACTGTTCAGTATTACCAAATAACAAGAGTTTTTGAAAACGATGCCAGTGTCCTATTACTTTTTTGTGTTCAGGACATCATGTCCTATTGTTTTTTGGTGTTCAGGACATCATGTCCTATTAGGGTCCCAAAACATGTGCATCACTGGGAATGTAAGGACTTTCCTAGAGGAGAGACTGAAGTCACTGAGGTTGTCCAGTTTAGAGTATAGGAGAGAGCCGGGTGATTTTAATCTAAATTTTTAAAATTGTGCACAATTTGTAAGATCCTTTAACAGTTTAAGTTAACCACTTGTTCTCTTTTAAATTTTTATGATAGGTACAGGCAGGTCAAAATTAAATTTCAGGGGAAGTTAATTAAAATGATAAAATTATGAAAGAGGGCTAAAATACAAACACAAAAAACAAAACAACTTCTTTCTATCTCTACTAGAACCAGAGATACAGACCTTTAAATATGGTACATATTCAGCCGTTTTTGGCCGTTTTTGTCAAATTTCACGACAAGCTGATTTTGAGAAGCTGTAAGAAGCCACCATTTCCATAAAACATGTTCAAATTAATACAATTTGTTGCATTGTTTATGTACATTAACCCTATTTTTTTTTAGGCTATCAAACCCATAAGCAAGACCACTGGCATGACCTAAATGTTGCAGTTTCTGCAAATTTTAGCTGCGGCCGTAAGAGCAATTATGTGTGTACACTTCAAATAGCTGTAGAATGTAACATTATTGTTCGATTTTCAAAATTCAAAGTGTTCTGTGTGTGTTTTTTATAGACTTTTAAAATGAAATGCAGCATGACAACATTCCTATATATATGAGGAAATAACATTTGCCCTCACCCCCCTCCCCCCCTCACACACACATTATTATTTGCAAATGACACCTTTCCAACCTTGACTGGTTTATTCAGCAAGTTTTACTTTAGGCAACAAAGTACAGGAGCTTCTTTGCATTAGTTTCTAGCCCTAGATCCGTTATTATTATTATTATTACTATTATTATTATTATTATTATTCATTTATTGGCAGTTTTGAAGGTCATATTATTCATATGGGCCTTTTTCTTGGCTGTGTACATTTATAATAACATGACTAACATTTCTAAATGCATTATTTTGGGGTAAGAAGAGTAAACAAGAACGTAAACTTCACTTTTGCTGATTTGCATTCAGTGTAATAACATTTTCAGTCTGTAGTGTAATAGGGGTTTCCCACACCACTGTAGCCTACTGTTTAATCGGGCAGATTACCTCCCTTGGAGATTTGTTTATGAAACTTTTGCAACAGATATCTTATTTAAAGTTGAACATCCAGCGCTACAATTAAATCAGCAGTTGTCGGAACTACTTATTGACACATTTGATATTTTATGGTCCTTGTATTTATTGATTAAAACACACAGTGAACTTTTTCATCGGGCACTTCAATGCCTTGTTTCCATTTTCTCAACAGGTCAAAGGCAAGAGTGCCTCAGCGCCTTGATTGTGAAAAATACTAAATTTTAAGTGCAATTCCAGTTATATAACCTTCTAACAACATTTACAGCAAAAATACATCGAAGTATGTTTGATTTTCTACCAAAATCGCGTCTAATCTGACTCCAAAGGTCCCAGGTCAACTCATTCATGTTAGCTGCCATTTTGACACAGACTGAGAAGAACAACCAATGGCTGTGCTCGTTTCATTCAAAAGCTACGAGGCCCTGCTGAGGTTACAAGGATATCGTGTAGACCATTAGAAAGAGCGAAAATCAACGTTTTCAAAAAGTATATGCTTTGTATGCTTATTTTTGCGCTTTTTGGTCGAAAATGACTCCTAAAATTTGTTTTTTGTGATTTAGACTCTTATTTTTTTTAAATTACAGGCAAAATTAGTATCAGTTTGAAGGGAATTATCTGCACTCTCTTTCTGTGCTATTTTTAGCTGTGTACATTGAATGGGGAGACGTAGCCAGCGCAAGGAACACACCGTGTGTTTTTTTTATCACTCGGCAAGCCACGCTCACAGCGAAAAATAACCATCCAGAGCCTTTTTTTTAAAAAATTGTCAAAAATCACTCATTCAACATACAGCAAACAGAAATACATCATTGGAAAGGGTAAAAGTTCAACTTTGTTTACAGTACAAATAATGTGGTAGTGCATGCACAAATTGTGTCATAACATTCGTGGGAATGCAACTGAAAAACAGCTGCTGAAGCGTTAGTCTTACAGTTCAAGACATAGCCTGCCGGTACCTATTTATGATGATGGTTTAACACGAGGTCACAAATTTAAACTTATTAAAACTTTTAACAAAACTTGCAAATTTAAAAAGCATTTTACTAATAGAGTTGTAACCCCTAGGAATAACCTGACTGCCGAGGCTGTGGATGCTAAATCACTTAATGTGTTCAAGTAGAGACAAGTTATTTAACATTTTAAGGATAGCATCTACTCCACCAATTTGGAAACTACACAATTCTAAATTGGTAGGCACTGAGGCCAAGGGTTTGGGTCTTGGGACACTCATCAAGATTGATTATGAGGGCCAAACTAAAGGCTTTTTAGCCTGCATGCCGAACTATGCTAGATGCTATTGGCATTATTGCTAGTGTAATTTTATGCAAACTCACCACAACATCCTCCTCTTCCTGCAAAATAAAGAGATCAGTTCAATTCAAATATCAAATTCAAAATAAAACAAGTCAGTTCGCCGAAATACTGTGATACTCTAGACAACGTATGCTAAATGATCACAGTGATATAGCCTATAGGCCTACTTCTCCTCTCCTTTGCAGTAACTTTATTAGTTAGTCCTGACAGCAAGGTCAAATAGGATGGCAGTTGAAATCGTATATTTACGAGCATAAAGTCAGTGATAACTTATTTTAAGCTCAACTCAAGCAAAATCATATTTCCTTGGCATTGCAAAATGGGACTAAAACTAAACATTATCTGATAAAACGTAAAAACACACCTCTGGAGGGTCGCCCGCAACTACTACCTCGTTTCCCAGCGCCATCTTGTCCGGTGCTTGATGAGGGAGACACTAGTTTTTTAAATAATACATTTTAATTAAAATGAATTGTTCCGGTTTTATTTATAGTAGCTACAAGTTCTAACTAAAACTTTACCTTTTTATGATATGTAATAACATTTGTCTGCTTAGGATAATTACAAGCTTTGATTTGCTTTCAGAATATGAAATATATAATAAATATAGGGAGCCCATCATTCTTGTGTGTTTCAAGGGAGTTAATAACTCAGAAGTTTTCAAAGACGAAAGAAAGATGTGATAAACTCAAAGTGGTCTTCTGCGAATTTAATTTTAGTTCTGATGCTGGAGGGTTGCCTATAATTAAATACTGCTCCACTTGAGTAATGAAGCCGAGCAAGGAACATTATTTCTGTAAATAATCTATGAAGACCCGTTTTGAGAAATTGCAAATCATTGTGTTAGTTATGTAACAGTAGGCTAACACTCACTGTTTACAAAACGTTTTGAGTTTCGGCATTTTCGGGGGCCTACTTCGTTCTGGTCTTGATCTATTACATCACTCACGAGTTTCCGGAAGGATCTTGATGTCTTTGATCGACTGGACTGAGTTTATATATAAATGATCTATCATTCAGGCTACCCTTAAATGGCTTAATACATTTAAGGGGCTCACTGTAGAGTGTAGTTAAGTTACGCTAATCGTTCTAGGGTTACACATTATACACTTCCACTGTCAACGCTATGTCAACATTGTTGTTTCCCTTCACTAACTACAGGGGAGTGGAGGTTTTACATACATTATAAGAAAATAAGTAACAACAACCATTAGGCTACTGAGCAAATTAAATGGTGTATATAATCAAATATATTTTTTTTGATTGCTGGAGTTTTGTCATTAAGTTACACTCTTGTAGAAGTTGTACTGTTGTAGAAGAATTGCAGGCGGAGTTGCTGGCGTCGTTTTGAGTAGGTGGAAGTTCCAAGTGCTTTAGTTAACATTTCATATTATACACCTCCTGGATGACTGGTATTTCTGTTTGATGATGTGTACAGGGTTAGGGTTAGAGTAATTAAAAGAGTTTTTGATTATTTGGATAAGGATATTTTTAGTAAACTGTATAAATCACTAGTAAGACCACATTTGGAATATGCAAACACTGTATGGTATCCATGTTTAAAGAGACAATCAGTTGCAATTGAAAGGGTACAGAGACGTGCATCAAAACTAGTTTTAAAAGAATGTAAAAATATGACTTACTCGGATAGACTTAGTTACTTTGGACTTCACTCCTTACGTGGTCGTAGAATACGTGGAGACTTAATCCAAGTTTATAAAATTTATAATGGCATTGATGACCTAAATTGGAGTGACTTTTTTGCAGCACCTTCTTGTGACAGAACCCGAAACTCTGAGGGAAAAATCTTTGTACAACATTGCAATACTAACCTGCGGAAGTTTTGTTTTTCTAACAGAGTTGTTACCTTTTGGAACGATTTACCAGTTACATTAAAGCAAGCACCTAACATAAATTCTTTCAAAAATCAGTTGGATGAATTACCAAAATCTAAAGAGATTTTCTATTGCTATGATGAATGATTTGTAGGAAAATTGCATGCATAACAGACCCATAACAGTAATTATACTGTCAAAGAAGGGACATTCGCAAAGGCCTCACGGCCTATTTTGTCCTCACACTACTACTACTATACTACTACTACTACTACTACTACAGTGGGTCATTGCTGATGCTCAAGCTTATCAATATCATTCTGCAAAGCAGTCTTCACAGCCCTTGTTCTGCTCTGTGGCAGCAACAGAACATGTTCTTTAAGTGACTGCAAGCGTGTCCAAGGTCGCTTTAGTATGCTGTAACAGCAGATTACAGCAAGCAGGTTGTTATTTTAAGCAAGCAACCAATAATAACAAACTGCTCTCTCTTCTGTTTTTAACATTTTTTTAAATAATAATAGCCATGGCTTGCATAGACTGATTAAGCAGTAATGAATGCACTCTTCTACACTTCTCATTTTTTACCAAGTTGCTATAAATGCACCACGGGGCTGCTTACAGCAAGCAGGCTGTTGTTGTGAGCAAGTAAGCAATCATAACTTGATTTGTTATAACTATTGGTTGCCTAAACCAATAAGTCATTGACAAAGTGCTTTCTTCTCGGCTTTGTGAATGTGACAGGACATTAGCCTACAAGTACAGCATTCACCTTATTTGGTTTCAAAAGACATGAATCCTAAGGTCATCCTAACAGTAGCAGTGGTAGCTGTTGTGTGGACATTAACAGTTGACGCTGGAGAAGATGAACTGGATCCATATGATATGATCAACTTTGATCATCTCAGGATGAAAATGGACAAGGTTTGGGCTGGAGGTTTTTCTTAGATTGCATATAATTTGAACTAGTAATGTCAGTCTTATTAAAATAAAATTAAAATGTTGCACCCTAAAAAGCTTTCATTCATTTGAAAATTGTCAAAAATATTGTGAGGTCTGTGACCCCTGGCATTGACAATATGGGCTAGAGTAGTACTCCAAATAGGAGCTCTTAACCCATGGATCTGCTGTTTTCATATGTTTTGTCTATTTTTACCCTGTTGCATTCTCACACGATAACAAACAATTAATGGATGAATGCCCATGGAAGTGCTCACCAGTAAATCACAAAATCAATTTCTGATGCACGTTTGTGTGGATAGTCAGTAAATTATGTAAATACTGTGGGCAAAACCACTTTTTTCCTAAATTAGATCCAATGAAGACAGAGTTGGTTTATTCTTCAGTTTAAATTTTAATTGCAATGACGTAAAATAATTCTGACGTCAGAACATTAAAGCGCACTGGGAGAACCTGAAGACGGCTGCAAGGGAAATCAGCGCTATAATGCAGGAGATGCAGGCCACAGCATCACTAGAGGAGCTCTGGACTACTTTCAAGCAGGGCCTGCTTAAACAAGTTAAAGCAGCAGAGGAGCACATTCCATACAAGCTCACACGCAAGAAGGTCAACCACCCATGGGTCACTCAAGACATCAAACGACTCGTCAACCGCCCAATCAGACTCAATTGGCGAGTGAAGAAAACTGGCTCAGAAGAACTCCGAGCACAGGTGAAAGAACTGAAGCGCACCATACAACGACAGATGCGGCGAGGCTACTGGAACTACCTCAACGGTATCTTCTTGGGTGATGACAACCCGGACCAGGTGGGCAAAAACAAACGCTTCTGGACTTATATTAAGAACCAGAGGTCTTCAAATGTGGGAGTCGCACCACTCAAGAAGGACGGCCAGCTCACTTCAGACCCAGAGGCCCAAGCCAACCTTCTGAATAAGCAGTTCCAGTCCGTCTTCGGTGATGACGCTTCATACACTGAGGAGCAGTTCACTCTCAGGATGGGCATGACCAGCCAAGACGTCCCAGCCATGCCAAACATCACCATCACAGAACATGGGCTTTGGAAGCTGATGACAAACCTTAGCCCCCAACAAAGCTACTGGCCCAGACGGAATCAGCCCGCGCCTACTCAGAGAGCTGGCGGCGGAACTGGCTCCAGCGCTGACGGCGATTTTCCGGTCCTCCCTGTCTTCAGGCGAAGTACCATCAGACTGGAGGGCTGCACACGTCACACCGATTTTTAAGAAGGGCGAACAATACAATCCTGCCAACTACAATCCAGTATCCCTGACGTGTGTGGCCTGCAAACTTATGGAGCACATAATCGTCTGCGCCGTCATGCACCACTTCAACACCAACAACACCCTTCACGACAACCAACATGGCTTCCGAAGAGGGCGGTCGTGTGAGACCCAACTAGACCCAACTCCTGGAGTTTGTCAAGGAGCTTTCGTGCAACATGGAAGGTGGACAGCAGACGGACGTCCTAATCATGGACTTCGCGAAGGCATTTGACCGAGTCAACCACAGTCTGTGGGGTCCACAAACTCCGCTGCTACGGCATCCACGACACGGTGCTCACATGGATCGCCAGCTTCCTTAGCGACAGGCGCCAGGCTGTGGTGGTCAACGGCAGCTGCTCTTCCTTTGTCAGTGTGCGATCTGGGGTCCCCCAAGGCTCGGTGCTGGGGCCATGCTTATTCCTGGCCTACATCAACGATCTACCGGACCGACTGACTGCACTGACAAGACTGTTCGCAGATGACACAGCTGTATACAGAGTGGTAACTAGCAACCAAGAGCAAGTCCAGCTACAGCAAGACCTCCAGCGCCTTGAGCAATGGGAGAAGAGCTGGGACATGCAGTTCCACCCTGACAAGTGCACAACTCTGCCAGTCATGAGGAGCAGACGTCCCCTACAGTCTAGTTACACCCTACACGGTTACACTCTTGAGTCAGTCTCTGAGGCCAAGTACCTCGGGGTGACCCTCCCAGCAACCTTACCTGGGACACACATGTCAGCAGCATCGCCAACAAGACCAGTAAGACACTAGGCTTCCTGAGAAGGAATCTCAAGGTGAGCTCTATGGCCATCAAGGAGCGAGCTTACATGGCCTACCTGTGTCCTATCCTGGAATACGCAGCATCTGTTTGGGACCCTCACACCCAGAAAGGCATCGACAGGCTGGAAGCAGTTCAGAGACGCGCCGCCTAGTTTGCTACTAACCGCTATCACAACACATCGAGTGTTAGGGACATGCTGGAGTCACTGGGGTGGCTGTCCCTGGAGGATCGACATCGCACTGCACGCCTTCAGATGCTGCGCAAGATCACTAGTGGCACTGCGAACTGCCCCATCATCAATGGGAAAGTGGAACAGGCGATATCGCGCCAACGCCGCAGCCACAACACACAGTACAAACAAGTCTCGTGCAGGACCCAATATACAATATAGAGCCGCCTCTTTTCTGACACGAACGATAAAGGACTGGAATGCCATCAACAGTGAGGCACTGGAGGCTCTGGCTGCTGACACCTTGGTGTCGGGAGTCTCCGAATAAAGCCCTCCAGTTCCTTTCCTCCTCCCCTCCTCTACACCACCCGCCATCCCTCCCCCCCCCCCCAAGTCTCCTTACCCAGCATTTCCCCCCTTCACTCACATTTCGTATGTAGCAACACGATTTAAATGTTATTAGCTCTGTATCCGTACTTGACATACAAAACCTTCCTCTCAAGTGCCATAATGATCAACACGATTGATTGTGGGCGTACACGGCAAGACAAGAAGACAAGACATTATGAAGTAAATGACCGCAATGACATATTCTGTAGAGTACATTTTATCCCACTGAAGTTAAAGTGGAATCTGGTGCTGTAGCAATGGTTGTGTCATTCATGTATTGAACACGGGTTAAAAAATAGATCTCCAAATTAGTCTTGAACTTTGAGTTGACAGAACTAAATAATATAATGTAGCTTTTGTAGTAGTGAACTTTGAGTTGACCTATCCTATCCTATCCTATCCTGTCCCGTAACCCGGATGTCGTAGGGACACCACAGATGATCGTTTAACCAGCATACTCCATCTTTCTCTGTCCTCAGCAGCCCTGATGGCTTCGCTCAGTGTCAAACCAGTCCATTCTCGAATGTTGTCCTCCCACCTCTTTTTCGGTCTCCCTCTACTTCTACCTCCTTGCACTGTGCCTTGCAGAATAGTCTTTGCAAGGCCTGATGATCTGGTGACGTGGCCATACCATCGGAGTTTCCGTTTCTTCACCATGGTGAGCAGGTCATCATCTTGTCCAATGGCTTGTGTGATGGTCTGTCGGACTTCGTCGTTGGTGATGTGTTGTGTATAGGAAATGCCCAGAAGTCATCTGTAGCACCTCATCTCCATGCTTTGTATTCTTCGTTGGAGATCTGCTGTGAGGGTCCATGCTTCGCAAGCATATAGGAAGATGGAGATGACAAGGGAGCTCAGCAGTCTTTGGAATGTAGACTGATGGTCCTGTCTTTCCAAATGGGCTTCAACCTTGTCAGGACAGCAGTTGTTTGTGCGATCCTGGAGAGGACTTCCTGTCGGGACCCATTGTCTGATACAATGGCTCCTAAATATTTGAAGCTATGCACTGTGTTGAGGGATTGTCCTTGGACTTTGATGTCCGTGTTGATGCCATTGGTGTTGTTGGTCATCATTTTGGTCTTCTCTGCACTTATTTCCATTCCATAAGCTCTGGAGGTGGTGTCAAGCCTCTGTACCAGCTGTTCAAGTTCTTGTTCCTCTCCAGCCAATCCATCAATGTCATCCGCAAAACGAAGATTGGAGATTGCTCTACCCCATATGCTGACTGTGCCTTCACTATCTGCAAGAGCATCTGACATGATGCGCTCTAGGAAGATGTTGAAGAGTGTTGGAGAGAGTAGGCATCCTTGATGCACACCGATTGTTGTTCTGAACCAGTTCCCGATGGCGCTGTTGTGGAGGACTGCACTGGTAGCCTTGTCATACAGGCTTTTGATGACTTCAATAATTTTAGGCTGATGTTGTACACTTTCATTGTTGCCCATAGAGCTGCATGCCAGACTCGGTCAAACGCCTTCTTGAAGTCTATGAACACATGATATAGATGTTGTTGGTGCTGTAAGTATTTCTCACAGATTATTCTGAGGTTGAAAATCTGTTCAGTGGTACTTTGCCCTGCCCTGAATCCTGCTTGTTCTTCAGCTATGATTTGTTCAGCTTGGGGTTTCAACCTGCAAGAGTATTATTTTCAGGAGGACCTTGCTGGGATGGCTGATGAGGCTGATGATGCGGTAATTTTCACACTCCTGAAAGTTACCTTTTTTGGACACTACACTTCGAGTTGACAGAACTAAATAATATAATGTAGCTTTTGTAGTCTTGAACTTTGAGTTGACAGAACTAAAATAATGTAGCTTTTGTAGTAGTTTTTGTATTTCTAGATACATCAGAGGTGGGATGGAGGGAGCCAAAGGTCAATCTGTTGTTCTTTCAGTCTGTTGTTCTGTCAGTATGTTGTTCTGCCAGTCTGTTGTTCTGCCAATCTGTTGTTCTACCCATCTATTGTTCTGTCAGTTCTGCCATGTCTGTTGTTCTGCCAGTCTGTTGGAAACTATATCTCCAGCACAGCCGAACGGATTTTGACCAAACTTCATAGAAACATTTCCTATTTTAGTGGCCTGCCTCCCGTGCCATTAGAGTTGCTCTACCACAAAGGTCAAGGTCACGGAGTTTTTTTTTTTTTTGCTAAACATTTATGCTCAGTATCTCAAAAATGGCTTAAATGATTTTGTTGAATTTAGTATACAGATATATTTCAGATCATGAGCCGTCCTTCAGTAGCAGTGAAAATATCTGTCTGTTGCTCCCAATTTAACTTATTTGGTTAAAATATGCTTTTTGCACTATCTGAAGAATAATAACCAAAAATTCATCATTTTTATTTTGCCGATACTTTAACTACTATCCTATCTCATCCCCCCCCCCCCTTAACTCAGAGGTCGTAGGGGCACCACAGATGATCGTTTAACCAGCGTACGCCATCTTTCTCTGTCCTCAACAACCCTGATGGCTTCGCTCAGTGTCTAACCAGTCCATTCTCGAATTTTGTCCTCCCATCTCTTTTTCGGTCTCCCTCTTCTTCTATCTCATTGCACAGTGCCTTGCCGGGTGGTTTTTGCAAGGCCTGATGATCTGGTGAAGTTTCCATACCCTTGGAGTTTCCGTTTCTTCACCACTGTGAGCAGGTCATCATGTTGTCTAATGGCTTGTGTGATGGTCTGTTGGACTTCGTCGTTGGTGATGTGCTGGGTATTGGAAATGCCCAGAAGTCTTCTGTAACACCTCATCTCCATGCTTTGTATTCTTCGTTGTAGATCTGCTGTGAGGGACATGTTTCGCAAGTGTATAGGAAGATGGAGATGACAAGGGAGCTCAGCAGTCTTACTTTGGAATGTGGACTGATTGTCCTGTCTTTCCAAATGGGCTTCAGCCTTGCCAGGGCAGCAGTTGTTTGTGCGATCCTGGAGAGGACTTCCTGTCAAGTCCTATTGTCTGATACAATGGCTCCTATATATTTGAAGCTATGCACTGTGTTGAGGGATTGGCCTTGGACTTTGATGTCCGTGTTGATGCCATTGGTGTTGTTGGTCATCACTTTGGTCTTCTCTGCACTTATTTCCATTCCATAGGCTCAGGAGGTGGTGTCAAGCCTCTGTACCAGCTGCTCAAGTTCTCGTTCCTCTCCAGCCAATCCATCAATGTCGCCCGCAAAACCCCCTATGCTGACTGTGCCTTCGTGATCTGCAATCTGACATGACGCATTCTAGGAAGATGTTGAAGAGTGTTGGAGAGAGTAGGCATCCTTGATGCACACCGATTGTGGTTCTGAACAAGTTTCCGATGGAGATGTTATGGAGAACTGCACTGGTAACCTTGTCATACAGGCTTTTGATGACTTCAATAATGTTAGGGCTGATGTTGTACACTGTCATGGTTGCCCACAGCACTGCATGCCAGACTCGGTCAAACGCCTTTGAAGTCTATGAACACATGATATAGATGTTGTTGGTGCTGTAGGTATTTCTCGCAGATTATTCTGAGCTTGAAAATCTGTTCAGAGTACTTTGCCCTGCACTGAATCTTGCTTGTTTTTCAGCTATGATTTGTTCAGCTTGGGGTTTCAAACTGTTGAGTATTATTTTTAGGAGGAATTTGCTGGAATGACTGATGAGGCTGATGGTGCGATAATTTTCTCACTACTGAAGGTTATCTTTTTTTGGGAAGAGTGATGACAAGCAACTGGGTCCATGGTATTGGCCACTCCCCACTCTGCCAGATCTTGTTACAGATAATGGTGAAAGCATCAATCATCGCTTCTACTCCGGCTTGAAGCAGTTCGACGGGTATGTTGTCCACTCGCGCTGACTTCCCTTTCTTCATTGATTGCACTGCTGCCTCAACTTTTTCTCAGAGAATTGGGAGGATTTCTTCTTCTATGTTCTCGGGACAGTTACTATTAAACATATTACATCATTCATATTTGTATGTTCTCAAAGGTTAAGATTATTGTACTTCACCATTTTCAAAAAATATTTTGGTCTCTATTTTAAAACTAGCTGATCTAATTTTGATTATGTTTAGTTTGCAGATGCTTCAGATTGTGGCCTGTCGTTCAATGTTTTCCTTTTGCTTTAGTAGGATAAAGCCGAAAATTAACACTTTTGAAAATGCATATTTTTCAACTATATGTGTGAATGTCTGGGAATACATTTGAATGGCTTGCCATCTTGTATTACTGTGTTCTAGGACTCCACAACCCAGCCACAGGAGAGTCAGAAAGAAGCAGATGTCATAGAACTGACAACAACTCCACCAGAGAATCGGGACAAAGACACAAACACGAAAGAGGGAAGAACAAACACAGACAGTAAGGATGAAAATAAACAAGTAAAGACTCAGCAAACACCGTCAGTTTCTGGCAAGGAAAAAAATCAATATTCTGGAAGACTCGAGCACCCATTGAAGAAAGAAGAAAACCCACCACCAGAAGCTAACTGTCCAGCCCAGCTTCTTTTTCAGCAGTTTGTGACTGTGCTTCTGAACTTTGTACAAGATAAAGTATCAGTGGTAAGTGGAGTCCATGTTTTTTTGCCTAGGTAATGTCTGTTGACTGTTTTTATGTTGTAGAACTGATGCTCGGCACAGCTTCTTATAAAACTGTACTAATTTGGGTCTAGAGTAAGAATAAGTTTTTGAATGAATGAATGAAAGAACATGTATTAAGCGCAATCTACGCATAAACATTTCCACATTAAAAAAACATGATCAGAGCATTGTGTTTGATCATAATAAAGACTATTTTGTGAATTGGTATTGAACTTTGTATGATATAAACCGAGGTCTAGTCTATGCACGTATGCATTCCATAGCATGGCTATAAAGATCCTGACGCTCATGTCCTAGATAGGTGAGTGCCGGCTACACAACTACACCCAACATGCGCTAGGTCCCTTCTCTCCATCCCAGGTCATCCAGGGTTGTGCTCAGTTGTCTGGGCATCAGACTATGCGTCAAAGGCTGCAAGTGGGCTCCTGGGGCAGTGTGAGTTACATCCTGTATTGGCCAGCGCCTTGAGCGGCTCCAGCCGGAAAAGTGCTATAGAAAAGTGAATAAATAAATAAAATAAATAAATAACTTTCACTTATTTGAGCAGTGCAATTTGTTTCGGTTCAAACAAAATAATACATTGGAACCTCCGGTATCCGTCTCTCTTGTATACGACCCCACCTGTTATGTGACCTGAAAACTTCTGACCGATTCACTTCCAATAAAAAATGACCTCTGGTATGTGACAACCTCGTTTATGCAACCAGCGACCGTGTCTTAAGCCCTTTATATGACCGTCTTATGAAATTTAAAAGAGATATCAGTTCATTTATTGACTGGACCTTTCGTTTTTTCTCTCATGTAAGTGTACGACTGCTGTTGTCTGCTATTTCCCATTTGCAAGTAAGGGACATTACTCGCCTACACTGGCTTGTCAAAATGGCGTCGCGCAAGAGGAAAGTTTTGAGTTTGGCAGAGAGAATGAAAGTGATTGAAAGAAGTCAAAAGGGGGAGAGTTGTTTGTCTATTGCTAGAAGTTTAGACGTTGGGAAGACCCAAATTCAGCTTATCATAAAGGATAATAAATTATGACTACATACCCCTACGACCTTGACCCCTCTCCCCCTCTTCCTCTATTTCAGGTATAAGACCACCTCTATTATAAGACCGTTTTTTCTCAGATTTTGGACGGTCTTATACCGGAGTTTCAACTGTATGTTGTAATACAACTACATTTACAGCACAACAGAATATTTCGCAACACAGTCTTCTTGTATATGCGCAGTTAAAATGAAAAACCAGTAGCCGCCATTCTAAAATGTGGTATATCAGACAATAATGTTGTATTATATTAACAAGACAAGTCAGGACAAAACACAAGGTTACTACATATTTCCTCACAGTGTGAAAGTGCATGACACAAGGATTTCTTGTATTAGAAGAAAATAATTCCTTGAATATGAAGAGATTATATAATGTACTTGCATCATACACCTGGATTATTAGCTGGGAAGAGGTCAGTTTTTACTAAACAAGCGACCTTGGCGCTAGTTGAGTGTCGGAGATATATCAAGCATAGGCTGTGTAGTCGTATGCCTTCTTCCGACCCTGTTACATGGTATTTATCACAGCCCCGATGATTGATTCTTCATATGTGTAACTCGAATTCGTTTATCCATGCAGCCTGTTCACTCAGCAACAAGGCAGGAGTCGTCGTATAAAGTTTTCCAACTTTATTCAGCAAACATCAACAACTGCATATTAGATCGCTTTCCGAAAATCACTCAAAAATCACTTTCTGCAAGCGGACAGTGCATTACTTATATACTCTCTCTGAAATCCAGAAAAAAACTTTGAACATTCCAGCATGATGCAATAACACGCAATCAAAATAAAACTCGTCATCGGGTCTACTCACTGTCTTACATCATATAACATTATTTAGGTTAGAAGAATCGCTTAACTGTTACGAGAAACATCTGGAAACTTTGATCGATAATAAACAAGTAATTCCAGAACATTCTCAACAATGTTGGCCGAAGGAAATTATTAACATTATACAAAGCTTCTTCTCTCAACAGCGCAAAATCAAATCAAAGGTAAATACACCCTATCAATTGCGTGCTTTGCAAAATAAAATGATATCGGAATTTTCGTGCACGTCCCAGTTGTAACATATCTTCAGATTGGGGTGAGCGTCGCTTTCAGGCTGACTGCCTCTATAAGCTTAGAGGCAAAAGATTTATTTTCAACTCGTTAATTAAACTTCTTTTATGTAAGTTCATGAACTGTATGAATCAGAATGGTCTTGAAAAAAACAAACCTGGCAAGATCCAACAATATTATCAATAAATCGGGGTGAAACAAAAGATCGATCATTTACCTTTTTGACAATGTCAGGCTATGGCTATACTGCGATGAATGAATTTCACCTGTTACCTGCGTAGTCTTCTGCGAGAGATCTTTCAGCGTGTTCGCCTTGGGTGAGGTTTTAACAAGGACTGACGTGAATTTAACGCTGTGGTCAGCCAAAGCGTGCGATTTCCCGTGATACCTTAGCACCCTCTTGCGCCCTCTTGCGGGGGTGACGGATATAGGTCAGCGGGATGATGTCACTGCCTACCTAATGAGAATCTTCCCTACACATGCTTAAAACAAACTTTGCTTTTATCGTCTGCTAGACCTCGAATTTAAGTTATAAAGGTCAAAGAAGGAAGAAGTTTAAGAGGCTTGAAGCCTTACTGCAGGGCCAAACTAACCTCTTGTGACAAAGTTGTTTTTTTTTTTTTGTTTTTTTTTTTTATCTCTCTTTGTTTATCACACAGATCCAAAAGTTCAGGTGTGATCCACGGTTTCTTTTTTGGGTGGTGCTTGCAAAGGATCTCAGTGGCGGCATCTGTCACAGCTGAGTTGAAGGCAGTGGTCATGGTATTGACATCTATTTCACCAGCTCCCAAAATGAGCAGTGGTGCAAATTTCCCTCCAGTTGTGGCTTGAAATATTTCTGCCACCTCCGGATCTTGCAGTTTGTCCAGGTCGAACTTCAGTCTAGTGCACTTTGCTGTGTTTACTCTCTTCAAGTGGAGCTGGAAGGACATCATCACGAGATCGTGGTCACTTTCGATGTCTGCTTCTGGAAAAGTGCATGTCCTGCCAATGTTGATGCTTGATCTGAAGCTTTTCTTGACCATGATGTAGTCGATCTGGTTGTGATTCTCCCTGCTGGGACTGTTTCATGTTCATTGGATTTTTTATGGAGACCAAGCGTGTTTGCCAGTATCAGATTGTTGTATCTGGCAAACTCCAAGAGTCTCAGACCCCTGTAATTTATCTTGTTGCAATGGGGTCCACATGTGTCTCCCCAGTTGTGGTGCGCATCTTGGCATTCCAGTCGCCTTGCACTAAGACTATGTTCGGCACTTGGTCAAGGACAGCCTATAGACGTTCATAGAAATCCTTGACTTCGCTGTCATCATAGTCGGATGTTGGGGCATAGGCCTGGATGATGGTGATGTTGAAAAGGGCTGCTCTCAGACGGATGGTAATGAGTCTACTGGAGACTGGGCTGCAACCCATGACAGTGGCTAGAATGTCTTTGTGGACCAAGAATCTAATGCCTTGTTCATGCCTGTCATCTCTCCCGCTGAAATAAAGCTTGTGGCCTTTGTTGTTTCACCTAGACCTTTCCAGCGCAGTTTGCTGATACCTAAATGTTCCATCGATAGTGGTCCAGCTCGTGGGCCAGTTCTTCTAATTTTCCCACCGCTGTTAGGAT
The DNA here is from genome assembly GCA_036898135.1 of Oncomelania hupensis. Lineage (NCBI taxonomy): Eukaryota > Metazoa > Mollusca > Gastropoda > Littorinimorpha > Pomatiopsidae > Oncomelania > Oncomelania hupensis. Next base: position 250,317 of record CM072516.1, read on the forward strand.
TCTGACATTCCAGGTTCCTATGCGGATCTTGCTAAGTTGTCCATCAGTAGCACACTTATCACCTCCATCATGGTGGCCAACCAAAGCCACTGTCCTTGGTGACCCGAACGACGACCGATCTGGTTTGGAATGAGTGGTTCTTTTCATCATATGGTGTGTCTTGGGCAAGAAAGACTTGGCAGGGGCAAATCCTCTCCAGGAGAGGTAATATTAATGGCTCTAAATAAAATTTAAAATATATATGAATATATTCACCATGGTTTTATGCGTAAATTCTATGTCAGTTTTACAAGCATTGAATTTAGATAAACCTGGTGACAGAAAAGAAATTATTTTAGAAATTAACAGTATTATTCACAGTTTGATAACTAATGACACTCTGGTGAATTCTTGATGGATGTCACGGTCAGGGGGAGAGAGCTAAATAGTAAATGTTGAGAAAAAGTGAGAAAGACAGAAAGATGTGACCACACCACAGGCAGGAACTCCAAACACAAACAGATGATTATGTACATTTATTACATAGGATGGAGGTGACTGAAGATGGAGATGAAGGTTAGATAAGTCATGAAGTTGGGTGAAGGTGAGCATGACTGATGGAACGATTTACAGTCAATAAAATAAATGTAAAAGAATTTCCCTTTCTTTTCTTAGATAACTTGTATGATGTCTCCTTCCTATCCTATCCTGTCCCATAACCCGAAGGTCGTAGGGGCACCACAGATGATCGCTTAACCAGCATACTCCATCTTTCTCTGTCCTCAGCAGCCCTCATGGCTTCGCTCAGTGTCAAACCAGTCCATTCTCGAATGTTGTCCTCCCACCTCTTTTTCGGTCTCCCCCTTCTTCTACCTCCTTGCACTGTGCCTTGCAGAATGGTCTTTGCAAGGCCTGATGATCTGGTGACGTGGCCATACCATCGGAGTTTCCGTTTCTTCACCACTGTGAGCAGGTCATCGTGTTGTCCAATGGCTTGTGTGATGGTCTGTCGGACTTCAACGTTGGTGATGTGTTGGGTATAGGAAATGCACAGAAGTCTTCTGTAGCACCTCATCTCCATGCTTTGTATTCTTCGTTGTCTCCTTAACTCAATGAAATACACTAACCTAAAAGAAGTCTTAACCAGTTAATATTTCCCATAACGTTTCACCCTCGGTTGCACTAGACTGTTACATAGTATGTATGGCCTGATCAAACCTCCCTTCCAACCCGAAACATAATAGCTCTACTAAGCTCAGAGTTCCAAGGAAATGTCCTGTTCAGCGACCTCTGAGAAGACTGAAGACTAAAGACTGAAGATGAGCAGCGAATATGACGACGTCAATGGGAAGACAACTCCTCTTCCACCAATGGAGACTCAACAACAAAGCAAGGGAAGAAGAGTCCAATCTACCCCGTCACAGGTGAACGATGACAACGACACTGCGGCTAACGATGACAACGACACTGCGGCTAACGATGACAACGACACTGCGGCTAACGACGACAGAAGGATGAAAAGGACTCGCTCCAGCTGCACGGCAAGATTACCTCAGAACGCCGGCACAAGTCATAACAACAGCAATCTCCCCTTCCCACAGCAGAAGACCTGCAGCTCAGGAAAACCAAAGAGGTCTAAAGGCCCAAGTAAAACACTTGGCTTTAGGATCATCGTCAGTGGACCCCCTTCTGTCTATATGCTTTACAGGCAGAAAGGAGGTTCACAACCACACTAAACTAATGATCCAATCACTACTTAGTGCAACAACCCACTTACATGCATATGCATTATTGTATGCATTATTTGTAGCCCTTAAAGAATACCGATTATTACCACCCAGTACTTATTACTATAGATATAGAATTCTACTTATTACTATAGATATAGAATTCTAAATTATACATCGTAAAGCTCAAATGCTCACTCTTCATAACATTGTCACTAATAAAACATAGATAACAAACCTAGAAAAGTAACATCTGAAGATTACGCTGACACACATGAGCTAAACGATAGCAGCAGATCTCTCAGTACTACAATAACTGGTTGTCATCAGATACAAATAAACAAAAGAATAACTATTCACTTAATCTATAAAGAGCCTCTTTATATAGTACGACGGCCCTGGCATCAACAACCACACGCAACCGGCCGAAGGGCACCGCTCGAGATGTGAATAACCTTGACGGACACAACCAATGCCTCCAACAGCGAAGATGACGACCGCGTTTCTTTTTCCTGCTGCAACAACACTGTAGCACTGAGAAGAGCTGGACGTCCGTCAAAGCCGTAGCTTCAAGATAATGGGTCAAGATAACACGGGGTAGACCAGCACCCATCATAACAAAACCGGTAACAGAGCAAGCTATTAGATGATTACAGAACCTTACTGCTCTACATCTCCACACAGTCTGCCAACTTACCACCTAACACATTACCGACGATGAGAAAATGATACAAATATTTCAAAGCTGATTAGCTAAGCAGAATTACAACTGGATAAGGGAAAGGGAAATGGAGAAAGAAACAGTATTCATCCTGTACCACACCTCCACACTCATACAGCAGAATGAGCAAATAACTCCATCAGTGTTCGCACGTGCAAAACCTACCTCCAGCAAAACAGTTCTAAATTAACTTTGAACTACCACAGATAAGTGAATGTGTTCTTCTTCTTCTTCTTCCATTTGCCGACCACGATCAATAATGATCACTATTGTCGCAATAGGGCGATATATTGTCACTGGGGGTAAGAAACGGTTTGAAAAGGGGCAGGGCTGTTGGGTAAGAGAGGGGAGAGGGTGGAGAGGGGGGAGGTGCATGGGATTGTGGAGGTGTGGGCTACAGCACCGCCAGCGCCCTTGTAATGAAGGCGCTGACTGACGGTGCCTGCACCACCTCAGCGGGCAGGAGGTTCCAGTCGCGGACGGTCCGGGGGAAGAAGGCTGACTGGCGGTGGTCTGTACGGCAGGGGATGCGGGTGTACTGTAGGCTGTGGCCACGCCGGGATCTGGATGGCAGTGGTTTCAGGTGGGAGCATCTGACTTGGATGGTTTTGTGGTGGATTTTAAAGAAGGTGGATAGTCGGGCTATTGTTCGGCGTTTTTGAAGGGAGGGCCATTTCAGCTGCTCTAGCATTGCTGACACACTGGAGGTCGCCTTGTAGTCATTCATGACAAAGCGGGCTGCTCGTTGTTGGACTGCTTCCAGGTCATCTGTCAGGTTCTGCTGAGATGGGTCCCATACGGTTGAGGCATATTCGAGGTGGGGGCGCACCAGGGCTTTGAACGCTAGTTCCTTTACTTGACGTTGGCGGGTTTTCAGGTTCCTCCGCACGAAGCCAAGAACGGAGTTTGCTTTGTTGGTGACCCTTTGGATGTGCTCATCCCACTTGCCATTGGCCTGTATGGTGACACCCAGGTACTTGGTGGAGGTAACGTTTTGGAGGGTGAGGCCATGTAAGGTGTACTGGGTTGCTTGGTCAGCCATCCTTCTGGCGATGTTGAGGGTGACACACTTGCTGGGATGGAACTCCATATTCCAGGCTTCCTCCCACTTCTCCAAGGCAGCAAGGTCGGCCTGGAGGATTTGTTGGTCGTGGTCATTCGCTCTGGCGCGGTAGAGCATGGTGTCGTCCGCGAGCAGTCTGGAGGTAGAGGCAACCCTGTCTGGTAGATCGTTGATGTATACGAGGAACAGACAAGGGCCAAGGACGCTGCCTTGAGGTACTCCGGACTTCACACATACTGGGTCAGACCGGGCTCCCTCAACGACAACGGATTGGGTACGTCCTTCCAGAAAGTTTGCTATCCATGTGTTCGTCTGCCCCCTGACACCATAGTGGTCCAGCTTGTGCACTAGTAGGCTGTGGTTCACTTTGTCGAAAGCCTTCGCAAAGTCCATCACTACGACGTCAGTGGGCAGGCCGCGCTCCATGTTGTCTGACAGCTCCTCTGTGGATTCAAGCAGCTGCGTCTCGCAGGACCTGCCTCTGCGGAAGCCATGCTGCTGTGGGGTGAGGATGCTGTTGGACTCCAGGTGTGTCATGATGGAGCTGACCAGGATGTGTTCAAACACTTTACAAGGGACACTAGTGAGGGAGATTGGGCGGTAGTTGCCAGGATCGTATTGTTGTCCCTTTTTGAAGACAGGGGCAACGTTGGCAGTCTTCCATTCCAGTGGGACGGTGCTTGAATCAAGGGATGTAGAGTAGATCCGCGTTAGTATGGGCGCGATCTCAGGAGCCAGCTCTTTTAGCACTCGAGGTGATATCCCATCTGGTCCTGGGGCCTTATACGGGTTGAGTGACGTCAGGAGTTTCAGCACCCCTACTTCGGACACAGTGATCTTGTCCATTTCTGGGTAGTCGTCTCTTGAGTTTGGCATTTGGCACTTGTCCTTGAACTCTTCGAAGCTGTAGGTATCGCCGGCGCTGAAAGCTTTGTAGAACTGGTTGTTTAGGAGTTTTGCTTTCTCCTTGGGGTCCGTGATGAGCTGACCGCTTTGTTTCAGTGCTGGTATGCCAGTGGAGGTTGCCCTTTGGTGTTTCATGTAGGTCCAAAAGCGTTTGGCGGATGGGGCAGTGTCAGTCTCTGTGGATGTTGGTACAAAGAGTCCGCCAACGTATTCCCAGTAGGCTTGCCGCAATTTGCGCTGGACGTCATGCCTCAGGTACAGGAATTCGGTGCGTAGGTCGTGCGTGCCGAATTTTCTCCACAGCTTGTATTTCCTGTCCCTCTTCTTGATGAGCCTACGTAGTTCTGGGGAGATCCAAGGTTGACTTGCTCGTTGACGCGATGTTTTGTGAGGGATGTTACTCTTCATGCTCTCTTGCAACTTGTTTTGGAAGATCGTCCATAGGTCGTTGGCTGTGGCAGAAGGTGGTAGGTCCTGCATTTGTTGGTAGAGGCTGGTCATGTCTTCCCTCATCTGCTGCCAGTTTGCCTTACTGTACAGTGGGATGCTGCGAGGAGGGCCGTTCTTGATGGTCACCCGCGCCTTCCACTCGAAGTATACAACATCGTGGTCAGAGATGCCGGGGACAGCTTCGATTCGGGGGACAAGGTGGGGTGCATTGGTGATAACCAGGTCAAGGGTGGTCAAATCGTGCGTTTGGAAGTTAACCAGTTGGGTGAGGGAATGGTTATGGAGAAATTCTAAAAACTGTCTGTGAAGGTTGGGGTAGCGAGGTGAAGGTTTTACTATGACCTTATTCCAGTCAAAACTGGGAAAGTTCATGTCACCAGCGATGATGACATTGGCAGAAGGGAACAAGAGCAAAGTCTTTTTTACTGAGGTGAAAAAATGTTGGAGTCCTATTTCGTCGGAGACGTCAGGTCTGTAATGGGCACAGATGAGGGTGGGGGGGTCTCCCTTGTGCGCTGGAAGCAGCTTTATCCAGAGGTTCTCACCTTCGGAGTCAAGTTCATGAGAAACAAATCAACAAAGCAAGATAGGATCAAGAAGTGGTGCAACAATAGCTATGAAAAACCCATGCCATGATGCCTATTTATTCTCTCACTATCTCCAAGTTCCCTCTCACACCCACTCTTCTAATACCAATGTTACAATGGATTACCTCACATTGTGGATTCCTTTATAATGATTGGGCTGATCTGGATGCAAAACTTTGTGCTTCAAATATTAATTCTCAAACAATAACGATACCATTGTCTTCTAAACAAATTAAAAACTCTATAGAATATAAATTTGTAAAAGAGATTAAACTTAATTGCAACTATGATAAACCTTGTGGAATTGCTAGATCAGTTTCAAGAATGGCACATAGAATAATATTAAACTCAATGAAAACCAAATAGGGTAAAAATGTTAACTGCATATGTGGTGAATCTATTTCTCCGAAACATGTTATTCGTCCAGTTTTGCCAACTGATTGATGTTCATATTATTGATTTCATTGGTAACATAAGCTTTGATGTAAGTGTTAGACTAGTAAAGGCTTTGGTTCTCCAGTGGCTCAGTTAATTTATTTAGGTACTTTATATGTATGTATGTATGTATTTGGTGCAAATGTGTACGAACGTGTGTATACACCTTATCACCGTGATGAAGAAAACCTTAATAAAACAACCAACCAACCATCATGGACTGATTTAAGTCATGTTGGATGTGTGCAGTTAGATGAGACAAGTAAAGCAACTGATTTCTGCTTGCACTTGCGTCTAACACCTCTGCAATTGGAGACGCTACAGAGCTTCAGGAGAGATCACTCCAAGGGCCGAGTGTTTTCTGCTCATGAAGTGCTGTCCCACGCTATCCATGGGGCTCATGTTTTAGGGTCAGATGATCCTTTGCTTCGAATAACATGGCTTGAGAAACGCATTGGGATTACGTTTGAGACAGCTATTCAGGTATTTGACCACTCGCCATTTGCCCCTTGTATCAAAGCGTGCACATCAGACAATAGAATGTGACCTATTCATGACTTTTCATCTACATATCAGATCTTTACCATTAAAAACTAAGGCCCAAATGCTGACAGTTTGTAGGCCTCTATCAACAGCATTGAGGAGTACATAACTGAGCTTTCAAAGTTTACTCTGAATCTCAGGGTGTCCAACATCTATTGTAAGTAGTGTAACCTGCATGCGCTTTTTATGTGTGAAAATATGTTTGCTGGTTGGCTGTACGGCCATCGGTTACTTAGGAAAGTATAGAAATAAAAGTTTGCCCTTTTTATTTATCACCCTAATATCAATTTTGTTGGCAGAATATTTTTTTGGCCAGTTGGCTCTGTGGGTTCGGGCAAATAGAATAGACCCAACGTTTCCCGGCGTGTCGTAAGAGGCGACTAACAGGGGTGATGTTAGCACGGCATCACTGGGCGAAAGTCTTCTACACAGAAGTCACCGGCCAGGGCGGAGGAACCTCACGTTACTACAGGTTCAACGACCACGTGCTCAGGGCCAAGGCGAGCCACACTGTATTCGTGGATTTCGGCTGTGGCCAACAGCCTGGAGAGGATTGGGCCCTGCCAGGTCTTTTTTGCCCAAGACACAACACATGATGAGGCTATCCACTAATTCCATGCCGGATCGGTCGTCGCCCGGCTACACAAGGACCGCGCCTTCCGTTGGCCACCAGGACGGAGGTGTTAAGTATGCTACTGATGGACAAATTAGCAAGATCCGCACGAGAAACAACATCGTCATAGGAACCTGGAATGTCAGGACCCTAACTGCGGAAGGAAAATTAGAAGAACTGGCCCACGAGCTGGACCACTATCGATGGAACGTTCTAGGTATCAGCGAACTGCGCTGGAAAGGCCTAGGTGAAACAACCGACTGACAAAGGCCACAAGCTCTATTTCAGCGGTAGAGATGACAGGCACGAACACGGCGTTGGATTCTTGGTCCACAAGAACATTCTAGCCACTGTCATGGGTTGCCGCCCAGTCTCCAGTAGACTCATTACCATCCGTCTGAGAGCAACCCCTTTCAACATTACCATCATCCAGGCCTATGCCCCAACATCAGACTATGAAGACAGCGAAGTGGAGGATTTTTATGAAAATATACAGGCGGTCCTTGACCAAGTGCCGAAGAAGGACATAGTCATAGTGCAAGGCGACTGGAATGCCAAGGTTGGCCAAGATGCGCACCACAACTGGGGAGACACATGTGGACCCCACTGCAACAACGAGACAAATGACAGGGGTCTGAGGCTATTGGAGTTTGCCAGATACAACAATCTGGTACTGGCAAACACGCTTGGTCTCCACAAAAAATCCAGACGATGGACATGGCACAGTCCCGGCGGGGAACATCACAACCAGATCGACGACTACATCATGGTCAAGAAACGCTTCAGATCAAGCATCAACATTGGCAGGACACGCACTTTTCCAGGAGCAGACATTGGAAGTGACCACGATCTCGTGATGATGTCTTTCCGGCTCCATTTGAAGAGAGTAAATACAGCAAAGTGCACTAGACTGAAGTTCGACCTGGACAAACTGCAAGACCCGGAGGTGGCAAAAATATTTCAGGCCACAATTGGAGGGAAATTTGCACCACTGCTTATTTTGGGGGCAGGCGAAGTAGATGTCAACACCATGACCAATACCTTCAACTCAGCTGTAACAGATGCCGCCACTGAGATCCTTGGCATGCACCGACCAAAGAAGAAGCCGTGGATCACACCTGAACTTTTGGATCTGTGTGATAAACGAAGAGAGTTAAAAAAGAAAAAGAACACCTCACAGGGAGCTGATATCTACCGAAAAATCAACAATGACATCCGAAAAGGCATGCGCACAGCAAAGGAGAACTGGATAGAAGAGATCAATGCCAAGAAATAGAGAACAATCTGAACAAGAACAACAGCAAGAAGGCCTACCAGACTGTGAAGCGGCTGACAAGTGTTAAACAGCCCAAAGTCTCCACTATCCAAAGCAAGTCTGGCATATGCCTTACAGAAGAACAAGAAGTCTTGGACAGATGGACAGAGTACTGCTCTGACCTTTACAACCATACACCAAATGGAGACCCATCAGTTCTAGCATGTCCCGAGAGCAAAGAAGAAGAAATCCTCCCAATTCTCCGGGAAGAAGTTGAGGCAGCAGTGCAATCGCTGAAGAAAGGGAAGTCAGCGGGAGTGGACAACATACCAGCGGAACTGCTACAAGCAGGAGGAGAAGCGATGACTGATGCTCTCACCATTATCTGTAACAAGATCTGGCAGAGTGGGGAATGGCCTACACCATGGACCCAGTCGCTTGTCATCACTCTTCCCAAAAAAGGTAACCTTCGGGAGTGTGAAAATTACCGCACCATCAGCCTTCATCAGCCATCCCAGCAAGGTCCTCCTGAAAATAATACTCAACAGGTTGAAACCACAAGCTGAACAAATCATAGCTGAAGAACAAGCAGGATTCATGGCAGGGCGAAGTACCACTGAACAGATTTTCAACCTCAGAATAATCTGTGAGAAATACCTACAGCACCAACAACATCTATATCATGTGTTCATAGACTTCAAGAAGGCATTTGACCGAGTCTGGCATGCAGCTCTATGGGCAACCATGAAAGTGTACAACATCAGCCCTAAAATTATAGAAGTCATCAAAAGCCTGTATGACAAGGCTACCAGTGCAGTCCTCCATAACAGCGTCATCGGGAACTGGTTCAGAACAACAATTGGTGTGCGTCAAGGATGCCTACTCTCTCCAACACTCTTCAACATCTTCCTAGAGCGCATCATGTCAGATGCTCTTGCAGATCACGAAGGCACAGTCAGCATAGGGGGCAGAGCAATCTCCAATCTTCGTTTTGCGGATGATATTGATGGATTGGCTGGAGAGGAACAAGAACTTGAACAGCTTGTACAGAGGCTTGACACCACCTCCAGAGCTTATGGAATGGAAATAAGTGCAGAGAAGACCAAAATGATGACCAACAACACCAATGGCATCAACACGGACATCAAAGTACAAGGCCAATCCCTCAACACAGTGCACAGCTTCAAATATTTAGGAGCCATTGTGTCAGACAATGGGTCTCGACAGGAAGTCCTCTCCAGGATCGCACAAACAACTGTTGCCCTGACAAGGTTGAAGCCCATTTGGAAAGACAGAACCATCAGTCTACATTCCAAAGTAAGACTGCTGCGCTCTCTGGTCATCTCCATCTTCCTATATGCTTGCGAAGCATGGACCCTCACAGCAGATCTCCAACGAAGAATACAAAGCATGGAGATGAGGTGCTACAGAAGACTTCTGGGCATTTCCTATACCCAACACATCACCAACGACGAAGTCCGACAGACCATCACACAAGCCATTTGGACAACACGATGACCTGCTCACAGTGGTGAAGAAACGGAAACTCCGATGGTATGGCCACGTCACCAGATCATCAGGCCTTGCAAAGACCATTCTGCAAGGCACAGTGCAAGGAGGTAGAAGAAGGGGGAGACCGAAAAAGAGGTGGGAGGACAACATTCGAGAATGGACTGGTTTGACACTGAGCGAAGCCATGAGGGCTGCTGAGGACAGAGAAAGATGGAGTATGCTGGTTAAACGATCATCTGTGGTGCCCCTACGACCTTCGGGTTATGGGACAGGATAGGATAGGATAGTTAGAAGAGTATTTTTGTGTTTGTGTGTGTGGTTTACGCTCTGTGGGTTCGGGCAAATAGAATAGACCCAACGTTTCCCGGCGTGTCGTAAGAGGCGACTAACAGGGGTGATGTTAGCACGGCATCACTGGGCGAAAGTCTTCTACACAGAAGTCACCGGCCAGGGCGGAGGAACCTCACGTTACTACAGGTTCAACGACCACGTGCTCAGGGCCAAGGCGAGCCACACTGTATTCGTGGATTTCGGCTGTGGCCAACAGCCTGGAGAGGATTGGGCCCTGCCAGGTCTTTTTTGCCCAAGACACAACACATGATGAGGCTATCCACTAATTCCATGCCGGATCGGTCGTCGCCCGGCTACACAAGGACCGCGCCTTCCGTTGGCCACCAGGACGGAGGTGAAAAGTATGCTACTGATGGACAAACTAGCAAGATCCGCACGAGAAACAACATCGTCATAGGAACCTGGAATGTCAGGACCCTAACTGCGGAAGGAAAATTAGAAGAACTGGCCCACGAGCTGGACCACTATCGATGGAACGTTCTAGGTATCAGCGAACTGCGCTGGAAAGGCCTAGGTGAAACAACGACTGACAAAGGCCACAAGCTCTATTTCAGCGGTAGAGATGAAAGGCACGAACACGGCGTTGGATTCTTGGTCCACAAGAACATTCTAGCCACTGTCATGGGTTGCCGCCCAGTCTCCAGTAGACTCATTACCATCCGTCTGAGAGCAACCCCTTTCAACATTACCATCATCCAGGCCTATGCCCCAACATCAGACTATGAAGACAGCGAAGTGGAGGATTTTTATGAAAATATACAGGCGGTCCTTGACCAAGTGCCGAAGAAGGACATAGTCATAGTGCAAGGCGACTGGAATGCCAAGGTTGGCCAAGATGCGCACCACAACTGGGGAGACACATGAGGACCCCACTGCAACAACGAGACAAATGACAGGGGTCTGAGGCTATTGGAGTTTGCCAGATACAACAATCTGGTACTGGCAAACACGCTTGGTCTCCACAAAAAATCCAGACGATGGACATGGCACAGTCCCGGCGGGGAACATCACAACCAGATCGACTACATCATGGTCAAGAAACGCTTCAGATCAAGCATCAACATTGGCAGGACACGCACTTTTCCAGGAGCAGACATTGGAAGTGACCACGATCTCGTGATGATGTCTTTCCGGCTCCATTTGAAGAGAGTAAATACAGCAAAGTGCACTAGGCTGAAGTTCGACCTGGACAAACTGCAAGACCCGGAGGTGGCAAAAATATTTCAGGCCACAATTGGAGGGAAATTTGCACCACTGCTTATTTTGGGGGCAGGCGAAGTAGATGTCAACACCATGACCAATACCTTCAACTCAGCTGTAACAGATGCCGCCACTGAGATCCTTGGCAAGCACCGACCAAAGAAGAAGCCGTGGATCACACCTGAACTTTTGGATCTGTGTGATAAACGAAGAGAGTTAAAAAAGAAAAAGAACACCTCACAGGGAGCTGATGTCTACCGAAAAATCAACAATGACATCCGAAAAGGCATGCGCACAGCAAAGGAGAACTGGATAGAAGATCAATGCCAGGAAATAGAGAACAATCTGAACAAGAACAACAGCAAGAAGGCCTACCAGACTGTGAAGCGGCTGACAAGTGTTAAACAGCCCAAAGTCTCCACTATCCAAAGCAAGTCTGGCATTTGCCTTACAGAAGAACAAGAAGTCTTGGACAGATGGACAGAGTACTGCTCTGACCTTTACAACCATACACCAAATGGAGACCCATCAGTTCTAGCATGTCCCGAGAGCAGAGAAGAAGAAGAAATCCTCCCAATTCTCCGGGAAGAAGTTGAGGCAGCAGTGCAATCGCTGAAGAAAGGGAAGTCAGCGGGAGTGGACAACATACCAGCGGAACTGCTACAAGCAGGAGGAGAAGCGATGACTGATGCTCTCACCATTATCTGCAACAAGATCTGGCAGAGTGGGGAATGGCCTACACCATGGACCCAGTCGCTTGTCATCACTCTTCCCAAAAAAGGTAACCTTCAGGAGTGTGAAAATTACTGCACCATCAGCCTCATCAGCCATCCCAGCAAGGTCCTCCTGAAAATAATACTCAACAGGTTGAAACCACAAGCTGAACAAATCATAGCTGAAGAACAAGCAGGATTCATGGCAGGGCGAAGTACCACTGAACAGATTTTCAACCTCAGAATAATCTGTGAGAAATACCTACAGCACCAACAACATCTATATCATGTGTTCATAGACTTCAAGAAGGCATTTGACCGAGTCTGGCATGCAGCTCTATGGGCAACCATGAAAGTGTACAACATCAGCCCTAAAATTATAGAAGTCATCAAAAGCCTGTATGACAAGGCTACCAGTGCAGTCCTCCATAACAGCGTCATCGGGAACTGGTTCAGAACAACAATCGGTGTGCGTCAAGGATGCCTACTCTCTCCAACACTCTTCAACATCTTCCTAGAGCGCATCATGTCAGATGCTCTTGCAGATCACGAAGGCACAGTCAGTATAGGGGGCAGAGCAATCTCCAATCTTCGTTTTGCGGATGATATTGATGGATTGGCTGGAGAGGAACAAGAACTTGAACAGCTTGTACAGAGGCTTGACACCACCTCCAGAGCTTATGGAATGGAAATAAGTGCGGAGAAGACCAAAATGATGACCAACAACACCCAATGGCATCAACACGGACATCAAAGTACAAGGCCAATCCCTCAACACAGTGCACAGCTTCAAATATTTAGGAGCCATTGTGTCAGACAATGGGTCTCGACAGGAAGTCCTCTCCAGGATCGCACAAACAACTGCTGCCCTGACAAGGTTGAAGCCCATTTGGAAAGACAGAACCATCAGTCTACATTCCAAAGTAAGACTGCTGCGCTCTCTGGTCATCTCCATCTTCCTATATGCTTGCGAAGCATGGACCCTCACAGCAGATCTCCAACGAAGAATACAAAGCATGGAGATGAGGTGCTACAGAAGACTTCTGTGCATTTCCTATACCCAACACATCACCAACGTTGAAGTCCGACAGACCATCACACAAGCCATTGGACAACACGATGAGCTGCTCACAGTGGTGAAGAAACGGAAACTCCGATGGTATGGCCACGTCACCAGATCATCAGGCCTTGCAAAGACCATTCTGCAAGGCACAGTGCAAGGAGGTAGAAGAAGGGGGAGACCGAAAAAGAGGTGGGAGGACAACATTCGAGAATGGACTGGTTTGACACTGAGCGAAGCCATGAGGGCTGCTGAGGACAGAGAAAGATGGAGTATGCTGGTTAAGCGATCATCTGTGGTGCCCCTACGACCTTCGGGTTATGGGACAGGATAGGATAGGATAGGATAGTGTGTGGTTTAACAAACAGTTTTTATAATGCATTTTGTAATTAAATGTGCAGGTTGTTTGGCTGATGGCTAGTGGGTTGTGCTTGGTATGGCTTCTGAAAAGACTGAGATTCAGCTTGTGGAACCTTTTTGTCCTTGGCTTTATTGTCAGCATCTTCATGACCTGGTTTCGCCTTTACAAGGTAGGAAAACTGTTTCTATCAATATCACTATTATCCCAGCAAACCAGCCCGATCTGGGCCCCACTCGCGCCGCGTAGGGCATCCCGACTTTGTCTGGCTATTGTAGGGACCCACATAGCCCTACAAAAACCCAATGCGTAGCGGAGTATAGAAATGTGGATGCGTAACGATTCGCCCTCCCGTGTGCCGCCCGATTCTGCCCCACCACAAAGCCATGCTGCGCACACACTAACATAGGCCTACTCTCGCTTCTCATTGGCTAAACTGTCTGTGGAATGTTTCGTCTGCTTAACATTTGCTGCGGCGTTCGTATGTGAAAAATATTTATACAAAATCAATTCAGCAAGATATCATTATTTAATGGTGCTTATAATTCTTAACTTTTATCATACAATATGTGAAATATTGTTAAAGTGTTTCTTTTAACTATTGTATTTATTGATACATTATAAGCCAAGGGTAAATTTCCGTGCTAGCTGGTCTTTTCTGGTTGTCTTTAGGCGCCAATTGTCTAGTTATTTTCTTCTACACTTGCATGTGCTCGGATATTGTGTTTGCCTGTGAAAACTTATTCCGCTGTGGGGTTTTTTTTTGGGGGGGGGGGGGGGCTTTGCCTTTTGTTTATGTATTTACACACGATTTCGATAGAGACGAAGATCACGTTAATATATATTGTTATCGAAATGGTGTGTAAATACTTCAGTGGGGACACACCAAGGACTTCCGAAAAAAAACAACGCCTGTGCCGACAGTCCCTATTAACACCAGACACCTCAATTCTTTCTTTATGCAATTGCATATCATAAACAATAGGCCTATGTGGGATATAATTTTAGGGTAAATCAGCATTGGCCAGGGATGGGCATTATCGGGGGTGGGGGGTGGGGGGGTTCTGGTTTAAGATGGGTTACAATAGTGTCGTGAGATGACTAGTTTTACTCTGCTTATTTTAATATTTAGCTTGGTTAGTCTATGTAATATTAGAATTTCAAAGTTAGCAAGCAGCAGACGATGGAAGTAATCAAGCGTAGCAGTAGCATACCGCCGATTACACACAGTGGTAGCTGATGGTAAGCAAAGGCAATGATATCATCGTAACGCCGTTAGGTAAGTCAGTTATCCGCCAATGAGAACACAGCTTAGAAGAGGCTCAACCAGGTTTGACTACCTCGAATGTAGAGAAGACCCGGCATTCGTGTCTAAACCGAGGAAGAGTTAAGAGCTACAGAGCTACACAGGAGCAGTAGTTCTCTTCAGAAAAGACTAGGACGCAGTACTTGTGTAAATCCGAATTCACTCAAGTAGCCACTGGCCTGATATTGTCACGAAGGTAAATGAACATATTTCTGTTTCATCGTGATGTATTATATTATTGTTGAATTATGTTTGTGGAATTTGATATGCATAGAATTGAATTATTAGCCTGACTGTGCCTTACACGTGGCTTAGCTGACCACGAGGCAAAAAGACGACCGGCAGACGCCATCTTGAATTTTGTACGGAACCACTGTTGTTTAACTTATATGTATGCTTACAGACCAGTGACTGTACAAATGAATGTGTATATTATTATTAATTCTTGATGTGTATAAGTAGCCATGTTTTATAGTTATGAATGTATAGGAAATTAGAGTGGAGATTCCAGTGGACCACGGACTTAGCAGAATGTCAGTTCGTCGCTTATATATGTAGATGTGGAGCTAATCACTGTGGGCTATTACGACCTTCAGTGAGACGCTCTGCACACACCTATCATTCAAGGTTGTGCAGAATTTCGTCTCATATGTTGCAGACGAACAGGCGTTCTGTAGTGCGCCCAACACTGCCTCAGACGAAACCACGTCGACGCATTAGTTGGCTGCAACGGTATCCCCAGCATTGCGCAAGGAAAGCCAACCAGTCTACCCACAGGGAAAAACCAGAAGAAGACAACACAAGTTGTCAACAAACCGACCACAGCACAGCACGCCAGACACACAGTTAAGTCTATAGTCGTGTGTGCACAAAAAACTGAGAGCTACAGGACCACAGTAGTCCACTTCTCATGAACTATAACATCCAGTGCCCAAGGATGAACTATTAGCTGCATAGACTATCAGCGATCGAATTATTCACAGTGACTATTTAACGTTTAAGGTAGATTAGTACTTAGAGAATCTTGTATAGAGTAGACGAAATAAATGTGTGATGTTTAACTGTTATCAAGTGGCTGGACTACATATGATTCATAGCCGTGTGAAAGCTAGTGTGACAGTAATCTTTTACCATTTTTCTATCTATCTCTATAGCCCAGCCTTTACACAGACCGAGCTAAATAAATAAATTTATTATAGTAATCCACAGGGTGACGAACTAGCAGTTCCCATAGGATAAAGCGTGAGGTTTACATCATTCCATTGTGCAGAGCCCTAAAACCCATAAACCCACGTGACAAATAGGGTGGGCTTTGGGTATCCTGACGTACGCCCGATATTTGCCAGAATCTGGTTACCGTTCGGCAAAGGTGGGGTTACGGTCGGGTAAGTTTTGGGTATCCCGACGATCGCCCCATCTTTACCGGACATCGGGCTACTGTTCAGCGAACGTTGGGTTACGATCGGGTAAGTTTCGGGTAGCCCGACGATCGCCCGATCGGGCCCGAGTCGGTTCCAATTTCCATTTGCCCGATTGGGCCCCGATCGGTAGCCCGATCCGGGCCCCATCGGGCTGCCCGATGCGGGCCCCATCGGGCCCCGAAATTGTGGTTAGCTGGGATCATATAAGGTTAGTATCAAGAAATAATTTGATTGACTTGCCATCTTGTTCCGTTTTATATTTTTCTATAGTGAATTTCTGTTGTGTTCATAGGGAGAAGTGGCCAAGCAACATGAGGTTATGATGAAAGATATGCCAAAGGGTTGCACCAAGATGCCAGAAGGCGAAGGTCATTTCCATAAACTAATCAACATTTTCCGTTATTACTTCACCTTCCAACAGGACGAGTGTATCACATATTATGAGCACCTCATTGTGGATCCTATCTTGAAAGTCAGCCCCATGGAGGTGAGGCAGTTGACAGTGTTAATAATTAAAAGTATGATATAAATAATCCTGTCGAAACATTGCGTGAATAGCTTGTAACATTTTATAACCCTGCACAAAGTGATGTACTTAATTTTGAAAAGACTTGTGCATAATTGGTGTTAGGTAGATTATGGTCATGTTCACATTGTGTGTGTTCACTTGTTACCTAAGAGTCCACATTTATGAGCAGCAGTTGACTAGCCTTATTTAAAGTGTAATTGTCTTGTTTTGTTTCATTTAATCACAGCTCAAAACGGTACCCAAGCAAATTGGGATATTATCTTTTCTATGTAGAAAAACAGCCACAGCCAAAAAGAAGATAATTATGATTATTTTTAACCATTACCACAGGAATTCTTTCACAGGACTCACACGGCTATGTAGCTAGTATCTCATACGAAGTGCATGCACAATTTTTTAATTTTATTTTTTTTAAACACATGTCATGTTTCTTTTGTGATTTTTTAAAAAAATATTTGCCTATGATTTTGAAAGTTGTTGGCACAATTGGTATATACACAGTACAGTGATATAAAGTAGCATTTCTTCCATTATGTGTCTGCAAACAGCAAAACCAAAAATCCATTTTAAGAGACTAATTGTGTTAGTGTATTTTATATTTATTGGAAAAAAATCAAATGCTTAATTTATTTTCTTTATTACCACTTTAATTGAACTGATGCAGGCAATGGCAGTAGCAGTAGTGCAGACCCTGTTGAGACCTCTGCGCATCGTTGGAACAGAGTTCAGTGAGTTCCTGCGAGCATTGGTCAAGGATCTCCCTGTACAGTGGCAGTGGTTCTCTGTTGTCTTCGTCTTTTGTTTGATCGCCATGTTCTCCTTTATGATTTGTGGATACAGAATTCGAGTGCCATTTCTACTGGCTATTGAACCATCGCACTCTGCTGAGGGAGAAAGTGTGAGTTTGAAGCATTTGAATTTATCTTCTTTTTTTTTATAATCAACTTTTTTAAAATTCCAAAACAAGCATGAATACAAAACGGTATTAATACAGAACATGAATAAATACAATCATAACTATTATGCACAAAATATTCAAAGTAAACCGGAAAATGTTGCATTATTTCAATAGTACAGATTAGTCATAAAATCAAATATAAAGAAAACTTCCAGTGTGTACATAATTACTATAATTTTACAATATATGCTATTCGAGCAAGTTTGGTTTACGTTTTTGTACACACAGACAGGGAGCGAGAGACAGAGAGAGAGAGAGAGAGAGACATAGGTGATGGAGTACTATTTTAACAAATTCTTAATGAACAACCAGTGAGGCAAACAAACAATAAATGAATTATAAGCGTTCAAACAACTGGATATAGGGCTCCCATGCTTGCATACATTTTTCTTGTTTCAACTGTACACAAGCTATATACTTCTCTATCTCATATCTGTGTTTTATAACAGATGTAAATGACTGATAGAGTGGAGTGTGTTTTTCCATTTTTACATCTATAAATATATGATTTAGATAATAATATTATTAAATCCAATATTTTATCAGTTTTTATATTTCTGTCACAGCCAAATATAACCAGATGCTCGCAAAAGTGGAAGGCAACAGAATTATAGCATTTAGAATTAATGGCCCTTTCAAATTCCTTCCAAAATACTTGAACATACAGGCACTTAAAGAATAGATGTTGAATGTTTTCTCTTTCGTCTTCACAAAAAGTACAGCTATTATCCTGGCTATTCCCATACTGGATAATACTATATTAGTTCCTAAAATTGTGTGAATTATTGTAATTTGCAGCCACTTTAAATGTATAGCCGTAACTCCACGTGCCTTCTTAACTATTTTTTTCCATTCTAATATTCGCTCAATTCTTTTATCCCAGTTTTTAAAACAATTTGGTTTTACTTCATCCAGGATGGAGAATTCTCCGCCGCGGAAGGCATTTGCATTTCCGAGAAAAAAATATTGAGTTCCGAGTGTGAGAAGCTGAGGGCTACCCTTTACTGGGCATAGCGGCCAAAAGCGGCCGAAGGTCTAAACAGGCAAAACGTCCAAAAGCGTCCGTATCAACCATGTGGTTATATTCTCGCGTTGTTTGAAAGATTGCGAGACTTCCGGCAATTGACTTCCGGTTAAATTCTGTTGTAAAAACATTCAACTGCATTTCCACAAGTTTTCTATGTGATGCGTTCGTTTGTTCGATTTTTTTTCAAATTTTCTTGTGTGTGTGTCTAAAATGGATGGTTTGGATTCTTCGACTGATGAAGAAGAGTTTACAGGCTTCCATTTATCAGACATTAAAGTGAGAGAAATGGACTTGGAGTCGGAGGAAGAGATCGGTACTGACATTAGACAATTAGTGTCAGTAGTGTGCATGCATACGATCTTTCAGACTGGCAAGAAAGTGAAGAAGAGGAGGGGGCTTGTTTGGACTTTTTAAAACTTTTTTATTGTATACACATGGAGTAATCAAAAACAAGACATGACAAGAGAAGTATAAAAAGGTAGATAATCAAAAGAGATTTATTTCTGTTCATTTTGCATTTTATTTCATTTAAATCTATACACTAGTCACTAATACCTAAGATGTAGTGTTTTTACTAACGTACCCATAAATATCTCTAAAATTATAAAAATTCTTGCCTGTTTACAGCTAAAAAATAGACAAACGTGTGCCCAGTAAAATTGGAAATGTGGAGTTTGTGTGTAACAGTGGTGGACCTCAAATTTTGTTAGGCCTACAAATCAAGATTCTTAACTTTTTTGAAAGACATGTGCATAAAACATTCTTTTTTTTTTTGGTTGTTGTTGTTTCTATTCTGTATTCATGTTTACTTTGTGCTTTTTGCTTTCAGGAGAGGCCCTAAATTACTTTCAAAATAGCATAAATTCATTTTCTTCCAGGGGGCGAATACCGGGGCTTGGCCCCTGGGCCCCGGCCGGATTTCAGAGATTTCTTGATTCAGTTGTTCTCCACCCTGTTCATCTTAATGCGTCATAAAATATTCTTGCACCTCTAGAACATTTACCTACAAGTCTCAGCACTTTACTGGTTTTGTAATCAACACAGTTACTATTTTCTGTCACCAATCCACTCCAACGAATATATTTTTTAACAGCATTAACACATCCATAGTATGCCAGAAAATTGGTAGTAACTCCATAATTATCAACAAAAGCTTCATATGTAAAAACATTACCATCATTATTAAGCAGACTTCCAACTGTATATAGATTTTTCTCAATCCATTCTTGATAAAAAATTGTTTTCCCTTCCACCAAAATATTATTATTACAAAATAATGGTTCAGATAAAAGTTCCTCAACACAGTCAGGTTTAACGTTTTTCTCCAGAATTTCATACACATTAAATTTAAAAACATACCAAAACGGATTAGGATTTTCTGTGGTATACAATTTAGTACCAAGCTTATCAAGCAGTGAAACTTTTTCTTGTGTGGCTTCAATCATATTTTTCAACTTATGCTTTGTGTTAATCAACTTTCTAATCCAAGTAATCTTTAATGCACTCATATAATGACGTATATCTGGAATCCCAATACCTCCATCAGGTATGCTGTTTTGACTGAAGAGTTTTTAGAAATTTTGTTATTTTTATTTCCCCAAACAAATTGGAAAATACTTTTCTGAATGGAATTGACGATAGTATCAGGTGGATTTAGGTAGTAAAAGCAACAAATATATAATTTTTGACAAAATTAAAGATTTAAGTACAGCAATACAACCCAAAGGCGTTCATTTGAAGTTATCTTTATCTCTACCCCGTACCCACCACAACCTTGTCTTAAAATGTTTAATTTTCTCTGTGCATTACTACTCTCTCATATCATATTAACTCTTTCCCTGCCAGGCATGTTTCCACGTTTGTGCCAGACATTTCTCTGGCACCGGAAAGAAAGTTCAGTACCTTAGGCATTTAAGCTACTGTTCTTTCAATAATAGTTGTTAAATAGACATATTTCATATCAAATTAAAGGTATAAGAGTGAAGAATAAGAAAAAAACCCACACAAATGTTAACTTGATTATGTTATTGAAATATGTGTTTTGAAAGCATGTTGATCTTTCTGAAATTATAAAATAAAATAAAAATATTTCTACATACCACAGTGATAAAAAAAAATCTGGAGGAATAATTCCAATCACTGAATCAGCTTCACACACCAGAAAGAAAATTTATTTAGGATCAAAATACACTTTACAGTTTGAAATTATATTGATTATTAGCAGAGTTTGACACACTGTCGATTGTGCCCATCACATATGCTTAGTAAAATGCACAAAAAACACTCTAAAAACGAATCAATTTGAAGAAACCACCCGCGTGTCGATCGGGAACGAAAGTAGAAAGAGTTATCTCTCTTTGGTTAAAATAAAACTTGGATTGGACTGCGCAAAAAACCGGAACGAAACGGAATACTGAAATCGACGATATATCGTCGATTGGCACAAACATGGCGGCTCAGATCGACGATATATCGTCGATTGGCAGGGAAAGAGTTAAGAAACTCAGTTCTTATCAGTGAGTTAAAATCAAAGATAATTATGTGACGAGGCATGTTTATACTTTTGTTAATGCCAGCAATGTTTTGTTGCAGAGGAGGTATTTGGCAGTATTGGAGGAACAGAAGCGACAGCTTCAGACCAAAGTGGCAACATTGGAGGACAAGAACCGAGAACTTCAGGTCAGAGTGGAAGTCATTGGTGCTTCAGGGAACCAAGCCACACCACCTATAGCCCTTTCTCAGCCATGTCGGTCAGAATCTCAACCACTGTTGTCTCTATGGTATGGGAAAAAACTTCAGTGCCAGTGTCCTCAAGCTGGAAGCCCAGACTGTGAAGTAAGAGAAAGTAATCATTTATATCAAATGAAAAGGCAAGATTTGACACTCGGGGAAAATGTAGAGAGTTGTCCATATTGGCCCCAAGAAGCACAGAAAGTACAGTCTGTGTCTCATGAGTCATCTGAAGAAGGAGGATTTAGCAGTTGTGGTGAAGACTCAAAGAGTCCGTGCTCACCATGCAGTGAAGTAGAAACAGTTCCATATTCCAAGCCTGCAAAGAGTGCTGGAGAGGGGTCTACACCCAAGCTTTCTTCAGAAAATGTAGTAAGTTCTAATAGATGATGAAGACATCTCTAAAGAAAGAATCGTCAAAATGAAAGCAATGATAGGCAGTAAAATATGGAAACAATGCATGATGGGCAGCGAAATATACATGTAGAGAATGATGCTTGATCTACAATGAAAAATCAGGATGTGTTCCATTTATTACTTATTGTGATGATCTTGGTTTTTTTTTTGTTTTTTTGTGTGTCCCATTTGGAGTGTTTGTATGGCAAGTCCATGATTTGTTTGTGACATTTTTCACCAGTGCAGTCTTTGCATGTGCCGTTTGTTTTTCTGTATGTATCTTTTGTAATCCCATTCCCTACCCCAAACACAGCAGTTACAATTCCAGAAAGTGGAAAATTATGTAGGGCTGACAATCCTGATAAAATTAGAACAAGGGAAACAGATGCATGAGACAGAAAGTTAGTCAATCATTGTTTATAGGGTGGAAGTGGACGGCAAAGTTAGTTATTCATCGTCTACAAGGCCTAGTGGACTGCAAAGAGCCGAATCAGGACCACAACTTGGTTAAAGAGGACTCGCTCCCGATCCGTATTAAAGATCTGCTGAAACAACCCTACTGGTAACACTGAAGGCACTCCACCAGCCAATCACTTTACAATAAAGGCATCCCATGCAGGGGACAGGGGTGTCGGATAGTGCAGTGGTTGGAGCACTCGCTACTGTGTCGAAAGTGAAGCACCGTCCGGTGCGGTTAGCACTTGGATGGGTGACCGCTAAGGTGTGAAGCGACAAAACAACAACGCCCCCAGTTGACTCAACTGTGATTGAGTACCTACTCTCTTGAGAGTGGGGAAGGTAAAGCAGCGAGGGAGAGAGTTGGGCATCACCCTCATTACGCTGGCCCAAGATAAGTGTGATCTCCAACATCACGCTCCCCTACGGCCACAAGGCTATGGGACTACCTTTACCTTTTTTTTTTTTACCATGCAGGGGACGCTGTGGCTATACTCTTATTTATTGAACATTACATAATTGTTGCTTTAGGTCCAGCGGACTCTTCCGAGCCAAATCAGGACTGGACAACCCCCAATCCGCATAAAAGATCTGATGAAACAACCCTAGTGGGAAAACTGAATGCCCTCCACCAGCCAGTCACTTTACAATAAAGACATCACACACAGGGGACGGCTGAGGCTTCACCCCAACTTATCGAACCCCCGTTTACAAAAACAAAATGGAATACAAACATCATTATAAATTATCAACAAAACACATACATATAAAATGCCTATATTGCTAAATAATAACATCATAGGAAGCCCTAGTGACCACCTGGCTGAAAGCGTCCAATATTCCCAAGCTGATCCAACAGACCTCATACACAAACAAGGAGTCTTGTCCCGGAAGAGTTTTCAAGAAAAAAGGTAGGAGACTGGTCTAGCGAAGAAGACGATAGTATAGCAGATTGATAGAACAGAGCAGGAATGAGAAAGAGCAAATGAGAAAGACACAGAGCTGCCAACCCCTAAAAAAAATTTCAGTAGCAAACAAAGAAAAATATCCGTAGTTTCAGCTCAATTTCAGTAGCAAATGTACGAACAAGAATTTTCACATGATAAAATGAGCATTATTTAAAATGTTGATATTAGCTTAAATAAACACCAACACAAAAAGCATTAACTTTCAAATATTTATTTTTAAAATGATAGAAATGTTCCTGAAAAAAAAACAACAGTTTTAACATTTTGTTCGGAAAAGTCTACCTCGCAGTGGCTGCTGAGCTAAAAATAGCGCACACGCAAAGCGCTATACGAAAGTCTATGATATTGACGAAAGCCTAGTAGGCCTACGTCTCTCGCGGCTTTGTTTCGATACTTGTAAAAAAATAGGTATGCTTTGAAATTTTTCTTCCGTAGTATTTCTTGAAATGGCGTAGTTGCGGAATTAAAGAACATTTTCCGGAGAAACTACGGACGTTCCGTAGGGGTTGGCAGCTCTGAAGACAGCGACAGTGGGAATTTAAAGCACTAAATTTCCAGAAAGTGAGGATACTATTTATACTGAAACCCCCTGCACCCCAACGGGGGGTATTTATCGAACACCTGTTTACAAAAACAAAATAGAATATAAACATCTTTATTAAATATTAACAAAACACATACATATAAAATGCCTTCATTGCTAAATAATAATATAGAAAACCCTAGTGACCATTTGGCAGAAAGTGTCCAATATTCCCAAGCTGACCCAACAGACCTCGTACACAAATGAAAAGTTTTGGAAGAGTTTTCAAGAAAAAAGGTAGGTAACTGGTCTAGTGAAGAAGATAGTACAGTAGATTGATAGAACAGAGTAGGAATGAGAAAGAACAAATGAAAAAGACAGCGACAGTGGGAATTTAAAGCACTAAATTTCCAGAAAGTGGGGATACTATTTATACAAAGCTGAATCAGGACCACAACTTAGTTTAAAGAGGGCTCACCCCTGATCCTTATTAAAGATCAGCCGAACAACCCTAATAGTAACTCTGAAGGCACTCCATCAACCGGACACTTTACAATAAAGACATCCCACACAGGGGACACTGAGACTATACTCGTAAGTTTTGGGTGTTTGTGTGTGATAATACATTTGAATGGTCTGTCATCTTTTACTTTGCAAGTGACCATTTGGTACACATAAACACATACATGTCAGTTTAATGGTACATTTTATGTACAATTACTCTCCACAATCAAGAAACATATGTTAGTTATGTGTGTAAGGGGTGGGAGAGTGAGTGAGTGAATTGGCACGCACACAGGTGAAAGGCATTTCATGCAGGAAGGCTGTACTCAAATTTATCAAACCCCCGTTTACAAAAATAAAACAAAATATAAACATCATTATAAAATATTAATAAAACACACATATAAAAAAATTCCTTAAGGTTGAAGCCAATTTGGAAAGACGGGACAATCAGTCTATATTCCAAGGTAAGGCTGCTGCGCTCCCTTGTCATCTCCATCTTCCTATATGCTTGCGAAACATAGACCCTCACAGCAGATCTCCAACGAAGAATACAAAGCATGGAGATGAGGTGCTACAGAAGACTGAGCATTTCTTACACCAAGCACATCAACAACGAAGTCCGACAGACCATCACACAAGCCATTGGACAACATGATGTCATGCTCACAGTGGTGAAGAAACGGAAACTCCGATGGTTTGGTCACGTCACCAGAGCATCGGGCGCAAAAACCATCCTAAACGGCATGGTGCAAGGAGGCAGAAGAAGGGGGGGGGGGGGGGGGGACAGAAAAAAGAGGTGAGAGGACAACATTCGAGAATGGACTGGTTTGACACTGAACGAAGCCATGAGGGTTGCTGAGGCCAGAGAAAGATGGAGTACGCATACCTGTCAAGGGGTTTTCAGGTTGTGGTGTAGCAATTTACAAGAAAAACCATAGCAAATGAAAGTTTGGTGTAGCACTAATGTGAATCACGCGCTTCGCAACAAAACTGGAAACTTATGCATCCAATATAAACACACACATCCAATGTGTTTACAAATTTATTGTAAAATCTTGTTAATGCACAACACTTTAGCTATTACCATTATCATTATAAACATTTTCATGTATGTTTTTCAAAATAAAAGCGAAAATGCAAAAAAAAAAAAAAAAAAAAAAAAAAATATATATAAAACATACAGACAGAAAATAAGCTAGGCAATCATAAAAAAAAAGAAAAAAAAAGGTGTCTTTAAAACGGACTTGACTGGAACAGACTACTTTCGCGCGAAAATCCCCTTGGTTAAAAAATATTATCGTCACTTTTGAAAAATTGCGTAGCAGCTTTGTGATACGCCGTAGCAATGGGAAAATGTTTAAAATGCGTAGCGCTACGCAAAAATCCGTAGCACTTGACAGGTACGAGTATGCTGGTTAAACGATTATCTATGGTGCCCCAACGACCTTTGAGTTACGGGATAGGATAGAATAAAATACCTACATTGCTAAATAATAATACCATAAAAAGCCCCAGTGACCATTTGGCAGAAAGCGTTAATATCCCCAAGCTGAGCCAACAGATCCCGCACACAAATGAGGAGTTTTGGGAGAGCCTTCAAGAAAAAAAATAGCGAAGAAGATAGTAGCTTGATAGAACAGAGTAGGAGTGAGAAAGAACAAAGGAGAAAGACAGTGGAAATTTAAAGCACTAAATTTCCAGAAAGTGGGAATACTATTTCTATAGAAACCCATGGCACTGCCACAGGGGGAGACAGAAAGAAGGAGAAGGAAATAAAGAATCAAAATGCCCAATTCTTTCAATAGAAAATATTATTTTGATATATTTTTGCTTCTAATAAAGGAATTCCATAATATATCATTGCAACGCATGCATAATATCTGCATCATCCATTACATTACACAATTGTTGCTTTAGGTCCAGCGGACTCTTCCGAGCCAAATCAGGACCGGACAACCCCCAATCCGCATAAAAGATCTGCCGAAACAACCCTAGTGGGAAAACTGAATGCCCTCCACCAGCCAGTCACTTTACAATAAAGACATCACATGCAGGGGACGGCTGAGGCTTCACCCCAACTTATCGAACCCCCGTTTACAAAAACAAAATAGAATACAAACATCATTATAAACTATCAACAAAACACATACATATAAAATGCCCACATTGCTAAATAATAACATCATAGGAAGCCCTAGTGACCACCAGGCAGAAAGCGTCCAATATTTCCAAGCTGATCCAACAGACCTCATACACAAATAAGGAGTCTTGTCCCGGAAGAGTTTTCAAGAAAAAAGGTTGGAGACTGGTCTAGCGAAGAAGACGATAGTATAGCAGATTGATAGAACAGAGCAGGAATTAAAAAGAGCAAATGAGAAAGACAGCGACAGTGGGAATTTAAAGCACTAAATTTCCAGAAAGTGGGGATACTATTTATACTGAAACCCCCGGCACCCCAACGGGGGATCTGCATCATCCATCAGCTTTCCAAAATATATAAATTTTTAAGATAGACTGCTGCCTCAGTAGGATTAAGAAATATATATGAAATGAATAACCCATTGTCTATTAATGGAACATTCATAATGCCAAGAGGGTCTAGTCGTTTACTTCTTTCAGTTTCATATTTACATTTTTCATAACTTAGCCAAATGCACTTGTACGTGCATATGAGATGATCAGCCACATACAAAAAGAACCTCCTTTTTAAAAAAGGAAACAAAATCATACTCACATTGCTGTGAGAGAAACATTTAATATCATATTTGTGTTCCCATTATAATTATATTCTTTATTAGACCATAACCATTCATTTGAACATCCATCTTCCAGTGAGTTTAATTTTATGTAAATTCAACATTGTAAAAGAAATGATAATAGTTACCATCACCAACTGAAGGAAAATATATGCAAAAAAGAATATAAGTAGATTAAAATGTATCCATTAACAAGACAGACAGAAAGTAAGTAAATAGTTTAAGAGTGTCGGAGGTCGAGATCAAACTAGCAGAGAAAGAAAAGTCTGAATTCATGCTGAGATGACCATTTACTTATATATTCATACATTTTGTGTATCTGGTATTTGCAAAATTTGAATCTAAACATTGTGATTAAGCGTTCAAAAGATCTTCTGCTAGAAGCACTACATGACTTGTCTTTCTTGAAATACCTGTTTTGTACACAAAAATAAAAATCAGCGGAGTGTGATCAAAATGCTTTAGTGCATGGACTGTGGATTATAAAGAGGAGAGCATTGTGTTCTTGTGGTTTGGGACGATGCTTGGTGACTATATCAAGGACCCCTTTGCTAGACTCAAGAGATGGGGTTATCGAGGAACGGAATGTGCTATTAAGCTGCTCACATGCCTATTTCAGGTCTTCACCTCAATAATATTTGGACTGATTAACTCTTGTATGATAATACTATATCTAGTGTAAAGGTTTGAACAAATGACTTCAGACACAATTAAAGTGTTTGAGCATGAAATGCAAGCTAAAAACTGCTAATTTTAAGTTAACAGTATCCGAGATCATCAGTCTAGTGTATGCCGATGAAGCACCTATCATTTTACATCATACATTTGCTTTATGGAGAGAAAAAATGGTTATGAAAATTATGACTAATGGTATAATTGGAATATTACCCATTTCTCCTTCTACTTGCATGTAAGTGATAGGTGCATATAGTCTTTCAAAGTTGTGTACCATTACATATGAGTAATAAACTTGTAAACGTGTGAGCTATATATTATCTGGTACTCATATTTATCTGTAAATGTTCTAATGCAACATGCAATATGTTTTAGCTTGTTAATGATTACAGTTTGTTAATTTATATTATCTCAATTTTATTTTGCAGAATGGAGTTTAATGTGTGCAGGTATCTTTGTTTGAAATTGTCAATACTGCCTGTTCATTCAGCACAATAGCAGTCAATAAAAAGCTGTGGTTATTGTAGAATCCAAGCATGTGTGGTTGCATACAGTCATGCTTACAATTAAATCTTGTCTATTTGTATTTTAAATTTACTTTCAAATATAGTACTATTCTTAACTAACAATAAAATCAAATGAGTAAAATCAACAAAATGGTACAAGCATGATGAGAAACAATCCAGTAGCAAAATGTTTTACAAGCCCAATCACTACCCCAGTAAATCCAATATGGTATGTAAATTATAAGGTAATATTTTAATTAATTACAACAACAAATAATCTAAATTGGTCTAAACTGCATAGTGGCTGATGGAAGACGACCTTCAGAAATATCACAATAACTGAACTGTGTTGTAAAAACTAAAGAAATAAATAATAACAAACATCTGCTTCACAGTCGTAGCATTCATAATTATTTGCCAGTTTTTTTTTTCAATCAAAGTATACTTTTGCAATCATCTGCATAAAACCATTATTATTTCTACATTGAAATATACACCAGACCTTGCTGTTTGATTAATGTCTAATTATAATTATTGTTAAATGATGTGCAACATAACAATTAGGTTTTGATTAAATTAAAAGAACCAAAGTAAATCAACAAAACAATAGTGAAACTGTAATTTCATGACAAAGACATCTGGAAGCATGTTCACAAAAACAATGGTATCACCCTGTTTTACCAATCAGCACATGATTGATTGATTGATTGATTGTTGCTTTAGGTCCAGCGGACTCTTCTGAGCCAAATCAGGACCGGACAACCCCCGATCCGCATAAAAGATCTGCCGAAACAACCCTAGTGGGAAAATTGAATGCCCTCCACCGGCCAGTCACTTTACAATAAAGACATCCCACGCAGGGGACGGCTGAGGCTTTACCCCAACTACTCGAACCCCCGGTTACAAAAACAAAATAGAATACAAACATTATAAATTATCAACAAAACACATACATATAAAATGCCTATATTGCTAAATAATAACATCATAGGAAGCCCTAGTGACCACCCAGCAGAAAGCGTCCAACACTCCCAAGCTGATCCAACAGACTTCATACGCAAACAAGGAGTCTTGTCCAGGAAGAGTTTTCAAGAAAAAAGGTAGGTCATTGATCTATCGAAGAAGAAGATAGTATAGCAGAGTGATAGGACAGAGCAGGAATGGGAAAGAGCAAATGAGGAAGACAGCGACAGTGGGAATTTAAAGCACTAAATTTCCAGAAAGTGGGGATACTATTTATACTGAAACCCCCGGCACTCCAACGGGGGTACTGTTGCCGCAGTGAATCGGTCATGCCTATAAAGGAAAGACCGGTTTTCAACTGGGGCTTTCACTTTTCCCTTTATAGGTTAGAACAATCTACAGTGGCAAGATTGCTTATGACCCCAAGGGGTCCAATCAGCACAAATCACAACCTTTGGAACTAATACCACAGCTCATCAGTAGTTATAAAACAAGGACAAAGTATGGCACATCTAAAGCACTGTGTGGAAATGTATTCTAAAGCTGGCTAAGTTGTTCTTGGTTTAAGCGTTCTCATAACCTTTTGGTCGTTGGGGAGAGAGGGGTTTGAGACCTCTTTTCTCTGGACCTCTCCCCCATGTATACATGTGTTGTCACTATGATAAGGTAATCCAGGGTATGTCTTACAATGTTTCATTTTATATACACGTGTTGTAATTATGATAAGGTAATCCAGGGCCTGTCTTACAATGTTTCATTTTGAATGACTAGACAACTGCATCATGCACTGTAAATTCAACAAGCAAACAGGTATACTGCAACATGACAAGCAAAACTCGTGCCAGGATACACTGTTGTGCAATTTTATTTTATTAACTCTCCCCCACGACAATTTTCCCCAATTGTACATGTAATTCAAGGCCATGAAATATTCTGTAAATTCATTTGAAGGCACATGATGTTAGTCCACTCCTATGGACCTTTCCTCAAATATTTAGTATAAACAATATATTTTTCAACACCAGTATAGCTCTCGCCCATTATTAGTACAAGACATGACAACAAGATGATTTTAAAATGTAAAACAAGGGAAAGAAATTATTCAACATATGCATCCTCTAATTTCACTACAACATTCTTGTATGCTGGTGAAGAAAAAATGATCAGAAGCACATGCATAATCTATATTAAGTATTGGTCTGTTTAATCTGAAACACCTAAATTTAAATCTTCACAATTTCAACAAATGATTTTTTTTCATTCAAATATTCTGATTGTCATAATATGTGACTCGGTCCTAGCATGTTGATTTATGCTTTGTTCAATTTCTAGATTAAAAAATGCCTAACATGGTCTCGGTCTGACTAGATCAATTCCACATGCAGCACACACACTTGATTACAAACAAAGCAAGCTCTAATCATACCAGTTCTAACATTAAAAACCTATCAAGCATGATTTGGTTCTACTTCTATGGTTGTTCAGTATATATCAAATACATAATCAACAAAAAACACCATTTAAACTTAATCATACAAAATTTTCTGCTCTTTCAATTGACAAACATCATGAATAAATACTAAAATCAATGACCTATGTGTTTCAGGTTAGCCTGTTTGTTCACCTCTATCACCTGATGCTGACAATCTCAAAACAAATTCTAATGCTGCTGATTCTAAAACAGCAGCTCGTAACAACCACTGCACTTTGAGTTAGGATTTATATCATATTTGAATATTAGGAGACAGAATTCATATCCTCTGAATATTTATGGACTGCGTTAATGAACTCTCCTAAATGGTCAGGGTCAGTATCCTTCATGACTCCATGACCCAGATTAGCAATGTAGCGTTGTGTGCCAAACTTCTCCACCATCTCTTTCACTGCCCTCCGGATTTCGTCCTGTCAACAGATATGACATAACATCACATGAAAGCTATCGTTAGGCATAACTTGACTCACTTTAGTAACCTCTCATTCATTAATTGATAATACCAGCAGTGCTCAAATTTACAGTGAGACAGGAGACTGCAGTTGTTGCAAAAAGCAAGCTGCTTACAGTCAATGTACTCTATATAAGCACTCATATTTCAATATCCACTACTTAACATAGCACTTCTTTTTCATATCACAACAATTCTAGCCTCTTATCCCATCTTATTCCATCAGCCAAGTTTTTCAGACAAAATGAAAGTGAGGGGGGACAATGACAGATAAAAAGAAAGAAATGAACGAGGAAAAAAGAAAAAAACCTTTGTTGCAAACATCATGACAGGGTCCATGTTGCCTTGCAGTGCCACTTTTGTGCCCACCAATCTCCTGAAATGTTAGAACATTATTATTGTTATTTGTTTCTGCAACCAAACACTTGCTCTAGCAATACTAATCCACTCATTTTGCCCAGCGATGATAAAGCCTTGAGCACCTCTTCAGCTGGAAAAGCACTATATTAAATTGATTAAATAAAATTAATAAATAATAGATTGATTAAATAAAATAAATAAATGTCAATTTTCTCAACACTAGCATCACTGGACTTGCTTTACACAATTATCACACTGGATTTGCATTACTGCACCATAGTACAAATATTTATTCCAAATCCAATGTACGTTGTTATACTATGTCATCTGCAGCACTGTTGACCTAATGTTGGCCAGCTGATTAAAATACTTTACACAGAGATGCCAACCTGCAGAAAAATCTGTCCGTAAGAAATTTATAAATTGTCAGTAGATTTAAAATTTTGTCAGTAGACAAAAGGGAGCAAAAGTCCAGGATTGAGATTTCTTATTAAAAATATAGTCCATACCTGAAGGAGTCAATGGTGAACTGTTTTCAAGTGTTTGGCTGTGGCAGATTTACAGGAACGCAATTCATCTAAAAGTTCAGCGCAGCTAACAAGGTTGTGAACTACGATATGCAATAAGTTAAACTAAAGCAAGCTTCAATAATTGAAGTTATCATATAGATTTATTACCTTATAAGGTCGTTATATAATATGCTGAATTATTTTATACTGTGACAGTGCCTAAGTGTAATTAGTCTGAAACGTGTAACAGACCTTTTGCCATAATCATCAGCTGCAAATATATATTCTTGTAAAAAGTATTCTCACCGTAAGAAAAATGACTTCAGCGTAAATCCGTAAAAACTATTTACCACCGGAAAATAATACAGCGAAACCGTGAGGGTTGGCATCTCTGTTTACATACTTATTTGAAAATCTTAATGTGGAGAAACGTAGGTACACATTTCTAAGGAAATTGACAACTTGCTTTGTTTCTTAAAAACAGTTAACAGGATTATTGCTGACTGGAACAGACATTTATTGCACTAATTTAATTTAATCTAGAATTCTGATATATTATGCCCCATTTTCTGACTCGAACAACAAATACCAACCTTGCATGTAGTGGCTGGATCGTCCAGTCCAATCCCACTACCTCATAACCACACTTGGACAATTCTTCCAAAGCAAAGTGCACGTCCTTACAAAACACAATCTGCAAAAAGCAAATGATTAACAATGACAAAATCTACACTTGGATACAAACATAATAAACATTCCCACATAGTAAGAGTAAATGCTGAAAACCAATTTTCCTGAGCGAATAAGCAGGTAATACGGCTAATGTCAACTGAAAAACTGTTGAAACTACTCTTAACCTGTCTTAAATATTAAAACAGACGGACACCCGTGTAAATAATAATAAACATATGACGTTAGAAATCTACTACAGGTGCAGGTAAAACAAAATGTAAACATTTACAAATTTTAAAAAATCAACAATTAATTGATTGCAGACAGTCCAATTAAGAATAGGTTGAATGCCTTCAATGACTTATCAGTAATGTTATAGATCGTCATTGGAAAACTGAAAATTATTGAAATTTATGTTTCCAAGGTAAGGCTGCTGTGCTCCCTTATCATCTCCATCTTCCTATACGCTTGTGAAACATGGACCCTCACAGCAGACCTACAAAGAAGAATACAAAGGATGGAGATGAGGTGCTACAGAAGACTTTTGGGAATTTCCTATATCCAGCACATCACCAGCGACGAAGTCCGACACACCATCACACAATTAAACCATTGGACAACACGATGACATGCTCAAAGGTGAAAAAAGGAACCTCTGATGGTATGGCCACATCACCAGAGCATCAAGCCTTGCAAAAACCATCCTGCAAGGTACAGTGCAAGGAGGCAGAAGAAGAGGGAGACAGAAAAAGAGGAGGGAGGACAACATTTGAGAATGGACTGGCTTGACACTGAGCGAAGCCATGAGGGTTATTGGGGACAGAGAAAGATGGAGTACGCTGTTTAAACAATCCCCTGTGGTGCCCCAACGGCTTTTGAGTAACGGGATAGGATGTTTACTTACGTTAGAGCTATTGGTTTCTTTCTGAAAATGCATATTATAAGCTTCTAAAACTCATACACTGTTACTCTGCTATGATTTAAGTAGTGAAAGTTATGTATTGTAAAAAGTTTATCTTCAAAAGTCTGTGTCTGCAATAAGTTAAGCACCTATGCATTACCCCCCCCCCCCTCCAATACCCCCCCTCCACCCCCCCCAAAAAAAAAATTCAAGCCACTAAATAAACTGCGCTGTGATTAAAAACCCACCATAGGAACAGGATCAAGCCCTCTTTCTGCTACTTGCTGGCGAACCTCCATAGCAATAGACTTCAGCAAAGGCAGTTCATACCTACTGAACAGCCCTGGGCCCAGCTCACCTGCATATGTATCGAACACTTGCACAATCTGAAAGAAGAGCAGAACATGGAATTTGATTGCAAACTTTGACATGTCAACATCTTCAGCTATCTGCTCCTCACCTTATAATGTCTTCTAATATGCTAAACAGAGCTTGTTTTATTGTTTATTTTTCTCAAACCGTCTAACAATATTTTGAAATGCAACAGTTCAACCAGTACAATAATTAGTTTTCTCTAACCTGTGCGCCAGCAGCTATCTGCTCCACCAGATGTTTGACAATAGCATTTTTCAATATGCCCAACAGACGACCTCCTGCCTCAGGATATTCCACCAGAAAGCGACGAGCTCGGTTAATGTCTGGTCCAGCACTCACATTTTCTACCATAAACCGCATCAGTGTGAACTGAAATCATAAAAATGTAAACCTGTACAAATGCATAAAAAAATTATACTGGACATTCTTCAACACAATAATCTCAAACCATGTGAACTGGGCTGATCCCACCCTGATCTAAATTTCCATTGTTTTGTGATGGTGCATAACTCAGAACTCTTTTCCCCCTCCAACAAATAATGTTGCGTTCTTTATTATTTTGTTTCTCTACGCACTCAGACATGTTATGAGGACATGGAGTATCGGTGGTATACAAGTAGCCATCACTGTTATCAATCATAATCATCAATCACCTATCATCATTTTCACATCATCATCAACTCTATCGGTGCCATTGGACCCTAGACCTAAAGTGACAACACTATGTGAAGTCACAGAGTTTGACTATTTTGTGACTGTTGGAACAAACTCTCTCTTGAGAATGAGACATCACTCTATTCCCAAAATACTTACTGGTGCTCCGCAGAAGCCGAAGAGTGGTACTTTGCCTTCCAGGTTGTATCTGGTCAGTGTGATAGCTTCGTAAACATAGCCTAGCTCTGCTTGAATGTCAAAGTCGGGGTTCAGTTTGTTTACATCTTCCGCTTTCCGGATAGGCTCAGCAAACACTGGACCCTGAAAATGCAGGCAAACACTATCAGATTATCATTACCAACACACGCAAACACTATCAGATTATCATTACCAACACACGCAAACACTATCAGATTATCATTACCAACACACGCAAACACTATCAGATTATCATTACCAACACACGCAAACACTATCAGATTATCATTACCAACACACGCAAACACTATCAGATTATCATTACCAACACACGCAAACACTATCAGATTATCATTACCAACACACGCAAACACTATCAGATTATCATTACCAACACACGCAAACACTATCAGATTATGATTACCAACACACGCAAACACTATCAGATTATGATTACCAACACACGCAAACACTATCAGATTATCATTACCAACACACGCAAACACTATCAGATTATCATTACCAACACACGCAAACACTATCAGATTATCATTACCAACACACGCAAACACTATCAGATTATCATTACCAACACACGCAAACACTATCAGATTATCATTACCAACACACGCAAACACTATCAGATTATCATTACCAACACACGCAAACACTATCAGATTATCATTACCAACACACGCAAACACTATCAGATTATCATTACCAACACACGCAAACACTATCAGATTATCATTACCAACACCAACCTCCTCATCAATCCTGTCACTGTTCCTAGATATATTAACATTTTCTTTCAAAATTTCAAGAATAAATCATGTTAACTAAAACTCTGACAGACACGTAAAGAAAATTGTGAAAAACTTGCTGCAAATTTCCTGTTAACTCTTTCAACACCAAAGCTGACTTTAGCGTTGTACATGGACTTTCCCCAGTGTCGACTTTCAGTCAACATCACGAGTTCCTGTCAAACGGGCTTTGTGGAAAATTGCACTTGCTTTGATTCCGTGGGAACCAATTCATGCTTTGAATCATATGATTTGTGAAATGCATGCACATTATTTTTTTCATATTATTATTATTTTAATTATTATATAATTGGCAGTAAATGAAATAAACGTCTTTACTTCTGCTTTACAAATTAAACTGCAAGTAGACACACATGTTACGTAAATTAATACATATTTTAGACACAATGTGATTAACAATAAATACTTTAGACATAATGTGATTAACATATAAACAAATATATTTTAAAGAAACTTGAGTGCTCACTTCCCCTGGTTCATTGGCCACCTTCATGCCTAGGGCAATTGGAATGACCAAAATGTCAGAGAAGATGATGGCTGCATCCACTGGAAAGCGTTTTACCGGCTGAAACACAATACAATACAATACAATACAATACAACTTTATTCATCTCAAACTGAGCAATTACAATGGCAGCATCAGCGCAATTAGCAAAATACACAAGAATTAAAAATATTATTACATACACATGAGAAGTAGTCCAATCAATAAATAATAAATAAAACAAATAAATAACAAAACATACGGTTAAATACATACAATAAACTAGAGGTAAATGTCATAAAAAGTAAACTGCCCTGATATATCACAGATAATAGTTTCTCCGCAGAAAGCTACAATACAAAATGTACATCCCAACAATACCATACAATACAACACAACACAATACAGCACAACACAATGCCACACAACTTCATACCCCCAGCTGGGCAATTACAATTACAAAGGCAGCAAACACAAACAAAATAAACATGAACACAAACTACAACACAAATAGTAAAGGGCTACTGTCACTGCATAAACATCATTGTAACAAAAAGTTAAAATATTGATCAGATGAATGAAAACTTCTGCAGCTCATAAAAACTTCTGCACCCAGAAGCATGCTCACAGTGCTTGTGGGAAGAGGAAGGGGTGGGAGATGGGTGGCGTTTAGAAATAATGGATAATACTATCACATACACACACACACAGTGTTGTATCACACCCGGCAGATGGTTGACAAAAAGGCAGAAATCAGAAGTAGTATGTTTTCAAGCTATATCTAATTTGCCTCTCCTTGATGCTTTCAGGAAGGCGGGAGTAAGGTATTTGAATGCATACTGGCCCCAACGCTTGGTCTTGACATCTTTTGGCCTGGGAACGTCAATGAAAAGTTTAGAAGACTGCCTGAGAGACCGGACAGATCTGTATAAGGACAGAAGGTCTGTGAGATATGACGGTGTGTTGCATCTAATACAGCAGTACGTGAGAGAGAGTAGTTTGTGGTGGATGCGCTATAGTGAAGCTCTCTGGGGATAGGAGAGATATAATCAGACTTTCTGCATCGTGCCACAACTCTGGCTGCTGTAGTCTGTACGGCCTGTAATCTCTTTATCTTGGTTTGAGGTAGACCTGTTACAGTAATCAAGTTTGGAAAGAATGAGTGAAACGGCAACACTGTTGGCAGCTTGGCGAGTTAGATAGTGACAGGCCTTACTGATAGGTCTAATATGGCAGCAGCATGTTCTGACAATGGAGGATACTTGACTGTGCATAGAGAGGTCAGCATCAAGAAAAACATCCACTGTTTTGACAGAGCTGGGGAATGAAATCTGAGCATCGCAAACTGTAAGAATATTACCACGCCTCGATGTGGGACAGCTCAGAGGCGGGACAGCACAGAAGAACTTCAGTTTTGTTGTCATTTAGTTTTAGCCTATTTTCAGTCATCCACTGCTTGGTCTCAAGACAGCAAGCTTCAATATTTCTGAGTGCTTGGAGAGCAGAAGTGTAATCAGAAGGAAGGCGAGAATACAGC
This sequence comes from Oncomelania hupensis, assembly GCA_036898135.1. Classification (NCBI taxonomy): domain Eukaryota; kingdom Metazoa; phylum Mollusca; class Gastropoda; order Littorinimorpha; family Pomatiopsidae; genus Oncomelania; species Oncomelania hupensis. The sequence continues at coordinate 287,968 of CM072516.1, forward strand.
TCAGAATCATCTGCAAAGAAGTGATAATCAATATTGAAATTCTGAATCATTCTAGCTAATTGTCTTGTTTACAGAGAGTACAGAATGGGACCATGTACGAAACTTTGAGGGGCGCCACACAAGAGAGCACATTCTTGGGACAGCAAGGAGCCAACAAGAATTGTTTGTGTCCTTTCAGACAGGTACGATGAAAACCAAGAGAGAGCTGTGTTTTCCAAGCCAATTTCCAAATGGAGATCTAGTGATCCACCCTCACTATCTGTTCTTTGTTGCTTGGTCCGTTTCCTCCTCCTCCCTCCACCCCCTGACCTTCCCATCCTTGTTTCTGTCTGCCTTCTTTTTTTTTTTTTAACATGTCTTTATTTTGCCTTTGTTTGCTAACGAGTGAAAATAATTGCTTGTTACCTGAATTGTAAGTTCACTGACAAGCACTGGGTCTCGGCAAGTGGCAAAGAACTTTTTATCTCCTTTAGCAGCCTTGTATTCTGCAACATCATAGCATAAAACATGATACTTAGCAATCAATAACTTAAACAACACTGAACAAGATGTTAATCATGTCAATTAGTGTCTGGAACGTATCAATGATTTGTACAATTTCGGACTGCTTATTTAATTTAATTTGTTGTAATGGATCCTTTCCTACATGTAATGTAACCTATGGAATATTGTGTGTGTATGTGTGTGTGTGGGTGTGTGTGGGTGTGTGTGTGTGTGTGTGATTACATGCAGATGCACGCAAGGGTACAAATGTTGTGTACATGGTATGTTTGTTTGAGCTGAATATTATACTGTAATAACATAATTGAGGGTGTGTGTGGGCGTGTGTGTGTGTTTGTGTGTGTGTGTGTGTGTGTGTGTGTGATTTTTTCCCCCCTCAATGTTATGTTACTATTCCATTTCTGTCATTGTGTTTATTGCCATTATAAAATCTTGTCTTGTCTTGCAAAGCGACAACCCACATTTTTCTTTCTGAGAAATAAAGAATGCATTGACTTGACTTTATTTATTAATTTTTAAAACAACTTAAATTTTGTTCTTATAATTCATATAGTAATAACTAAATTAAATACACATTTCTTACTTATCCATGGTGTTGTTAATATGTGTTGCATTCTAATTTAAAATGCACATTACATTACATTACATTATCATTGCTTTAGGTCCAGCGGACTCTTCCGAGCCAAATCAGGACCGGACAACCCCTGATCTGCATAAAAGATCTGCCGAAACAACCCTAGTGGTAAAACTGAAAGCTCTCCACCAGCTAGTCACTTTACAATAATGACATCCCTCGCACGGGACGCTGAGGCTGTACTCTAATTCATCGAACCCCTGTTTACAAAAACAAAATAGAATACAAACATAATTATAAAATATCAACAAAACACATACATATAAAATGCCTACATTGCTAAATAATAACATCATAGGAAGCCCTAGTGACCACCTGGCAGGAAGCGTCCAATATTCCCAAGCTGATCCAACAGACCTCATACACAAATAAGGAGTCTGGTCCCGGAAGAGTTTTCAAGAAAAAAGGTAGGTGACTAGTCTAGCAAAGAAGAAGATAGTATAGCAGATTGATAGAACAGATCATGAATGAGAAAGAGCAAATGAGAATGACAGCGACAGTGGGAATTTAAAGCACAAAATTTCCAGAAAGTGGAGATACTATTTATACTGAAACCCCCGGCACCCCAACGGGGGTTAAAATGCACAATGTATACACATGCACACACACAAATTAGTTCCAGAATAACAAAACAACATTTGTCAGCATGGGTGACAAATATTATACAAAGTTATAACAACTACAGCAAAAATAATAAAATAAAATAAAAATTACATAACTCAAATAACATACCTGGCAAATAACGACCAGCCTGTCTCATAACCCATACTGGAACTTTTTCTGTGCGCTCCCCTCTTGCTGCACGTAGGATAAGATCATTCTGCAGAGGTGGGAAAGGCTATAAAAAGACAGAAAAAGAGTAATACACTACTGTACTGCTTATTTACAACGATTAATACAACTTTGGCTGATTCAGACCACCAAGCCTATGTCTGATGATAAAGCTGTTTTTTTCTGCTACATCACCATCGACTTTTGTTATTATTTTCCTGCAAGTAATAATGATGCTACAAGCAGGAGGAGAAGCGATGATTGATGCCCTCACCATTATCTGTAACAAGATCTGGCAGAGTGGGGAGTGGCCTATACCATGGACCCAGTCGCTTGTCATCACTCTTCCCAAAAAAGGTAACCTTAAGGAGTTTTAAAATTACCGCACCATCAGCCTCATCAGCCTTCACAGCAAGGTCCTCCTGAAAATAATACTCAACAGGTTGAAACCCCAAGCTGAACAAATCATAGCTGAAGAACAAGCAGGATTCAAGGCAGGGCGAAGTACCACTGAACAGATTTCCAACCTTAGAATAATCTGTGAGAAATACCTACAACACCAACAACATCTATATCATGTGTTCATAGACTTCAAGAAGGCGTTTGACCGAGTCTGGCATGCAGCTATATGGGCAACAATGAAAGTGTTCAACATCAGCCCTAAAATTATTGAAGTCATCAAAAGCCTGTATGACAAGGCTACCAGTGCAGTCTTCCACAACAGCGCCATCAGGAACTGGTTCAGAATAACAATCGGTGTGCATCAAGGATGCCTACTGTCTCCAACACTCTTCAGCTCTTGCAGATCATGAAGGCACAATCAGCATAGGGGGTAGAGCAATCTCCAATCTTCGTTTTGCGGATGACATTGATGGATTGGCTGGAGAGGAACAAGAACTTGAACAGCTGGTACAGAGGCTTGATACCACCTCCAGAGCTTATGGAATGGAAATAAGTGCAGAGAAGACCAAAATGATGACCAACAACACCAATGGCATCAACACGGACATCAAAGTCCAAGGCCAATCCCTCAACACAGTGCATAGCTTCAAATATTTAGGAGCCATTGGCATTGGGTCCCGACAGGAAGTCCTCTCCAGGATCGCACAAACAACTGCTGCCCTGACAAGGTTGAAGCCCATTTGGAAAGACAGGACCATCAGTCTACATTCCAAAGTAAGACTGCTGCGCTCCCTTGTCAACTCCATCTTCTTATATGCTTGCAAAGCATGGACCCTCACGGCAGATCTCCAACGAAGAATACAAAGCATGGAGATGAGGTGCTACAGAAGACTTCTGGGCATTTCCTATACCCAACACTTCACCAACGACGAAGTCCGACAGACCATCACACAAGCCATTGGACAACACGATGACCTGCTCACAGTGGTGAAGAAACGGAAACTCCGATGATATGGCCATGTCACCAGATCATCAGGCCTTGCAAAGACTATTCTGCAAGGCACAGTGCAAGGACTATTCTGCAAGGCACAGTGCAAGGAGGTAGAACAAGAGGGAGACCGAAAAAGAGGTGGGAGGACAACATTCGAGAATGGACTGGTTTGACACTGAGCGAAGCCATCAGGGCTGCTGAGGACAGAGAAAGATGGAGTATGCTGATTAAATGATCATCTGTGGTGCCCCTACGACCTCCAGGTTACGGGACAGGACAGGATAGGATAGGATAGTTGATTGATTAACTGATTGTTGCTTTAGGTCCAGCGGACTCTTCCGAGCCAAATCAGGACCGGACAACCCCCGATCCGCATAAAAGATCTGCTGAAACAACCCTAGTGGGAAAACTGAATGCCCTCCACCGGCCAGTCACTTTACAATAAAGATATCCCACGCAGGGGACGGCTGAGGCTTTACCCCAACTAATCGAACCCCCGGTTACAAAAACAAAATAGAATACAAACATCAATATAAATTATCAACAAAACACATACATATAAAATGCCTATATTGCTAAATAATAACATCATAGGTAGCCCTAGTGACCACCCGGCAGAAAGCGTCCAATACTCCCAAGCTGATCCAACAGACCTCATACACAAACAAGGAGTCTTGTCCAGGAATAGTTTTCAAGAAAAAAGGTAGGTCATTGATCTAGCGAAGAAGAAGATAGTATAGCAGAGTGATAGGACAGAGCAGGAATGGGAAAGAGCAAATGAGGAAGATAGCGACAGTGGGAATTTAAAGCACTAAATTTCCAGAAAGTGGGGATACTATTTATACTGAAACCCCCAGCACTAAAACTGTTGCCGCAGTGAATCGGTCATGCCTATAAAGGAAAGACAGGTTTTCAACTGGGGCTTTCACTTTTCCCTTTATAGGTTAGAACAATCTACAGTGGCAAGATTGCTCATGACCCCAAGGGGTGGATAGGATAGGAATAATGATGGATAATATTTAGTTATAGGAATAATGATGGATAATATTTGGTTATAACGTTTAAAAAATCATTTTAAAAAAAGTAAATTGAAGACGGGCCTGTGCTTAAAGTTACTGTTGATTTCTAAGTAGGCCTACTAAACAGGGCTCGGTAAGTTGTGTAACACATCGTCACATGCTACACAGATGTCTAGTCAGTGTACTAAAAACAAGAATGCAAAATCTGTGCATCAGACAACTTTATAGCTGCAATCAACATACGGCAAAGAATTATATAACTTGAACAGTAAGATACTGCACACATTTTATATAATTATATTAATCGCAAAAGACATTCCTATTAAAATTTACCCTGGAACGTGGAGTTATCGGTGCAGCCATCTTCGTGACAGAGGACGCGTTTGGATAGCCTACTCTCCCTTGTGTTAGGCTACAGCAGTTGCTTCCCATTAATCGCCCCGCCCCTTACCTAGCTTTATTATGAGATAATAAAATAAACATGAACGTGGAGGTACATAAAATGAAATGCCATGAAAGCAAATTTTCTGCTTTCCTCCATTTACGTGCACACCGTTCCTATCCTATCCTATCCCGTAACTCGGAGGTCGTTGGGGCACCACAGATGATTGCATGTTAACCAGCGTATTCCATCTTTCTCTGTCCTCAGGAACCCTCATGGCTTCGCTCAGCGTTTAAAACAAAATAAATAAACGCACACCAAAAAGCACATAATCTGTGATGCCTCTACGACCTCTGAGTTACGGGATAGGATAGGATAGGATAGGTCACCAAAAAGTCGGCCGCCTCTTCGTCTTCTTCCGTTGATTACAGGCCCAGAAGACTTACTCGTAGGCCTTACTAATATATATCATAATATTATGAAAGTATTGTAGCGAGGCCTACGAGTAGAAGCTCTGGGCCTGTGCGTTCAGCAACCGCAATCGTCGTACAGATTATTCTGTTACTTCCAGCATAACCACATGCATCCATGTTATCAGGACTAATTGTAGGTAGACTGGTATGTAAGGGAGGGAATGGGGGAAATGGGGGGGGGGGGGAAGTAGTTAAATCAAGGAATTTCATAGATTAGCATGGCGCAGTTCGGCATATAGGCTAACAGCCTTTGGTCCTCATATTAGATCTTGACGAGGATCTCAAGACCCAGACCCTTGGCCTCAGTAACTACCAATATTTATAACCTTTTGGACTCCAATTTGGTGGAGTAGATGCTATCTGTCACGCGCCGAAGTGATCCCTATATCTTTTAGGGTGGTTATTTTTCCTCACAACATAATAGGGCGTCCCTATATTGTGTGCGCTAGTATTAACTTGTTAAAAAGCACGTGCTAAGAGTGCAGTAAGTGCATTCTCTAAACCGGTAATTTGATTTCATTTTCAAACGTGTGGTTCACTTCACTTTTGCTCTAACCATTGCAAGAAGTCACATCGACCGAGGCTTGGGAATTTTCCAAGGGGTTTTTCTTCTGCTAACAAAGATAGCAGGTTCCGTCGGCGGGGATGCTGGCGGGGGTTGTCGTTTACCTTAGACAACGTCGTTGATACAAGCTGGTTTCGTCCAGGTTTTTGCAGGCCTAGTTGAGGTAGGCATGGTGGTTTATTTCTTGGTCGGTTGGTCGGTCAGTGGAAAGTGTGATGGTGGTAGGGCGGGGTGTGAGTGTTGCTTGAAAGTGTAACTGTGCAAATCTTTCGCCTTCTTGTTTATAAAATTAATTATTGCATTGTTTGTTGTTTCCTTCATATATCATGTCATGTTAGTATAGTACCTAATTCTGGTATGTTAGTATTGGTTGTTTCCATTGCTAATTTCATGATTCCATCAAGTTGTGCTCGTTAGTGAATTATTTTTATTACAACAGAATAAGTGTTTGACTGGGGAGGTTGGGAAGGGGGTGGATTAAAGGGAAGACGATAGTGGGAGTGTACAGGCAACCTACTTATGCAGATATTCGTTTGCAGGCTTTAATTTACTTCCCCTTCAACTGTCGTGTTTTGACTGTGGGACATTTGGACTTCTGGGATTCTGTGGAAGAAGTGGACCGTCTTTTGCTGGAAGGGCTTCTGGCATACTACAGGGCAAGGCTACTACTACCTGGTGGGAAGGGGCACCCTTCTGGACCTCAGGGTGCAGAGACTTGTGAACGGCATAAAGACGTTGTTGTACTGCTACGAGGAAGCAAAGGCTGCGTCAGTCAGTTAAGTTGGTCTTACCCTCCACACTCACCCCTTCACTCTAACCAACCTTCCTCAGTCACTTATTTTGAGTTAGCTGACTACAAGAACTCTCAAAGACTCAGTGAATGGACATGGACATGAGAGGTGGAATAATATAGAGGCATTAGCATTTAGGCATCACGGTAGTTGACTTTATTATCATCATCATTGTCATCATCGTCATTATCATCATTATTATCATCAACATCATTCAAACTAACACTTAACTCTACTTCATCATTTTCATATTATATTACATGTGAATGGAGGGACTTCTTTAATAAATGTTTTATTTTCATTGTTTATAAACGGTGTTTGGCTGAACCGAATGGTGCGGTGGGCTGGCCATTTCTCTCTTCTCACTATCCCTGTTCATTTCAGCTCTCTGTCTGTCTTTCTGCCAGCCCGAGCGTGACATAGTGGGGGCTCGTCCGGGATTGGCTCAGGATTCCGTATCTTGTGGGGAAGTATCACCTCACTTGCTGGATGGTGGGTCAATCCTTAGCTAAACAGGTCACGCCAGCCAGACATTGTTTTGTAGTTGTGTTGTTGATTGGTTGACTAGGAGGGCAAAAGCTGTACTCTTGGTGCGTGTTGGGTGTACCGGTTTGTTGCTGTTTAGTGCTGATCGGCCAACCGGTTCTTTTGTAACTTGGAGCAAAGTCTTTTCTATTTTAAACTTTTTCTTAACATTTAGTCGTGATGGCTTTTGTACCACCTACTTCAGGGGCATTACTCCAAAACTATTCCAGTTTGCTTACCCCATTCTGGGCCAGCCATGCATACTCGAGGACGCGCAAGACTCATTGCTCTGGAATCTACTCCTGTGACTGTTTCAGCAATTACTACAGTAGCTAAAATTCCAGGGGCACTCACTACCGTCTCTAGTTCCCTTGCTGGGGCCTCTCCTACTTTATCGGTAGGGCTTGGGATGACGGATGGGGTTGGAATATTTTCTCCTGGGGTTAGTGAAGTTTCAAATTATGGTTATGGTAACCCAGGGGGGACTACAACTATGCCCCGTTTCTTCGACATCAGTCCATTGGAACCCGAGACCGCCGAAATACACAGATTGGCTCTGAGTTTGGGTTTGACGGGTGGTGACTTAGCGCAGTTTGTTACAGCAGAGTTGCGTAACAGGAAGGAATTTCGCTTGAGGGCTGAGCGGGAGAAGGAAGAGACAAGTTTGAAGAGGGAGGAACTGCAGTTGCAGAGAGAGATAAAGAGAGAGGAAATGAGGTTGAAGGATCGGGAATTAGAGGCCCGGATAAAAAAAGAGGAGCAAGAGAGTAGTCAGCGGGCATCTGCTATGGAGACGACTCGAATGTCGGAACCGTCGGGCCCTGAGTTTAGTAAGTTCAAATTGTCGCTGCCAGTCTTTGATGCAAGGGATGACCTTGAAACCTATCTGTCCCAATTTGAAGGTCTCATGAAACTCCAAAAATGGCCTGGAAACCAGTGGGGTGTTGTTCTAAGTACTAGGTTAAAGGGCAAGCCAGCAGAGGTATGCAATCGACTGGAGGCACCGGATAAGTTCAATTATGCTGCTATGAAAAAGGCTTTGATGGTTCACTTTCAACTTACCGCGGAGTCTTATCGGAAAAAACTACGTGGAGCTAAAAAGCTGGGAGATGAATCATATGCTCAGTACGCCACTCGGATACAACTCTACCTAGGAAGATGGCTTGAGTTGGCTGAAAAGAGTAAGAGTTTCGGAGATTTGTCTGATTTGCTTTTGCAAGAACAGTTTCTGACAACCCTGCCCGTTGAACTCGTGACTTTTCTGAAGGAGAGAAAACCAAAATCGCTTCAAGAGATGGCTCAGTTAGCTCAGGATTACCAGGAAGCTCATCAGATACAAGGGAAGAGGTTGGGTGGATCAGGGGGCGCCTCGGCCCAGGGTACCCATAGTGGAGGCAGTGGAGGGGGAGGAAGGTCAGGAAACGTTACTGTTACCCCTACCTCGGGTCCCAAATGTTACAAGTGTGGAGTGATCGGTCATGTCAAGCGAGAGTGTCAAAAAAATCGTAGAGATGCTCCTCACACTATTGTTGTGACACCTATGACCGCTGCCACTACTACCAGCACTGCCGTTGCCGGTAGGTACAACCCTATGAGTGATGTAATTGTGAATGGTCATCCGACGCAAGGTCTACGGGATACCGGCGCGGAAGCGTTGATCGTGAACGCGACCTTCGTGGCACCTGAGGACTACATTGATGAGTATCGCGACGTCGTGGGTGTAGGATCCAACTTCGAGTCTATACCGTCTCAGCGCTGCCGCGTTGCTCAGGTCCGTCTTGATTCGCCGTACATCCAAGGAACCTTCAAGGGCATTGTTTTGAACACCACCGTCTATCCAGTTGTCATGGGAAATGTGCTGACCGCTTTGGATGGGACCGAGTGCGCAGTTCCAGTACATCCTTGTAGGGAAGTTGCTGTTGCTGCCGTGCAAACTCGTGGTCAGAGCAAGCGCGAGAACAAGCCTACTACTCCACTTCAAACCAGCAGTCCTCAGCTTGACGATGTTACTCCTGTGAAGTTGCAAGCCGCACAGGAAGCTGATCCCACTTTACAACGCGTACGACAATTGGCAGGAAGCATCATTCCACCACAGAAGGGCAAAGCTACTTTTCGGCTCCAACATGGCATTCTCTACCGAGTTTTCTTGGATGCGGAGGGTGCTGAGTTTAAACAAGTAGTGGTTCCCAGCTGTTTCCGGAAGGAGGTTTTGCGGCTAGGTCATGATGCCCCAATGGCGGGTCATCTAGGTGCAGCGAAAACCAGAAACCGTATTTGGCGAGATTTCTTTTGGCCGGGGTTGTGTGGAGATGTGCGCCGCTATTGCCAGTCTTGTGACACCTGCCAAAGGATGATTCCTAAGGGTCGCGTAAAGAAAGTGCCCCTTGGTCGTGTTCCACTCATCGACTCACCTTTCCGTCGAGTGGCTGTTGATTTGGTTGGTCCTCTACCCGTCTCAGAACGCGGCTATCGCTACATTCTCGTGGTGGTGGATTATGCGACGAGGTATCCGGAGGCGGTGCCTCTGAAAAGCATTGAATCCGAGAGAGTCGCTGAAGCTCTATGGGGAATTTGGTCACGAGTAGGAATTCCTGAGGAAGTGATTTCGGACCGAGGAGGCCAGTTTGTTGGAGCGGTCATGCAGGAAGTCAACTCGCTACTCTCCATAAAAGGGATGGCCACAACTCCCTATCATGCCCAAGCCAACGGTTTGGTAGAAAGGTTTAACGGCACCCTAAAGGCTGTTTTGAGAAAACTGTGTGTAGAACAGCCTAGGCAGTGGGATCGTTATTTGCCAGCAATGCTATTCTCTTATCGAGAGGTACCTCAGGATTCGCTTGGCTATTCGCCGTTTGAATTGCTTTACGGTCGAACAGTCCGCGGGCCCATGCAAGTACTGCGTCAGTTGTGGACCAAGGAAAACACACCAGAGGAGGTGCGCACGACGGCAGGTTACGTCATAGGGCTGAAAAATCGTATTCAGGAGACGTGTCGTCTTGCTCAGGAGAATTTGGCTCAGGCATCCAAGCGTTACGCTCGGAATTTCAATAAGACGACGGAAAGAAGAACATTTGAAGTGGGAGACTCCGTTTTGCTGCTTTTACCCTCAAAGACCAACAAGTTGGAACTGAGATGGCAAGGACCTTTCTCGGTGGTGGAGAAAGTGGGAGAGCTCGACTACCGTGTGAAGGTGGGCCGGCGTTTAAAATTGTATCACGCCAATTTGCTTAAAAAGTACTTTGTTCGTCCTCCGACCGAGACAGTGGCTGTGGTGGTTCATGAGGAGGTGGAAGGTATTGAGGAAATACAAGTGTCGGATCGACGCTACCAGTGGTTCCTTTGCAGGCGGAAGAGAGTGTTGAAGATGTCAAAATCAATCCTGATCTTGAACCAGAGAAGCAGGAAGTCGTCAAGGGAATCTGCAAGCAATTCGCCTCCTGTCTTACAGACATGCCTAAGGTGACGAATCTAGAAGAATGCGAACTTGTAATGTTGGATTCTAAGCCTGTTCGAGTGCGCCAGTATCCTCTTCCTCATTCCCTGATTTCTACTGTAAATGACGAAGTGAAATCAATGTTGGAGATGGGGGTGATTGAGCCGTGTGCTTCTCCTTATTGCAGCCCCATTGTCCTAGTAAAGAAAAAAAGATGGGAAGATAAGATTCTGTGTTGATTTTCGTCGCCTGAACAATGTTCTCCAGTTTGATGCTGAACCTTTGCCAGATATAGAATACTTGTTTGCTAAGATCGGTCGAGCTAGGTTCTTCAGCAAGATCGATCTGGCAAAAGGCTACTGGCAAGTACCCATGCGGACTGAAGACCGGGATAAAACCGCTTTCTCGACTCCTCAAGGCCAGTTTCGCTTCACCGTCATGCCTTTTGGTCTCAAAACCGCAGTAGCCGTTTTCTCGCGCATGATGCGGAAATTGTTGGCACCTCTGCATTGTCCTGAGATAAATAATTTTATGGACGATATCCTCATTGCTTCGGAGAAGTGGATCAGGCACCTGGAGTTGCTGCAGTGCGTTTTCCAGCGCCTAGTGGACGTACAATTGACCGCCAAACCGTCTAAATGTCTCTTAGGCTACAACAGTCTCAGTTTCTTAGGTCATGTGGTTGGAGAGGGTCAACTTCGACCCGAGGATGATAAAGTTGCTCGAATCCAGTCCGCTGCCGCTCCAAAGACGAAGAAGGAAGTTCGTGCATTTTTAGGGTTGGCAGGGTTTTATAGAAGATTTGTACCCAACTTTGCCGCGATTGCCGCACCGCTCACTGATCTCACCAAGAAGGGAACACCAACAGAAATAGTATGGACCCCAGCTTGTGATCGTGCTTTCGCAAACTTGAAGGGACATCTTGGTTGTCAGCCCGTGGTGCAACTGCCAGATCTGTCTCGGCCTTTCACACTTCGAACGGATGCTTCTGACATTGGACTGGGTGCTGTGCTTTTACAGGAGCATGATGATGAGCCGCGTCCGGTAGCTTATGCCAGCAGAAAACTCAGTTCTGCTGAAAGAAAATACGCTACTGTTGAGAAAGAATGTTTGGCAGTGGTATGGGGGATTGGAAAGTTTGAGCAGTTCCTTTTTGGCCAGCATTTTTTCGTGGAGACTGATCACCAGCCATTGGCGTTCTTGCAGCGTAATCGGCTCACCAGCGGTCGTCTTGCTCGCTGGGCTTTGTTTCTGCAAACTTATTCGTTTACAGTGCGGGTTATTCCTGGCAAGTCTAATGTTGGGGCCGACTACTTAAGTCGCTCTGATGTCAGCGCGTGAATTCGTTGTGGGTTACTGAAAAATGGGATTTTCAGCTTAAGCAGGGGGGTGTGTCACGCGCCGAAGTGATCCCTATATCTTTTAGGGTGGTTATTTTTCCTCACAACATAATAGGGCGTCCCTATATTGTGTGCGCTAGTATTAACTTGTTAAAAAGCACGTGCTAAGAGTGCAGTAAGTGCATTCTCTAAACCGGTAATTTGATTTCATTTTCAAACGTGTGGTTCACTTCACTTTTGCTCTAACCATTGCAAGAAGTCACATCGACCGAGGCTTGGGAATTTTCCAAGGGGTTTTTCTTCTGCTAACAAAGATAGCAGGTTCCGTCGGCGGGGATGCTGGCGGGGGTTGTCGTTTACCATAGACAACGTCGTTGATACGAGCTGGTTTCGTCCAGGTTTTTGCAGGCCTAGTTGAGGTAGGCATGGTGGTTTATTTCTTGGTCGGTTGGTCGGTCAGTGGAAAGTGCGATGGTGGTAGGGCGGGGTGTGAGTGTTGTTTGAAAGTGTAACTGTGCAAATATTTCGCCTTCTTGTTTATAAAATTAATTATTGCATTGTTTGTTGTTTCCTTCATATATCATGTCATGTTAGTATAGTACCTAATTCTGGTATGTTAGTATTGGTTGTTTCCATTGCTAATTTCATGATTCCATCAAGTTGTGCTCGTTAGTGGATTATTATTATTACAACAGGATAAGTGTTTGACTGGGGAGGTTGGGAAGGGGGTGGATTAAAGGGAAGACGATAGTGGGAGTGTACAGGCAACCTACTTATGCAGATATTCGTTTGCAGGCTTTATTTACTTCCCCTTCAATTGCCGTGTTTTGACTGTGGAACATTTGGTCTTCTGGGATTCTGTGGAAGAAGTGGACCGTCTTTTGCTGGCAGGGCTTCTGGCATACTTCAGGGCAAGGCTACTACTACCTGGTGGGAAGGGGCACCCTTCTGGACCTCAGGGTGCAGTGACTTGTGAACGGCATAAGGACGTTGTTGTACTGCTACGAGGAAGCAAAGGCTGCGTCAGTCAGTTAAGTTGGTCTTACCCTCCACACTCACCCCTTCACTCTAACCAACCTTCCTCAGTCACTTATTTTGAGTTAGCTGACTACAAGAACTCTCAAAGACTCAGTGAATGGACATGGACATGAGAGGTGGAATAATATAGAGGCATTAGCATTTAGGCATCACGGTAGTTGACTTTATTATCATCATCATTGTCATCATCGTCATTATCATCATTATTATCATCAACATCATTCAAACTAACACTTAACTCTACTTCATCATTTTCATATTATATTACATGTGAATGGAGGGACTTCTTTAATAAATGTTTTATTTTCATTGTTTATAAACGGTGTTTGGCTGAACCGAATGGTGCGGTGGGCTGGCCATTTCTCTCTTCTCACTATCCCTGTTCATTTCAGCTCTCTGTCTGTCTTTCTGCCAGCCCGAGCGTGACACTATCCTTAATTCTGTTCTTGAGCACATTGAGTAATTTAGCATCCACAGCCACGGCACTAAGGTTATTCCAAGAAGTTACGACTCTATTAGTAAAATACTTCCTAAATTTGCGAGTATCGAGTGGGAGAGCCCTACAGCCAGAGGGTGCATGGTTCCTACCAAGCTGAAGAATGCTGTCATGAGATTGGCGCATGATTCGTCTATGGTGGACATCAAGGCAACAATCGAACCAGGAATCAGATTTGAAAGCAGTTTTTCTGGCCGGGTATGTGTGGGGAAATCCGAATGTTGGTTTCTTTGTGCGATCAATGTCAAAAGGTTTCCCAAAAGCCCAAAAGAGTTCCTTTGGGAAAGATGCCTCTTTTGTCACAATAGGCCGGCTATTTAGACCCTGCACTGTGGCTTCACACCTTAAATAGTTCAGCCTGTTATAGCCTTTGTAAATTAAAGTCGTTGCCTAGAAGAAAAGACAGAAGTAAGGCCTGTGCTAAGCATGTGTAAGCTAACTCTCGCTAGGGTAGGCAGTGACCTCATCCTGCTGACGTATAGCCACCCCCCCCCCCCTCCCCGCTAGGAGGCGCTCAGGTCTCACGAGTTTTTTGCGGGCTTTGGCTGACCACAAGGCTAGGTAGTAATTCTGTTCCTAACTCTCGCACGAGAAGGAGCAACGCTCTGAAAGATCTCTCCAGCTGATAATAAGCAGGTGACGGGTGAAATTCATTCATTGCAGTATAGCCACAGCCTGACATTGTTAAAAAGGTAAATGATCAATCTTTTGTTTCATCGCGATATATATTGATATTATTGTTGGATTATGTTTGTGAAGTCTTGCCATGTTTTATCATTGTAAATTGTCAAACTGCTTGACCATATGGCGGGCATGCAACCGGTTTCGCCACCATGAGGTAGCCCCTACTGTCCAACTGTTGTTTCTCCTATGTGTAGTATTGCAGACCAGTGGTTGGAGAATGTGTATATTGTTAATTACTTCTCCATGTGGTTAGTTTCTATGTTTTCTGGGTAAGTTAATGGAGGGGACACTTTACTTCTATGTTCACTGTGGACTGTAAACCTTTGCTTAAAGGAGAACCTGAGTTTTCTAGTGGAAGAAGGTCTCAGAGAGAACCTTCCTAAAGACTTTAAAGTTTGGAAGAGAGTGGAGGAGTTGATTTATTTTAATTATCTGTTTAAAAAGGGGATGAATAATTAAAAAATTATAAATTGTTAAACCTACTTTGTTGAGGTTTGGGTCGTGCGCTTGATAGTTTGGCCGTTCGGTTTTGTTTGAAAACTAACGTGTGACAACAGCTATGACATCAAACCTTTTCTCACTTAATAATAAGTCAAATTCTGGTAATTTGTTCACTAAAGAATCTGCGTTTGTGTTCATGTACCTTAATAAATCATCAGGTTTTCTTCCTTTCCACCAACATACCCTGCAATTTTCCATCCTCTTTCCCTATCACCATCATTAGATCTATGCACTCCATGTGGACAGGCAGTGAGAGCAAGAAATACAAATATACAAGAGAGAGAGAGAGAGAGAGAGAGAGAGAGAGAGAGAGAGAGAGAGAGAGAGAGAGAGAATAAACAAATGCAACTCAAAAACAAAAATGGTGTAATGCGGTTTAATAAATTTATGAAAACAAAACTGCAAATTAATCTATATAAAGTATAACCCATAAAATACCATGTTTGAAAATGTTATCCAGGCAAGTTGTGGGAGGGGTAGATGGGACCGACATATGAAAACATCACAGTATCCCATGGAAACCAGACAAATTATTGCACAAACTGTGACAAAGTAAAGAAATGAAAGACAAAATCATGCACGAAAAAAAAAGCAAAAAAAAAAAGCATTATTTATTACCTATGGTTATGAAAATAGGTAAATAAAAATCCTTTTTAAAAACTGTCCGATGAATAATAACAAAGCAGTTTTTGCCTCAATAATGTTCAACAAATACATTACATTACATGATTATTGCTTTAGGTCCAGCGGACTCCTCCGAGCCAAATCAGGACCAGTACAGTCAAATCAGGACCACAAAATCAAGACCACAACTTTGCTGAAAGAGGACTCACCTCTGATCCGCATAAAATGTCTGCCAAAACAATCCTATTGGCAACACTGAAGGCACTCCACCAGCCGGTCACTTCACAATAAAGACATCCCACGCAGGGGACGCTGAGGCTATACTCTTATTTATCGAACCCCCATTTACAAAAACAAAATAGAATATAAACATCATTATAAAATATCAACAAAACACATATAAAAAAATGCCTACATTGACAAATAATAACATAGGAAGCCCCAGTGACCACCTGGCAGAAAGCGTCCAATATTTCCAAGCTGATCCAACAGACCTCACACACAAATGAGGAGTTTTGTCCCGGAAGAGTTTTCAAGAAAAAAGGTAGGTGACTGGTCTAGCGAAGAAGAAGATAGTATAGTAGATTGATAGAACAGAGTAGGAATGAGAAAGAACAAAGGAGAAAGACAGCGACAGTGGGAATTTATAGCACTAAATTTCCAGAGAGTGGAGATACTATTTATACTGAAACTCCTGGCACCCCCTCGGGGGTCAGTTTTTGGCTATGTATAATGTGAAAGTTAGAAAAAAGATGTATTGTATGTTTTTAAGTATTCTAAATGACTTTAAGATGAGTTGAAATAAAAAATCAAATTCCAACAAAATTAAAAATTTCAATGGGATTAATTAGTATCACTGGAGATTTTAAGTGTTATTAAACAATAGCCTCCAAAAATAAATTAATAAATAATATAAATTTAAAAGAAATATACAAGCCAACTGGAATGTTAATTTATGAATAAAGTTATGTTCACAATATTAAACAATGAAACTTTTTACAACACTAGTAACCAACGTGCAGGAGCCAAAATGGGCTAAAAAATATTTATAGACATTAACTATGACACCATTCTTGTTGTATCAATAATAGTTGTCACAAACAACCAAAATGTACAAATACATCATGAACTTAAAATTCTGTCACTCAATGTGAATAACTCATGTTTTTAACAATTAGCTCTCAATGATGATGAATATGTGTGTGTTTTTTTTTTTTTTTTTTTTTTTTATCAATTATGCAAACATCAAGAAAATATCAGAACAGTTTCAGAGCCATAAAAAAGGCTTCATCAGGAAGGAAATATATATGCTCAATGGAGTACTTTTTTCTTTCTTACATCTTAGCTCTTACGTGGTTTCCAAAAATGCTTTGACTCAATAAAAGTATGGGGCTGTCAGATCATCTATATATATAAATTGCTTAGCCGGAAGTCCTTCTTCGCCTATACTATAAAGTTTGTCCGGTATGGACGCTGATCTGGCCAGGTGATGGGCGCTGCGGATCGGCCTGCTGTGTGCTCAAAACCAGCGAAATCGTTATAGCCGACATTTCCTTACCGAACGTTTAACCGTTTCTGAGATAAATAAATAAACAAAATGTCCACAAACTGCAATAGCCTCATTCCGCGCGCTTCCATTAAAAATCAAATTGAGGTTTCAGCATGTTTTCCCAAAAAAATTGATGGTGTTTCTACGAAGCCTTGGTAGCTTACTTAGTAAAACATTCGCCTACCGTGCAGGGCGACCCAAGTTCAAATCTCACGCGGGCCATGTTTTTTTTTATATTATTATTTTTTTTTTACACTACAGTATGGTATATTTTTCTTTTTAATTTACGCTTTTTACCTTTAATTTATTATTATTATTATTTATAAACTAATAATAATAATAATAATAATTTATTATTATTATTATTATTATTATATCTTATATAACATTTTCTTTTAAAACCTTGGTGTTTTTTATGATTTCTATTTGTATTATATATTCAATATTAGTAGTAGTAGTAGTAGTAGTAGTAGTAGTAGTAGTAGTAGTAGTAGTAGCAAGGATCGGGATGGGGTGGTACGTGTAGGTAAAAGGGGGCTACGGGTAGGTTTAAAGTGGCATGGGTAGCCATAACGGGGATACGGGTATATATAAGGGGGTATGGTGATGGTCGATTCCTTTCATCCATACCTGCAAAACGATCAACGGGGAAGTATCAAGGAGGGTACAGGTAGGTTACAAGGGGGGTACGGAAGGTATCAAGGGGGTATGGGGAGGTATCAAGTGGGTTCGGGGAGGTATCAAGGGAATATGGTGAGGCATCATGGGGGGGGGGACGGGGAGATATCAGGGGGGAGGTATCAAGGGGGATATGGGGAGGTATCATCGTCCAAATGAAACTCGCAGACAACAGTTGTCTCTCTGTCTACATTTTAAACAGCAACCTGTGTACCCTGGCTTGCCAGGGTACAAAACCACTAGTAACTTATATAATGGGTGCACAGCCTCTGCAATAGATGGTTTTATACACAAATCAGCATGACAACTGCCCAACTGAAACATGTCATTCTGCATTCTGGCTCAAAAAAATAGTCTTAAAACAACCATTTACATTACATTACATGATTATTGCTTTAGGTCCAGCGGACTCTTCCGAGCCAAATCAGGACCAGTATAGCCGAATCAGGACCACAAAATCAAGACCGCAACTTCGCTGAAAGAGGACTCGCCCCTGATCCGCATAAAAGGTCTGCCGAACAACCCTAGTGGCAACACTGAAGGCACTCCACCAGCCGGTCACTTCACAATAAAGACATCCCACGCAGGGGACGCTGAGGCTATACTCTTATTTATCGAACCCCCATTTACAAAAACAAAATAGAATATAAACATCATTATAAAATATCAACAAAACACATACATATAAAATGCCTACATTGCCAAATAATAACATCATAGGAAGACCCAGTGACCACCTGGCAGAAAGCGTCCAATATTTCCAAGCTCACCCAACAGACCTCACACACAAATGAGGAGTTTAGTCCCAGAAGAGTTTTCAAGGAAAAAGGTAGGTGACTGGTCTAGTGAAGAAGAAGACAGTATAGTAGATTGATAGAACAGAGTAGGAATGAGAAAGAACAAAGGAGTAAGACAGCGACATTGGGAATTTAAAGCACTAAATTTCCAGAAAGTGGGGATACTATTTATACTGAAACCTCTGAAATCCCAACGGGGGTAAACAACCATTTCCCATTACACAGTCACATACTCTAATTCAAACAACAATGCGATGCACATTCCCATTACATACTCTAATTCAAACAACAATGCGATGCACATTCCCATTACATACTCTAATTCAAACAACAATGCGATGCACATTCCCATTACATACTCTAATTCAAACAACAATGCGATGCACATTCCCATTACATAATCTAATTCAAACAACAATGCGATGCACATTCCCATTACATACTCTAATTCAAACAACAATGCGATGCACATTCCCATTACATACTCTAATTCAAACAACAATGCGATGCACATTCCCATTACACAGTCACATACACTAAATTCAAACAACAATGCGATGCACATTCCCAGTACACAGTCACATACTCAATTCAAACAACAATGCGATGCAAATTCCCATTACATAGTCATATACTCTAATTCAAACAACAATGCGATGCACATTCCCATTACACAGTCACATACTCTAATTCAAACAACAATGCGATGCACATTCCCATTACACAGTCACATACACACTAATTCAAACAACAACGAGATGCACATTGGCCCACAGAAAAAAAGTTATGACTGGAGCACTTCACGCTGGTCACTGAGTAACTATTTAACATTCAAAATTCACAAACTGACATGAGAAAATCATTATGTGCTGTAAGTTTCTCAGCTGTAGAAAGTTTTTGTTAATTTCATGTTCAACTCGATGCAACTAAGTAAATGGTCAAATACAACTGCATCATCACAAGTGAAAACCTCAGCCTTGCCCTTTAATATACTGGCCCAGAGAAAAATGTCTTGCTTAAATCACTCTTCTCTCTTCACAGCACTGGATTCAGTATTAGAAAGATCTACTTGTACTTCTTACATCAAATTCTCCAATTCTTAAGTGGATGAGGAAGCAAACACAATGTAGTATACATTGCAAAATGAACAATGGTGATGATACTGTTGCAACCACGGTGTTCCATTGGTCAATAATAATATACATCAAAGATCCATCAGACCTATGCTCATTTTACTTTTAGGCATAGACTTCAGCAGGCCCTTGATATTCAGTCAGCGTGACAACTAATTAACTAAACAAGTTAATTAAATAATTAATTTATGCAAATGATTCAGGAATGTCAAACAATCTCAACACTTAAGCTGTTAAGGATTTAATTGTTTAAATTATTTTTAAAAAAAAGGTTGGCTTTTAAATGTTTGATTGATTGATTGTTGCTTTAGGTCCAGTGGACTCTTCCGAGCCAAATCAGGACCGGACAACTCCCGATCCGCATAAAAGATCTGCTGAAACAACCCTAGTGGGAAAACTGAATGCCCTCCACCGGCCAGTCACTTTACAATAAAGACATCCCACGCAGGGGACGGCTGAGGCTTTACCCCAACTAATCGAAACCCCGGTTAAAAAAAACAAAATAGAATACAAACATCATTATAAATTATCAACAAAACACATACATATAAAATGCCTATATTGCTAAATAATAACATCATAGGAAGCCCTAGTGACCACCCGGCAGAAAGCGTTCAATACTCCCAAGCTGATCCAACAGACCTCATACACAAACAAGGAGTCTTGTCCAGGAATAGTTTTCAAGAAAAAAGGTAGGTCATTGATCTAGCGAAGAAGAAGATAGTATAGCAGAGTGATAGGACAGAGCAGGAATGGGAAAGAGCAAATGAGGAAGACAGCGACAGTGGGAATTTAAAGCACTAAATTTCCAGAAAGTGGGGATACTATTTATACTGAAACCCCCGGCACTCCAACGGGGGTACTGTTGCCGCAGTGAATCGGTCATGTCTATAAAGGAAAGACAGGTTTTCAACTGGGGCTTTCACTTTTCCCTTTATAGGTTAGAACAATCTACAGTGGCAAGATTGCTCATGACCCCAAGGGGTTGGCTTTTAAATAAATAAGTTTTAAAACTTAAGGGTAGCAGCATTGCACAACCAAGGTAAATACACCATGTAACATCCTGAGTTTCAGCAGACGCTGTCTACTGGACTACATGTCTATCATGTTCATAAAAAGTCTTCATACAAGTCTGCTGTAAAAAAAACAACAATATTTACAAGAAACTTGAACAATCACAGAGGGTACATAAACAGGGCACCATAAATAGGACAATCCTGGAGACCAAACATTCCGCCACTCACTGAGCACTGTGTGCGCTTAGCTTCAAATCATTGTGACAACAACTATACATTGTTTTCTAACTTACCAAGCTGCCTAACCGATCTAACCTACCAAAGCAATACGCTGCCTAGCTTATCTAACCTACCAAAGCAATACTGAAGCAGCGCTGCTGCCTAGCCTATCTAATCTACCAAAGCAATACTGAAGCAACGATGCTGCCTAGCCTATCTAGTATCTAACTTACTACCAAAATAAAATGACCAGAAATTTCGGCAATGGACTTTGACCAGCTATCCATTAATTGGGGAGACAAAAAATCCACGAGTATTATCAATTTCAATTTCAACATTGCACAATCATCATGTCGTGTGAGGCTGAGCAAAACAATTTCCACACAAGTCAATACCTTTAGTGCTTTACTGTAAAGATCTGCTGTTTTCAAATAACTTAGCTTACATTTGAATAGTCCTGCTTAAATATTATAAGCCTTATAACAGTTACATTCAAACGCTGTTGTTAACATTTCAATTGTCTGCCTTTGTAAAAAAAAAATAAAAAAAAATAAAGAAATCAACAATTTAGTTATAAATTATGAGCATAGCCAGATTATGTAGATCTATATGGCACTAAAATCAATTTCAGACCAATAACCACTTGAATATAATATGTTATTTATACAATTTGTATCTTAACCGGAGACCACTAAAAAAGAAAGTTGTGGCTCTGTATTGCACACAAGGTTTCTCATTAACACTGTAGTGTAGCTCAAATACAAATTAGGTATTAAGATCCAAATATTTATAAACAAAACTATTTTCACTTCACCTTATGATATCTGATAAGTTCAGATTAATATATATACACACTATTATATATATATATCAGATATCAGATCTATCAGATTAATACATTATACACTATTATATATGCCAATATATTATACACTAATATATTATACACTATTATATACACTAATATATTATACACTATTTATAAAATAATTAAATGAAAGTAACTCAAGTCAAATGCCTCAAACTGTAAATGTACTCCTTTACAACATATGAATGTAACTCAAGTCAAATGCCTCAAACTGTAAATGTACTCCTTTACAACATACGAATGTAACTCAAGTCAAATGCCTCAAACTGTAAATGTACTCCTTTACAACATATGAATGTAACTCAAGTCAAATGCCTCAAACTGTAAATGTACTCCTTTACAACATATGAATGTAACTCAAGTCAAATGCCTCAAACTGTAAATGTACTCCTTTACAAGTATACAACATATGAATGTAACAAGTCAAATGCCTCAAACTGTAAATGTACTCCTTTACAACATATGAATGTAACTCAAGTCAAATGCCTCAAACTGTAAATGTACTCGTTTACAACATATCAATGCATATCATGCACCAATGCAAAAGTCTGAGGGTTTTTTGTTTTTTTTGAAAACTATATCCACGATATAAATCTGCTCAAGATGAGTTATGTATGTGTGTGTGTTCTGATTTCCTATAATTTCATGTTTTGCTTTCGCTTTTTTTTTTCTTTCTGTAAAGCGCTATGAGCTCTAGTGAGGAAGGGCGCTTTACAAATGTTAATTATTATAATTATTATTATATGATGATGATGTCTTGTACAGCACAAGTCTCAACAAAAATGGTTCATGCTCATTGCACTAAAACAAACATTTAAATTTAAAAAATACTAAAAGGGCAAAGCCCATATGAATTAATGCTCCTTATGGAACTTGCAAGATTTAATTTTAACACGAAATACGTGCCCAGAAAAAAAATAAATAAATAAAACAAAAACGGTGGCATCAAAATAATACTGACTGTGATCTTTTGATTCTCTTGACCTTGAGATGACCTTGATCTCCGGCTCCAAATACACTCATGTATCAAATAAACTACAGCAATAGTTATATTATGCCGAAAAACTGACCTTGGACCCTTGACCTTGACACGATCTCTAAAGCTCATGTTTGATCAAATAACCCAATGTTGTTGCATACTATGAGTTATATAGAGCCATTCTATTGTACGATGACCTTTTCTTTTGATTTTGCAGGGCCTAAAATAACCTCGACCTTCAAGATCAACTGAAAAACTGAACATATGAAAGAACAATTTATCATCTCTAATACAAGTTTGGACTTTATATCTCTCATTATTTAGGGTCAAGGTCACTTCAAAGTACCTATACTGATTTTGTACAGCTCATGACCTTGACCTTGGAATGAGGTTGACCAAATGTGCATAGGATGCACGTCTCATTGATATTTATCATGAACCAAAGAATCATAAGTTCAACATAATAATTTACAAAAATGAGTGAAAATTTGTAAAAAAAATTGCGATTTTTAAAACTAATATTTGTTGATCTTGTGACCTTCACCTTGAAGTGAAGTCATTCTTCCACTGATCATCATACACCATCTTACTAAGTTTGGTTGTGATAGTTAAAATAGGTTCTGAGATATTAATCCACTTGCAAGTTTTGCACAGACAGAAGGTGGACAGTGGACAGACATCTGGCTGACCGGCCAAACATTTTAAAAAAAGTAATTTGTGGACTATTTAGGATTCATCTTGCACAGATTTGTAAAATTCTGGAAAATGTATTTGGCAGGGAGTGAAGGGTGGGCGAGGAGGTTGAGTACATAAACTCACATCGCTATGCATGTGAATCAAAACGCTATGCATCACTGCATGTGAATCAAAACGCTATGCATCACTGCATGTGAATAAAAAAAGAGGGTACATCGCTATGCATCACTGCATGTGAATAAAAAAAGAGGGTACATTGCTATGCATCATTGCATGTGAATCAAAAAAGAGGGTACATCGCTATGCATCACGGCATGTGAATCAAAAAAGAGGGAACATGGCCATCAGATGCTGATAAACAAAATAGTTGACTGTGTCAAATAATGACTATTGATGAGATTTAAAAAGGGTAAGTCTTCAACTTCAAGGCTTTCTTGAAGGCTTCTGCTGATTGTGACAGCTTCAAAGCCAGTATAAGATTGTTCCACAACTTTATAGTTTATTGCAGAATTCGCCAATGCACGATAGCCCAGAGTTTGTGTATCTCAGAAGGAAGCCATATGTTAAACAATCAGCATTAGCATTACATTTTTTAAAAACTTACAGTTACAGACAGTATTGCAGTCAACAAAACTTAAAAGTGGATCTATTTAGAAATTTTTATATAACGTAAAAATAAACTAGCCCTCTACGTCCAAGGGTCCAGTAACCCCGGAAAAATATGATTTACATAAATAGTTACACTCACCAAATGACCAATTAGGTGCTGGTTATTAACAGTTAGCATAAACATCATAAAAGGGTTCATGGAATGGTCATAATAATACACATTCATGCTTCAATGTAATGCAAAGTTCATCATCTTGATGATTGATCACTCAGCCATCAGCAGTTGTATTCCCTCACCAAAGTTGTACATAAGTTATAAAAAGCAAGTGCACATTAACATCAACAATTAAAATAATTTGTGTTTTTCTATCCAAACTAAAACTTTTAAAGTAGGAATTCACTTGATATAAAATACTGGATAAGGGATCTGGAGCACAGTACACATTCAATGGCAATATATAGCAGCAGAATTTTAAAAATCCCACTGCAATTAAAAGCATCTTTATTTTGTAGGAGTTATTTGGTTTAGCAAAATGCTAATGAAGCATAACTTCAGTGCTCTATCCAGCAACAGATCTATGCATGGACACACTCTGGGAAGATTTATGTACGTTTCCTACCCTTACAGTTGTATCTCTTTGATGTTGGCACCCTTTCAGCAAATTTTCATTACACCGTTTTGTGTTTGTTTACATTAACATAATATACCCCCATTTCAAGGCATGATTTGTACAACTCTCACATTGCTGTATCTTGCTTATGAGCTGTGTCCATGTAATCTTCAAATGCAGAGCATCATAAATAAAATTCTTTGCCACTTAGTTTTTGGGTCTTTCCTCGTTTTTCACCACCTTTTCCATGTGGTTCCAACATCCGCTGTTCAGGTCTGGACTCTGGGCTAGATAAAACTCCATTACAAAACCCATTTACAAGAGCGTTGCCTTCTCTTAAATCTTTGTTGTGGGAAGAAATTTGGCCTTGCAACTCTGCAGTGGATTCCCCAGTGATATTGACCTCTCTGATGTTTTTCTCAGCTTCCATCATTGCTTGCAGAAGATGTTGCACGCTTACTCTGTGATTAAGCAACGTCTCTAGTACTCCAAAGTTGTGCTGCAAAGTTGCAATCACTTCGTCTTTATGGAGTGCTTGCTGCTGTAGAATTGCAACTGTTTGTTCAGACCCCAACAGTTTGCATTTCAATGCATCCATCTCTGCATTTTTAACCACGGACAGTTCCTTGAGTTTATTCTGGAAGTCTTCGTCTTTAGCTAATAAAGCATCATGCTGCTCGGCAACTTTCTTCTCTAACTCATTAACACGACCATGCAGCAAGTTGAGATGCTTGTTTGCTTCATCAATGCTGGTTCTTGGAATCATTTTTGTCTTACACAGAAAACATGCGTTAACGCGATCCCTGAATTTATAGTGACCAGACTAGTTAGTAGTTTACTTTACGTCTTAGAACTGACAAAGTGACAATAACACAGTAACAGAAGAGCAATTTGCAGTAGGCCGATATATTAAATAAAAAAAATTCAGATTAGTAAGCCAAACTGGCAGTAATTAGTAGAACATCTTCGTACATTGCTACTGACAAAAATAATACAGCAAAAAGTGCAGTTGTAGCAAAGAATACACCGTAGCAAAAGCTCGTGTGAATATTATTTTGACCAAATAATGTTGACATCCTGTCACGAATGTTGTTTTCCTTGACTCTTTTTCAAGAGAGTGTTCCTCTTGCGGAATTTGCGTAAGGGGCAAATAAGTAAATTTATGAGTGACTAAATAAACCCACAAAATAAATTACTGTATTCTGCATCATTGATTAAAATAATGAACGAAACGGATATAAATAGAAACAAACTGCTGACTAAATGCATAGAATTACTTTGATAACGGCAATTTTATAACAAAGAGAGACAACTCCATGAAGAGTTGCGCATGCGTGGTCCAATATACCATTCATTCGCGCCAACGACTGGAAGATAAAGGGACGTATAAAAATTCTGCGAAAGAACTTTCAATCATGGCTCTTGTTAGTATCATGAATGTGACTGTTTTGAACAATCCCTCTGCGTTTCTTAGTTCTTTCCAGTTTGAAATAACATTTGAATGTGCTGATGACTTAACTCAAGGTGGGTTTACAGTTACTTTCATTACACTTACAGTTCAGTTTCCACTCAGTCTCAGGTCTCAGTCCAGTTTCATTTTTAGATTTGACTCTTTTTTTAGTTTCTTTCTCAGACTCGGAGTAGAATAAAAGGTAGGTCGTTTCGGCGGTAATTTTGTCGGCGACACCGCCGAAACATAGGTCCACCGCCGAAAGGGCCAGACGCCGAAACGCCCAAATTAAATTATCCTCAAAACCGTCCACAAGAGGTGAAATGAACTCATGAAGTAGAAAAAAAATGCAATGATCTATATAACAAATAATATTTATAAAAAAAAAATTAATATACATTCACCTCATGACGCCGGAAGCGCATACCTACACAGGGCAACAGATGTCCAATGGTAATAACTGATGACAGCGTCGAGGTCAGGAGAAGAATTTTGAGAAAATACAGGTGAACGAGACAAAAGGCAGAAAAAAAGTGCATAAAGAACCTCAGAGCAAGACCGGTAAGAGGAACAAAATATATACCTAACAGGTATACCCAGTTGTCATAATTAGAGTGGTCTTGAAGGGATAAAAAAAACTACTGATCGACTTGAGAACACATTTATTACTATTCTAAATGACCCAAGTTTGTACAAAACAAACCGAATCAGAAAAGAGTTAAACTGTACATTTTATTTATTAATCCCTCACACAAACATATAAAATAAATAATAACTAAACTATGCAATTGCCTTGTCAACGGTCACTCAATCCTAACCCCTCCTCACCACCGACCCCCCCCCCTCCCCCTTCTTAAAAAAACCCACATGTTACGATTACTACCGCAAACAGGAAGTAGCAGTTTTTATGAGCTTCCGCAGAGTCGTATAGTCCGCAGATTCGTACCTAATCAAGAACTTAATCCCGAGTCAAGACCCAAAAACTTAAAAGTTCCAAAGCAGGTCTAGAACGAACTATCGCCCAATTGAACTGCCGCCGAAACGACCAACGCCGAAACGACCAACTGCATCGCCAAAACGGCTCGTCGCCGAAACGACCTGTATTAGAATAAAAAGTATTACGATTATTTCAGAATTTGCGGGTAAATTAAGTTGCTGTTGTTGGGCAATACATCTTTAATGAGCGCTGGGATCGATTTTGCCCAACATCAGATAGTACCTATACCAGAGTCAGAGAAGAAGATGAACGCACAAATACATGTATAAAAGCACTGAGTAGGCTGATTCCTAGCCCTAGGACCACACCTACGCAATGAAATTTAATGGCAAACAGCGCTGATGAGGGTTAGGACCATAAACACTAAACATAGGCCATCAAGGGCACCTCCCATGTCTTACGTTACTTCCTACGTCTTTACAGTCCGGTGGACCCTATACACTGCCTTAGTGACTAACTGTAGGCCTAGGTAAACAAAAGCCCTAGGATTTAGCTTATTTGTTTTTTCTAATGTAAACTTTTTTATATTGTAAACGTTATAATAATCATTTATAGAAGCTAAAGCTTTAGTCTTTACTTCACTTTTTAGATAGATCTCTTAAAAACTGTACAAATTTAAAAAAATTCATGTAACATGTATTAATTAAATGTTAGTGTACATCATCTTAACAAATAAATTAATTTTGTTATCTGTCGATTCATTTACAAACTTGTATATTTTGTTAGGTTATTTACAATTTTTTAAATTGGAATCAACTGTACCCCAAACACCATTTTGGTCTTACAATTGATGCATGTAAATCAGGGCTAGAAATTGACTTTTTTCTTTGGGGGCCACCGGGCCCCTTTATTGAAAATTTTGGGGGCCCACAAGCAACTTTCGGGGCCCAACTTGAAAAATAATGCAAACAAAAAACAAAAGAATTATTGACAATATAATAAGTAGAATTAAAGTACAATTTGTCTGATAATCTAAAATAAAAACAATTGAATTTCCAATTTTGCTGAGTGATGTCATTTTTATTTGCCTTTTCTTTTACTTTCAAACAATACCAACAAAAAAGGGGAAAAAAACACACACACACATTCAGTGACACACATATTCCAGTGACTAGTGAGCCTGAAAATTGGAAAATACGCCATCGCCGATTGTTTTAGCAACTGTATGGCGACGATATGTAGCCATGCTTTCGTACTTGCAAAGATGGACATTTTGCGCTTACATGTATGTTGTGCCATAGCCTTTTGTTTATTATATTAAAAAAGATATTGAAGTGTATATTAAACTTTTGAGTGCAAAATTAAAAGGTTTTCGCTTTTTTTCTATGTTTTTTTTTCTGTCCAAATTTAGGGCACCGGTGAGGGTTGCTTCCCTTGGCCCAAATACGAAACTGCCGAGTAGAGCTAGCTGTAGCAGACGAATTATTTTGCGGGCCAGGCGGGCCCTTCGTTTTTCAACATTCCGAGTCCGAAAACAACTTTGCGGGTTTTTGGCCCCGGGCCCCCGCTAATTTCGAGCCCTGTAAATAAATATATATGTATTTGATGTGTTTTTCCAGTGAGTGTAATCACACTTTACATTATTTTTGTGTTCCAATGACAGACTTGGAATGGAAGATCATCTATGTGGGCTCAGCAGAAAGTATGGACTGTGATCAAACTTTGGAAACTATTTTGGTTGGCCCTGTTCCCAACGGTACTCACATGTTCGTTTTTGAGGTAAGCACTGTTAGTGACACTGTATCTGAGAGAAATTACATAGACCGTTAAACTTATAGTTGTTGGAAATATAATAATTTTGAAATGTTATGAAATTCTACTGGCATTGTTTGTTTTGTTTTTTTTATGTTCTCTTTTACTTTAGTCTGCTTTTCTTTTCTTCTGTAGTAACAAAGTTTATTATTATTTATCAGTTGATTATAATGATATAATAGTAATCAAGTTGATTAGAATGGTTAGTAAAATGTTTTTGACTCGCATGCATAGCAACGTAATTGTGAGTTTATGTACTCGCACCCCAAAATTTTGTCTAGATTTTTGTAAATCCATGCAAGACAAGTCCCAAATAGTCAAATAATTACATTAAAAAAAAATTTGGTGTGTCTATTTGTCCGCCATCTGTCTGTGCAAAACTTTAAAAAGCGGCTAAGTACTCAGGGTGAAGAACCACTGAACCGATTTTCAACCTCAGAATAATCTGCAAGAAATACTGTACAGCACCAACAACATCTCTATCACGTGTTTACAGACTTGCACTTATGATTCTTTATGCATGATAGTTAACAATGACTAGAATTAAACACATACTTTCCAAATTTGGTCAACCTTGCTTCAAGGTCATGGTCACTAGAGCTGTCCAAAGTCAGTTTGTATTGGTACTTTAAAGTGTCCTTGACCCTAAACTGACTATAAGAAATATAAAGTTCAAACTTGTTGTATTTATTATAGAGATATAATATGATATTTATTATGTTTTTACATTGATCTTGCAGGTCACGATCATTTTAGGCCTTGCAAAAAAAAACATTTTTATTATTTTAAGTTAACATTTCTCATTGTACAGTGGAATGGCTTTGTATGTGACCCATAGTTTGCAACAACATTGAGTTGTTTGATCATACATTCTTGAGCATCATAGGTGAAATGAGGTGAGGAAAAGGTCATCCCAAGGCCATTGTTTTTTTACAACTTTTGCAGCCTGTAGTTTATTTGCTCATACATGAGTGTGTTTAGGGCTGGAGATCGTCATTTCAAGGTCAAGAGCATTGAAAGATCAAAGCGGCTTCTCTTCTCTCTGTGCATGGCACCATGTGTCACTCCTTGCACTTATTTTTTTTAGCAATTTCCAAAGATCCGTTTTCTTTACTTTTTTAATTGTATTCAAGGCTGGACCACCAAACGTCAAACTGATTCCTGATGCTGATGCACTTGGAGTGACAGTGGTATTGCTCACCTGTTCCTACAGAAACCAGGAGTTCATCCGAGTGGGATATTTTGTGAACAATGAGTATGAGGATCCAGAACTGAGAGAGAACCCACCTTCTGTACCTCAGTTTGATAAGGTAATTGCGAACTTCTTGTGGCATGAAGGAGGTGTAAGGGAGGGGAAGGGGGGGAGGGGGAATATATATACATAACACGAAAAATGCAAAGGCAATTGATTACAAATTGTAAACCTCATAAAGCAGGGGTATAAATTCATAAACTTTGCAGGGCGTAATGACATGATATGGCTGGAGGGAGTACTTTTCATTTCATTTAATTGTTAAAACTACTTACTGTAAAATATTGTATAAATGTGTTTTTAAAAATAAAAAAATTAAAATGCTATTAACATATATATAGGTATGTATGTATAATATATAGGTATGTATGTATATATTTATTATATCTGTAAAATGTATAAGAGACCTGTGCACTCTTACGATTTTGGCGTAATTTTTACGCGAAAATTTTATTTTACGCCAATTACGACTTTGAGCACAATTTTACACTACCATTTAAAACAAAAATTTTTTTTTTTCTCTTGTAATTTTGGCTTTGGCAGTTTTGCGCTGTAAGCATTTCTATGGAATATGCGCCTTATAAATTGTCAAAAACTCTGTTGTTTGTATTGCCATGGTTTAACTGTGTGCTTGTATATGTGCAAGTGCCAAAAGGTCGTGTTGTATAAGCAGTTTAATAAATTGTTTTTGATTACATAATAATTTGCATTTTTTTAAGTCTTATGTATAGGCTTCAAGGAAATGTACATGAAAATATAACTCATTAAAGGAATTTTCACATAAAGCCATGTATGTGAAGAAAACTGACAACGTGACGGTTGTTACACTGACATCTTCAATCACCAATAATTTAAAAGATGGAAGAAATGTGTAACTTAAAACTATTAAAATTAATAAAGCTTCCACAACTGAAAGAAAAAATAATAAAAAAAACAAAGTGAATGAAATATCAAAAAGCAGTATATGAACATGATCATGTCAGATGTAACAACCATCACGCAAATCTGGTTTAATGTTTTCATGGGTATGTTATGATTTGCTTTAATGATTTAAGATATGTTTGTTTCTAAAACATTTAGTTCCCATTTCAAAATAAAACACATTTAAACATTGTCAAGTAATACAAAATGTTGATATTGAAAAACATTGTGATGGTTGTTACACGAGACACAGTTGTCAGTAGTGTTGACATACATAATGAAGCAATGTGCACATTTAGGACAAAAAGACAAACTATTCATGTTATCAGCATATTTACTAATTATTATGTAGTTAAGTAAAACAGTAAAAAAATGTATCAACTTGAAAAATGGTGAAAAATAAAAAATAAAACAAACAATATTTGAATAAAATAATAAATGTAAACCTGATTATTTCATGAATTTAGGCCTATTTATCACATTATAGTCATCACAGATCTTGTAAGAGTCTGTCAAATTGGATAACCTAGATTATTGATCTGTAGTTAGAAATTACTGCTAGGGACATGTGTTTTTTCCAGCCAAAGGTAAAGAAAACCCTCTGACTTGTTACTGATGAAAAGTGACGGTCGATATTACTGAAATAAGACATCTGTCGATCTGAAAAACATCAATTGGTTGTTCTACTTTATTATGTTTACGCTTCCGATCATTTTTATTTTCACTTTCCTCCAAAAATACTGCGAAATAAAAGCATAATGTACAATCCAACTCTACACAAGTGAAGAAACGATCATATTTCTGTGTGACGGTCGTACTATTGAAATTTTTTTGACATTTTATGAAAACTTGACCCGTTTTTCCCGTAGCTTGCTCTCAGCTAAAATAGCCGCCATTTGTCTTTTCTGTTTTGGTCACGTGATCAATAAAATGTCGGAATGGGTTTCAAAACGTAAAGTAATAAATAAAAAAACGAGTATGAACGGTCGTTACTTTTTGACATTTTTTTAAAAAGTGAGATATTCTGCCATATTTTACCTATAAGAATTTCGTTTTATCCTTTAAACAAAATATATTTGTATTTGCCATACATTTCTCCGCTTAGGTTATCCAAAAATTAGGACTGGAACTTCACTAAAGGCAAAGCATTGTTTTTTTGTCTGCAAAGAGTAGTACGATTTTGACATTTGATGTAACGACCGTCCGTGAATAAAATTAGGCTATAATGCAATAATTTCAAAAATGGTTACAGATAAATTGTTAAGCTGTTTTAAGTGCTTAAACATCGGTAAGTCAAACTACAAAATTTTATCCAGTTGTTATTTCATTTAAATGAGTAAAGAGACTCTAATGTGAGCAACTATAACTTACAGCTTTCTGGACCGCTAAAAAATCCCCTTTTTTTCACTGTTTTATTTTTTTTTTATATACTAATTCTATAATTAACAGCATCAGTTTATTTTATATATCTCTCTAACATATATCCTTACAATATCACAAATTACAACAAACACATAATTTCAAATACACATTTATTTCCATTTTTAAAATGCATACTGTTTCAAAACGACCTTTTGGCACTTGCACATATATCCTTTCGCGCTTTGTATGTATGGCTATGTTGTTGAGGTCTTGCTTGGTATGCTTTGCTTGTTTGCTGATGTTGTTTTCAAATATTGTGCTTTCTATGTGTAGCATGTTTGTGTAAATGGCTGTTATTGTAAAGCGCGTTGAGCATTTATATGAAAACGCGCTATATTAAATATACATTATTATTATTAAAAATTCCGACTTTCTAAAATTAATTACACCTCTACTAGTGTACTTTCACTTTTGTTAATTCTTGTTTTGAGACATGTCATTGTGAGTACTCTCCCCTTGCGTGAATATCCGTGGCTTGGATTTAGTTTTAAAAGGAGATTTTACTCCATTTTGGCGCAATATTACCAAAGTGTTACCAAAGAGAGTAAGAGACTTGCTCAAAATGTCTAAATGAAAGTGTACCGATGAACAAGAAGAGGGACCTAGCTGCAAAAAAGTTAATAAACCTGTGCAGCAAGTTTTTTTGTCCAAGTACAAGAAGTTTGATGGAATTACAGAAAGTGCTTTGGAATCGTCGCATGCGAGGTGTGTTTATTGTTCATCAGATTTTTCTATAGCACATTCAGGAAAGTTCGATGTTTCTAAACACTGCGCCACCAAGTCACACAAGGCAAATGTTGAAGGTCAGAAAGCTGCAGCAAAGAGTAAAACAGTTGACACGTTTTTTTTAAACCAGTGAACAGACTAGATTTTTTGGAACAGCAAGTTATTAGGGCTGAAACAATAATGACAGAACTTATTGTGAAAACAAATTTACCTTTGACTACTGCGGACATAATTTCGAAAGCCGGAAAAAGTGCATTTTCTGATAGCCAAATCGTAAAAGATTATCACTGCAGACGACATAAGACAACAGCTCTTGTCAAACAAATGGCATCAGACATTAAGGCTGACCTCCGGAAACGACTTGCTGCAGGACCGTTTTCAGTGGCAACAGATGGGTCAAATGATCAGAGGACCAAACAGTACCCTGTAGTTGTTACTTCATTAATTGACATCGTGCTTTGAATCATATTTGAGTGTAAAGTTTAAAAGGCGTGAAAAAATATTTATATTGGTGAATTACACCAAAGTTTTGTAAATTACACTTTTTGGCCTGGGAAATACACCAGCTCATTTTTCGGGTGGCACAGGTCTGGTATAAGAAACTTCATTTGGTTTTGAATTGTTTAGTTTCATTATGAATTGATTTAGCTTCATTATATGGGCTTGAAAGAGTAATATGAACTTGGTTTATCTTTGCCCATTTTTCTGTTTCTAGATACAGAGGAACATCCTGGCAGACAAACCCAGAGTGACACGGTTTACCATTCAGTGGACAGACGAATCAATGAACATTGATCAGCCTGAACAGTCCGCACAGAACAACGTGGAAAACATGATGCCATCAGAGAACACTGAATCGATGTCCAATCAGAACGACTCAAACTTCTCTGACTTTTCTTGGGGGAAGCGTACAAAATTTGATCGTCATGGACATGATGAAGTTTTTGATCCCTTGGCGAAAATATTTATGGATGCTGAAGTTAAGCTAAAGGAACAACAAGAGAGAGAACAAAGGCAACAGACACAGTGATTATCTTTTTTCTCATTACAACATCGTCTACTAGATTTCTCATCAATGTTCTTGCTTCAAATGGTGAATCGTGGTTCTAAAAATGTGTGGTCTTAGAATGATTGTGAAAGTAGACAGAGTACTGTATGTTGAATTAATGTTTAATTTGTGCTAGCTGAGGATTGTAATGCTTGTTTGTCAGAAACGGTTAGTTTGCAGTCTGAATGGCTTTAACTTATTTTATAACATTTTGAAGGATAAATGTAAACTAAAGCAATAGTTCTGTTTGTGGGTATATAAAGTGTCTTTTGGTGTACATATAAAGTGAATGTGTTTTGGATGTGTTTGCAACTAATACGCAAAACATAAGAATATTTATTAATTTAACCAATTAAATCATTAACAGAATTTTGGCACTTGAAAATATATTGTGCAGTTCATAGTTTACTTTAAAAATACCAAATTTGTTCAAATAAAACTAAATTGTATTCAAAAAGTGTTTTACATAATATCAAATGGCAGCTTTCAGGTTTAATATGAGTAGTATGGTGGTGTTGGTAGACATGAATTTGGCATTTCTGGAGAGCTAATTGATTTTTTTTTCCTAATTCGCAAATTTTCAAATTTGACAAAATTAGCAACCTTGCTACAAAGCTTATTTTTAATATAAGCGTCCCGATAATGTAAGGTTTCGGTAATAGCCCAATGACAGTTGACTCCCACATGATCGTTGGTTTGTGATGGAAGATTAACTGTACCAAGACCATGGATTGAGATGTTTTCTTTTTTGTATCTTAATCTATTTGTTACATGCTACAACACCTGGGAAATCTTCTCTCACAACCCAAGGTTTGTGTGGGCTTCATCCACCACTGGGTTAGGGTAGAAACCTTACAATGTCTAAATGGATGTGGGCGTTTCTGAGAACATTTATTATAACATAAAAAATTAGGTCAATTATCAGGCATGCTACTTTTCCTGGAATTCCAGGAATTCCTGGAAATCGATCTTTGGCTTTCCTGGTGATTAAAAAATTTCCTGGAGTATTGAAAAAATCTGTGTCGAAAAAAAAAAAAGCAAGCGTTCTTATCACGGTAGGCGATATCAGCGGGATTCGTCTGCTAGACCGCCATGACAGTCAATTTAACGATCATATAAAAGCGGCGTTGTGATTGGCTAGCTAAATTTATCTCACCAATCAGATTGCTTCTCTCTTACGTGATTCGCTCGTGTTATAGCCAGTTGTTTCCGTTTGATTTTTGACAGTCTTCACCACGATTCTCTGTTTTTTTTAAGTTTGATAACGTGTGGAAGCGTTTTTGTGATGATAAATACTACTAATAGTAGCATAGTATCAAAATGTTTTGAACCGACATTGTAATAAGAAA
The DNA here is from genome assembly GCA_036898135.1 of Oncomelania hupensis. Taxonomy (NCBI): domain Eukaryota; kingdom Metazoa; phylum Mollusca; class Gastropoda; order Littorinimorpha; family Pomatiopsidae; genus Oncomelania; species Oncomelania hupensis. Next base: position 323,210 of record CM072516.1, read on the forward strand.
CACAGTAGGAGACTGGGACAAAGGTCTCAAAAACAAGTAGCGTTGGGACTGGCTGCAGAGAACACTAGATTATCATTATGAAGTAAAAGGTGTCGGAAAAGAAAAAGAAAAAAAGAAGTACATCGAGAAATTTGGCGACCACATCGAAAAGCTTAAGGTTCCGGGCAAAGCTTACTGTACACTGTGCCGGACTGAAATAAGTTATGGCGGTTCTGACTTGTAGCTTGGTAGCTGACTTGGCAGGCCATCTTAAGTCCAAGAGGCACAGAGAGAAGAAGATCGAATTGGAGAAGAATACTCATCTTTCATTTTTACAAAAAGCAATCAAAGAAAACATGACTTTGTAAAAAGAACACTTTTAAACTCAAGGTTAGTTTATTTTGTTCACTCTTCTGAGGACTGATGTTATTTCTAAATGACAGACTATAATACAATAATGTTAACAGACATGTAGGCCTACCAGTGTCATAGTTTAAACTAAAATGTTTTTTGTTTTTTTTCGTCTTTGTTGATTGATTTTTCGTCTCTCAAAAAGTGCTCAGAATGTGCCAGATTGCACAGATTTTAACTAAAAAAAAAAATTTTCCGGGGGGGGCATGCCCCCGGACCCCCCTAGGGGGCTCGCCTGCTTTGCAGGCTCGCTCTCGGGGCTCTGCTAATCCTTCCAAAATTTTCCTGGAAAACAAAATTTTCAGAGTAGCATGCCTGATTATTAAGTCCTATCCTATCCTATCCCATCCCATAACTTGGAGGTCGTAGGGGCACCATGGATGATCGTTTAACCAGCGTACTCAATCTTTCCCTGTCCTCAGCAACCCTTGATTGTTACGCTCAGTGTCAAACCAGTCCATTCTCGAATGTTGTCCTCCCACCTCTTTTTCGGTCTCCCTCTTCTTCTACCTCCTTGCACTGTGCCTTGCAGGATGGTCTTTGCAAGACCTGATGATCTGGTGATGTGGCCATACCATCGGAGTTTCCGTTTTTTCACCACTGTGAGCAGGTCATCATGTTGTCCAATGGCTTGTGTGATGGTCTGTCGGATTTCGTCGTTGGTGATGTGCTGGGTATAGGAAATGCCCAGAAGTCTTCTGTAGCACTTCATCTCCATGCTTTGTATTCTTCGTTGGAGATCTGCTGTGAGGGTCCATGTTTCGCAAGCATATAGGAAGATGGAGATGACAAGGGAGCGCAGCAGCCTTACCTTGGAATGTAGACTGATGGTCCTGTCTTTCCAAATTGGCTTCAACCTCGCCAGGGCAGCAGTTGTTTGTGCGATCCTGGAGAGGACTTCCTGTCGGGACCCATTGTCTGATACAATGGCTCCTAAATATTTGAAGCTATGCACTGTGTTGAGGGATTGGCCTTGGACTTTGATGTCCGTGTTTATGCCATTGGTGTTGTTGGTCATCATTTTGGTCTTCTCTGCACTTATTTCCATTCCTTATTAAGTGTGTTATACAAAACTGCTGTGAATGGTGCTTGTACTAGATAACTGACATGGACAATGACAGATAAATGGCATGAGGAATGACAAACTATTTTTGAATCTTTGCAAATGTTGGAAGACAACTTGTCTGAGTGTGAAATGGGAAGAATATGCGGCCAACTTCCTGTTCATTATTATTTATTTAATTTTGTATGGCTGGGACAGTCTTTGATGTGGTTTCAGCTTGTGTCTTAGTGGTGGTGCATGGTCCATCATTACATAATACATAAGGTTGCTGCAACTAAGTGCTCAGTTTGGTCATTGTGGGTCTCGACCTGACTGAAGTGGAAACTTTTCAGCATGCAGGATTTTGGAAGATGAACACAGATCTGCATAAAAACGGTTGGTCATTATTCTGAAAGACCCAATTTTCTATTTGGTCAGTGGACTAACCAAAACCAATAGTCTGCCTAAATTCTCTTTAATTAAAAAAAAAAAGTTTTTCTATAGCGCTTTTCCAGCTCGATAGCTGCTCAGGGCATTGGCCAGTACAGGACCTAACTCCAGCCGCCCTCTTGCTGCCTTCAGACGTGTAGTCCGACGCCCAGACCACTGAGCATTAGCCTGGATGTGGCAGATTGAGAAGGAACCATGTGCTTGCGGGGTGTATTTGTGTAGCCCAACACTGGCCTATAGATGCTTGCGGGGTGTATTTGTGTAGCCCAACACTGGCCTATAGATGCTTGTGGGGTGTATTTGTGTAGCCCAACACTGACCTATCTACAAGGGTGAAAACTTCTTTTGGGTATATAATCCACCCATTCTTTTTTACCAATTCTTCAGTTTTATCAGTTTTCCTATGATTTTTTTAAAATCGTAATTATTTTTTATGATGATGTTTATATTCTACCTTGTTTTTGTAAACTGGAGTTCGATAAATTAGGAGTACAGCCTCAGCGTCCCTTGCATGGGATGCCTTTATTGTAAAGTGACCGGCTGATGGAGTGCCTTCTGTGTTACCATTAGGGTTGTTTCAGCAGATCTTTTATACAGATCAAGGGTGAGCCATTTTCAACCAAGTTGTGGTTCTGATTTGGCTCTTTGCAGTCCACTGGACCTTGTAAACAATGACTAATTAACAAACTAAGATCTCCCTAAAGAGCTAGGCATTTCGCACCATTGAAGCCCTCTGTTCTAAATCCCTACTAAATGTCCTCTCTTTTTTTTTTCGCCCCAACTGTTTTTATTTCTGCATCTATGACCTAAGCATCAGGAGATTTATAGTCTGTGCTATGGAATGCATGCATGCTTATAGTTATACTTAAACTCGATTTACACTCCCACCCATTGACAACTTGCACTCTTAAATGAAAATGTAAAATTGTCTGCAAAGTGATGAGATGAGACTGATGTAGTGAAACTTTACAAAAGCATTATCAGCTAATGACAAGGGGTGGAGTTAATGAGGAGTATGTTGCCCTGTCGGGCGAGTGAGCTGCAAGCTTTAGGTCATTTAGATGATCTTTTGCTTGCTTTTGGTGAATCCTATCCTATCCCGTAACTTGGAGGTCGTAGGGGCACCACACATGATCGTTTAACCAGCATGCTCCATCTTTCCCTGTCCTCAAAAACCCTGATTGTTTCACTCAGTGTCAAACCAGTCCATTCTCGAATTTTGTCCTCCCACTCTTTTTTTCTGCCTTCCTCTTCTTCTACCTCCTTGCACTGTGCCTTGCAGGATGGTCTTTGCAAGACCTGATGATCTGGTGACGTGGCCATTCCATCGGAGTTTCCGTTTTTTCACCACAGTAAACAGGTCATCGTGTTGTCCAATGGCTTGTGTGATGGTCTTTCGGACTTCGTCGTTGGTGATGTGTTGGATATGGGAAATGCCCAGAAGTCTGTAGCACCTCATCTCCATGCTTTGTATTCTTCATTGTAGATCTGCTGTGAGGGTCCATTTTTCGCAAGCATATAGGAAGATGGAGATGACAAAGGAGCGCAGCAATCTTACCTTAGAATGTAGACTGATGGTCCTGTCTTTCCAAATTGGCTTCAACCTCGCCAAGGCAGCAGTTTGGTGAATGGACTTATGTTTTCAGCACCTTTGCAAATAGAGGAAGGAAACATTGAAGAAATTCATAGTGATAACAGAAAGTAAGCTTGAGGGAGGAAATTCCTGTTTGTTTGTTTATTTGATTTAACGTCTATTCGCCGAATTGATTTTAGACCCCCGTTGTGGTGCCGGGGGTTTCAGTATAAATAGTATCCCCACTTTCTGGAAATTTAGTGCTTTAAATTCCCACTGTCGCTGTCTTTCTCATTTGCTCTTTCTCATTCCTGCTCTGTTCTATCAATCTGCTATACTATCGTCTTCTTCGCTAGACAAGTCTCCTACCTTTTTTCTTGAAAACTCTTCCGGGACAAGACTCCTTGTTTGTGTATGAGGTCTGTTGGATCAGCTTGGGAATATTGGACGCTTTCTGCCAGGTGGTCACTAGGGCTTCCTATGAGGTTATTATTTAGCAATGTAGGCATTATATATATATGTGTTTTGTTGATAATTTATAATGATGGTAGTATTCTATTTTGTTTTTGTAAACGGGGGTTCGATAAGTTGGGGTGGAGCCTCAGCCGTCCCCTGCGTGGGATGTCTTTATTGTAAAGTGACTGGCTGGTGGAGAGCTTTCGGTTTTACCAATAGGGTTGTTTCGGCAGATCTTTTATGCGGATCTGGGGTTGTCCGGTCCTGATTTGGCTCAGAAGAGTCCGCTGGACCTAAAGCAATAATAATGTAATGTAATACTGCAGTCATGAATGATATGATTTATGGTATGGGGTGGCCTCGTGGCGCAGTGGATAAGTCGCCGGTTTCCTATGCCGAAGGTCGCGGGCTCGATTCCCGCAAGGAGCGAACGTTTGTGACTTAGGTACGAGACTATTGAGGTCACCGAGAGTTTTCTCCGGGCACTCCGGTTTCCTCCCTCCCTTCAATAATGGTACAGGACGCAGTCAATATAAAAATTTCAAAAATAAAAATTTGAATTTCTGTCCGTTTTCTAATAGCGATCTCTCTGCCTTTACACCACCTGTTTGAGTGCTGGCTATGTATTTGGTGTGTGTGAGAGTGGATGAGACAGGTGAGCGTGTATGTTGGTATAGATCGCCGCGCTTTGAGCCTGATTGATTTGGGGAAAGGCGCGTATATAGCATCCTGTATTATTATTATTATTATTATTATTATTATTATTATTATTATGTTTAAATTTATATTGCAAATGCAAACAATTTCTTTGGAATATTTTGTCCTCCAAGAATTTAAAGCAAGACGATGTGCTAAAGAGGTTGAGGATACCGAATTTTCACTATATATTATTTTTAAAAGTCCTTTGACGTCCATAAGACTCGAAGCTCGAACTCTTATCTTCAATCCTCTGTAACATCTTATCTTTTGGCACAAGCCTTATACGTTCTTCCTTGATTTGGTGGTGTAGCATATGCAACAGAAGCATATTGGTAAATTAGTTTTTTTCATGTTGTCAGTTGAATAGTGTAGTTTTTCTATAATTATTTTTCTTGATTTGCAATGTGTTCATTTGAAATGAAAAACATGTATTAAATGAAACTAAAACAATGTGAATTGCATGTGTGGATGCATCTATTCAATTAGTACTTTTAGAAGGTGTTTGCGTTGCTTTGTTCCTTTATACTAAAATAAAAACGTGAAATACTGTGCCATGCCTTTTGTTTGGAGTTGCAATATTGTATATCTTTGTAAGTAAATAACTCTACAGTATATTAAATATTGAATAACTGTTCTTTAAAAAAAAATTTGATTACATGGTTCCCCCGTTGAGGTGCCGGGGGTTTCAGTATAAATAGTATCCCCACTTTCTGGAAATTTAGTGCTTTAAATTCCCACTGTCGCTGTCTTTCTCATTTGCTCTTTCTCATTCCTGCTCTGTTCTTTCAATCTTCTATACTATCGTCTTCTTCGCTAGACCAGTCTCCTACCTTTTTGACCCCTTGGGGTCATGAGCAATCTTGGCACTGTAGATTGTTCTAACCTAAAAAGGGAAAAGTGAAAGCCCCAGTTGAAAACCTGTCTTGACTTTGTAGGCATGACCAATTCACTGCGGCAACAGTACCCCCGTTGGGGTGCCGGGGGTTTCAGTATAAATAGTATCCCCACTTTATGGAAATTTAGTGCTTTAAATTCCCACTGTCGCTGTCTTCCTCATTTACTCTTTCCCATTCCTGCTCTGTTCTATCACTCTGCTGTACTATCTTCTTCTTCGCTAGATCAATGACCTACCTTTTTTCTTGAAAACTCCTCCTGGACAAGACTCCTTGTTTGTGTATGAGGTCTGTTGGATCAGCTTGGGAGTGTTGGACGCTTTCTGCCGGGTGGTCACTAGGGCTTCCTATGATGTTATTATTTAGCAATATAGGCATTTTATATGTATATGTTTTGTTGATAATTTATAATGATGTTTGTATTCTATTTTGTTTTTGTAACCGGGGGTTTGAGTAGTTGGGGTAAAGCCTCAGCCGTCCCCTGCGTGGGATGTCTTTATTGTAAAGTGACTGGCCGGTGGAGGGCATTCAATTTTCCCACTAGGGTTGTTTCAGCAGATCTTTTATGCGGATCGGGGGTTGTCCAGTCCTGATTTGGCTCGGAAGAGTCCGCTGGACCTAAAGCAACAATCAATCAATCAACCTACCTTTTTTCTTGAAAACTCTTCCGGGACAAGACTCCTTATTTGTGTATGAGGTCTGTTGGATCAGCTTGGGAATATTAGACGCTTTCTGCCAGGTGGTCACTAGGGCTTCCTATGATGTTATTATTTAGCAATGTAGGCATTTTATATGTATGTGTTTTGTTGATAATTTATAATGATGTTTGTATTCTATTTTGTTTTTGTAAACTGGGGTTCGATAAGTTGGGGTGAAGCCTCAGCCGTCCCCTGCGTGGGATGTCTTTATTGTAAAGTGACTGGCTGGTGGAGACCTTTCAGTTTTACCACTAGGGTTGTTTCGGCAGATCTTTTATGCGGATTGGGGGTTGTCCGGTCCTGATTTGGCTCGGAAGAGTCCGCTGGACCTAAAGCAACAATAATGTAATGTAATGATTACATGGTTTATGATGGTGTCATAACTAACTGAATATACATGAACAAAGTCAAATGGAAATTACTCTTAAACAAGGCAGTTTTATTTTTTAGTACAGTTTTGTACTTCTAAAGGAAATTTCAATTTCGAAAAGTTTTCTTTTACAGGCGTGCTAAAACTAAAAGCACTAGCCTAATTAGTAGAATAATGATATTATTTATTTTAAAGTGCAAAATTACATATATTATTATATATAAATATTTACTATAAGCACTATTTCTAGGTTCACTCAAAACAATTCACATTAAAAAAAAAAAAAAGTTAAATTAGCAAATCACATTTATTGACCCATTATTATTATTTGAAGGAGGATAAGCTTATCTGGCAAACTCTGAAATAATTATGGTCTTTTATGGGGAGACCACCAGATAAGTACGCGAACGCAGCCACCAATGCTCTTTGACAATAGAGACAAGGAAAGTGATTAACAACAGGGGAGGCCACTATTGATAACATTCTGCAAAATGAAGTAAAGTGGAGGAAAACATCTTTGTTTTGGGTGTCTTGTGTACTAAGGTCTGGATGGAGGTAGGTTGCGTTTCTGTTAATATTATATACCGTGTGTCTAAAATTCGGAAGCAATATAATCTAATGCATTTGTTTATTTGCTGTGCATACGGATTGCAAGGAACGGTAGAAAACTATTCCATTAATCGATACCGTATCTCGAATTTGTCTTGTTCAAACATGAATAGGCTACAGAATAGTACCGATGCCGATGGTAATTCTTATGACAACAATGGATCAACTTGTGCAGAATAAAATGTGATTGTGCGGGCTTTTAATGTGTAACCAAGAGACAAAGACTACAAAGTATTTTGGAAGTGTTCATTTAGTTTTTGATTTAAAAACAAAACAAAAATGTTATTGTCATGTGACAAAAAAAGTGCATACGTGAAGCATTTATTATTTATTGTAGTGACTGTTAATAATTGTCGCCTGAGGTGCCCAGTAAGATGATCTTAAAGTACAATAGAAAGCATTTCAAAAGTATCCATATGTTATGTTGGCTAAAAGGATTTTTATTTTATTTTATTTATTTTATTTTTAGAGAGGATTGTTATTATTTTTTTTAAATAAAGGGATATTTTCATTTTGTTTTATATTTCAAGTTGTTCTGTATTCATGTAAATGCCTAGAGCGAAGTCTACATTAGGTGGATTAATGCTCTTAATAATAATAATTAATACTCTCTCTCTTTCTGAGTCTCTCTCTCTCTCCCCCTCCCTCTCTCTCTTTCTGCCTCTGTCTCTCTCTCTTGTTTGAAATATTGATACAAAACACCATGCTGTGTTTCTCTGTTGTTTTTTGACATGTTTGCGGGAGCTTTTTGTGGACCTATATGAATTTCATGATGAGGAGAAAAGTGTTTGTGAAGAAAATGGAACAAGGTGAAACCTATTTCACCTGTGAAATGAGGTTACGTAATCTGCTGACAGATAAATTCGATTTAGTAGACAGTATTCAGTTTGACCAGTTGCATCATGATCATGTGGGTACTAAACCCAATTCACCTATGATTGCAAAATGTGTGTTGTACATGGAGAAAATGAAGATTTTGAAAGGAAACAAAAGTTGAAAGGAACTAATATTTTTATTGGTTAAGATGTTTTTAGGGGTTTGAGAGAGATAAGGAAGAAAGATTTGCCAAAGAAAAACGAAGTGCAGGACAAAGAGTGAGCTAGGGTAGTACATTATCATTTGGTATTGGAAGGTAGGCAATGGCTTCTTTCAGAGGATGGTAATAGTGTGATTGAGGCAGAGGTGACAGAACGGAGAGGTGAGGGTGGACAATAAGGGTGTGGCAGCTCAGGAGGTGTGGATAATGGTGATGAGTGTGGTGATTCTGTACATAATCATGAGGTCTCTTCTTTGAAAATATCTTCCAACTTTTGTAATATAGTTAACAGGCCTACTGGTGTTGTTCATAGGCCTTCTGGTGTTGCTCATACGTTTGTTGATGTTGTTCATATGCCTTCTGGTGTTGTTCATAGGCCTTCTGGCATTGTTCATAGGCCTTCTGGCATTGTTGACAGGCCTACTGGTGTTGTTCATAGGCCTATTGGTGTTGTTCAAGGGCCTAATGTTATTTGTGAATCTTCAGTTGATCAAAAGTGTTGCTATTTTGATTTTGAAATTGACACACTTGCATGTTCTTCTGCTCATTCTCAGTCCAGTACTGTTTATTTAATAGTGTGCAGAAACCGTGTGCTACCAATTATTTAAAAAAACACTGTTCACTTGCTACTGATGATGGTTGTGTAATGAGTTTTATGAATGGATTGCAAGATGTTGATAGTAGTTCACATGCACACTTGTTTGCTAAGCACTCTAGCATAGTAACTCACAATGAACATAGGCTTAGTCTACATCCTATCCTATCCCGTAACTCGGAGGTCGTATGGGCACCACAGATGATCGTTTAACCAGCGTACGCCATATTTCCCTGTCTTCAGCAACCCTGATTGTTTCACTCAGTGTCAAACCAGTCCATTCTCGAATGTTGTCCTCCCACCTCTTTTTTGGTCTCCCTCTTCTACCTCCTTGCACTGTGCCTTGCAAGATGGTCTTTGCAAGACCTGACGATCTGGTGACGTGGCCATACCATCGGAGTTTCCGTTTTTTCACCACTGTGAGCAGGTCATCGTGTTGTCCAATGGCTTGTGTGATGGTCTTTCGGACTTCGTCGTTGGTGATGTGCTGTGTATAGGAAATGCCCAGAAGTCTTCTGTAGCACCTCATCTCCATGCTTTGTATTCTTCATTGTAGATCTGCTGGGAGGGTCCATGTTTTGCAAGCATATAGGAAGATGGAGATGATAGTGGAGCGCAGCAGTCTTACCTTGGAATGTAGACTGATGGTCCTGTCTTTCCCAATTGTCTTCAACCTCGCCAGGGCAGCAGTTGTTTGTGCGATCCTGGAGAAGACTTCCTGTTGGGATCCATTGTCTGATACAATGGCTCCTAAATATTTGAAGCTATGCACTGTGTTGAGGGATTGGCCTTGGACTTTGATGTCCGTGTTGATGCCATATTGGTGTTGTTGGTCATCATATTGGTCTTCTCTGCACTTATTTCCATTCCATAGGCTCTGGAGGTGGTGTCAAGCCTCTGTACCAGCTGTTCAAGTTCGTGTTCCTCTCCAGCCAATCCATCAATTTCATCCGCAAAACGAAGGTTGGAGATTAGGCTACGTGCAATGTGAATAACGAGTCGTTGTTTGGGGCACTGTCAGATGATGAAAGTGTTGTAGATTTTTTTTCCATTATGAGTCTTTTTCCCTTTTTGAACTGGAATATTAATGGTTTGGCTACTGTCAGGCCTACTTCCTCCCTTTGGTGTTTTAAGTAGGTGACTAGTCCTTCATGCAAGGAGTGATAGGGTAGATAGGGGTGGGTGATGCGTGTGCGAGCGTCCTTTCTCCCACTAAACTAAACTAAGAACACAACTAGCGAAATAAGTGGTAAAAATACCATATAACATTTATTTAACAAGACATGTAATCAAAACCCAATTAAGAAACAAAAGAATGAAACCAAAGAAAAAAGAAAAGAACAAAATTAAAGCATAAAATAGTTCAAAACCATACACAATCAACACATTGGCATAATCATGAATCAAAATAAAATCACTCTCTCACCTGGTCGTTTCTAATTTAAACATACACACACACAAAATATTATATACACCATGATAATTAAATAACAATACAAACTCCCCCCTGATGCCCCAGTTCAGTTACATATATACGTATCCACACTAGGTGCACGGCCGTTGATGATAAGGTCCAGCTGTGCACTTCTCTTTTGTTTCCCTAATTAAAGTTCACACCCACACAGTTCAACAATCCAATATGGACGTAGGCGTTGTCCCTGTAGAATTTTCGCACAATCTTAACTAAAGTCACTGGATGATAAGTCTTTATTTGTCCCTGTGTCCAAAACTGCGAATTTCTTTCTAAAACTAATGTGGTGCCATTCTTTCTTCTATAACTACCGATGAACGTCTCTGCTCTTTCTAATACTGATGATCCACTTTCCAGACGGCCCCTTAATTCCGTTGATTTCTCCCCTCTCTTCCTTCTCTGCTTCTCTCCGCCGACCCCAGATGACTTCTCTGGCAGGCACTGCACCCTCACCTCGTAACCCCCACTTCCACGGATGACCCGAGGAATGACCACTACAGCCAAACGCCGTAGAGACGACTACTGCTAGTCGGGTATCACCAACACGTCCCGTTGACGACGCGTCCAACAATGATGATAATAATAACAATAAGAAGAATAAGTCCAACCTGAAACCAATAAAAGTACAGGCTACTATTTTGGCATAATTTTACTTCTCTATTTATTTCTCTAATTAACCCTGGTCTGCTCGCCTCGCCTCCTGAAGAAGAATTTCATGGTCTTAACTTCTCTAATACATATATTCACAAATTTATTTTCCATTTCGTTATATTCATACGATTTATACAGCATACAACCTGTTACACTAAGTTCGATGTTGGTGTTTTCTATCAGTATCTGATTCAGCCCCGATGCTTGAATTCCTGATAGTTGTGTAACTCAGATTCGTTTATTCACACAGCCCGTCCAAACAGCATACAATTCACAAAGTCGACGTATGAAGTTTTCCGCTTTTATTCAGCACACATCAACAACTGCATACAATTCTCAATTCAACTCAACAACTTTCACAGCAACTTTCCAAATCACTATCAACAACTTTACTCTCTCAACAGCGACTCGGCTCACGATTAAATAACCTCTCTCTTTTCTGGAACGATTTGGTACGTGGTAGAAATGACGCACTGCCACCAATCGAACTAAAGATCGTCATCACTGACTTACGTCATTCACATTTTCTCTACTTCCGGGAACATTCACGACCTTCGATATCCATCGGGAAAATTCTATCAAGAGTAAACACGCATATCCAGAAGATTCTCAAATAATATCGACTAACGCAAATTATCAACGTTATACAAAGCCTCTCCTAACAACAGTGCAAACTCAAATCAAAGGTAAATAAACTCCATTATTGAATACTTTGCAAAACGAAACGATTAGATCTATCGTACACGCTTTAGACACACTTTCGTTCGTTTCAACGTAACATAACCCCCCACTCAAGAAGAAATTTACTTAATTTCTTTCAACAACGTTGAAACGTAATGCACAAACAAAGTTCAGAATTAAAACTTACTTCAGTCTGTCCGAACACTGTCAATGTTCTCAGTTCATTCACACAGATTCAAAGTTTCTCATCTGCAAGTCTTTCTGGATACTGTCAATGTTCACAGTTCATTTACCCAATCAACGTTTTTCATTTTCAAGTCTGTCATTACCAATATTCTTAGTTCGTCCACACAGTCAGTGTTCTTTCGTTCGCAAGGAATCGACGCCCTCGTCAGTTGCGGTCGTCATCGGCCCAGGGTCAAAGACGATGATCACGTGGGCTTCCCTGGAATCAGTGCGTCCTCCGTTGTCTCCTTCTTCCATCGGATGTCCGACGCAGTCGACGTTGTCAGCTCCCAGGATGCATTCGCTGGGTCTCACGGTCAGGTTGGCTTCTGCGGGACGGTGGAACAGCTCCCTCAAGGTCTGCAGATGCTCCTTCCAGGTCTGGGTGTGGACTTCATGTTCGACCAAAGTCGTAGAGCCTGGGACATCATTGAAGTTATGGGGAAACTCGCCCATAAGGTCCTTGAGCTCCATCTTTTGACCTTCCGTCAAGCTTGGTCCTAGCTTAATATCATCAATGCCTTCTTTGCTGTGGAAGTCTCCCAGTTCCAACAGTTCTTCGCTGTCAAAGCTGTCGTCGGTCACAGCTGCTGTGGCTGCATGCACAGTCTCTGATGGCCTTTCTACGTACAGCTTAAGGAGGTTGGCGTGGTATATCTTGGAATGCTGGCCGACCTTCACCTTGTAGTCGTTGATACCCACCACGGTCTCCACTTCGTACGGGCCTTTCCACTGCATCAGCAACTTATTATGATCAGTAGGTAGCAGCACCAGCACTTTGTTGCCAGGTTTAAACTTCCTGTTCACAGCCCTACGGTCATAGTAGTGCTTTCCACAGTCTTGGGACTTCTTCAGGTTTTCTCTGGCTATCTCGAGAGTCTGCTCCAGCTTCTCTCGTAGCTCAAACACGTACTGGTAGCTGTTCTTCACCTCTGGGGTATCTACTTCTTTCGTCCACAGTTCTTTTAGGATGTGCATCGGCCCTCGGATGGTTCTTCCGTACAGCAGCTCGAACGGAGAAAAGCCGGTGGACTCCTGCGGTACTTCTCTGTAGGCGAAAAGTAGGGCGTTGATGTAGCGATGCCATTGTCTGGGCTGCTCGCTGTACAGTTTCTTCAGGGTGGACTTCAGCGTAGCATTGAACTTTTCGACGAGCCCGTTGCACATTGGATGGTAGGGTGTCGTAGTCAAATGCCGGATGCTCAGCAGTCTGTTGACCTCCTTCATGCAGTCAGAGACGAACTGCGTCCCGAGGTCTGTCAGAATTTCTTCAGGCACTCCAAGTCTACTGAACATGTCCACCAGTGCCTCTGCTACAGTTTCAGTGTCAATCTTCTTCAGTGGCACTGCTTCTGGGTACCGAGTCGCATAGTCCACTAAAGTCAGTACCCACCGATGACCTTCTTCACTCGGAGGTCTTATTTCGCCGATTAAGTCTAAGGCCACCCTCTTGAAAGGTCGGTCGATCAGAGGCATCCTCTGCATAGGCACTTTCGGGACCCTTCCTCGAGGTATGGTCTTCTGGCAAATGTCACATGATGGGCAGAAACGGCTGACGTCCGCATGAAGTCCTGGCCAGTAGAACACCGCCTGGATTCTGTCCGACGTCTTCTTGATGCCTAGGTGACCTCCCATAATTGAGTCATGCGCTACTTCTATCACCTGGCGCCTTAAGGGTAATGGTACCAGTACTTGACGTAGTGGTTTACCTCCGTTGACCCTCGGGTGCTGGAAGATTCTGTACAGGATCTTGGCCTTCACCTCAAAATAGACCGTGCCACTGCCCTTGGTCACGTGGTCTTGGCGGTTCCTGTACTTGTTTAAAGTGCTATCAGCTCCCTGGAGCTGGATAAGCTTATCTCTGTCCACGATGGCAGCTTTAGAGTTGTCGGCGACCTTCAGTGGCGTAGACGTCTTGTCTCTCTTGGCCTGGGCCCTGGTAGTAACGGCACCGACGATCTCTGGTCGGCAGGGCTGAGCCGGAGTAACCACATTGTCCCGTAGCAGCTCTGTAAGGTCTCCATCGGGAAACGGCAATGGATCCTCCTCCACAACTTCGACGCGTTGGATTGAGGCAGGACTCCACTCTGGATCGGGGTCGTCGGGTCGTCTCGCGCCGTCGATATTCCCGATCATCAAATCATACAGCGGCTTCTTCAGGCAAACCGCTTCGACTTCGCCTATGTAGAAAGGGGTGTTGACATGAATTTTTGCAACTGGCGCTTTCACACATTTGCTGTCGGCCATGAGTGTCCATTTAGAATCGCCAGTGAACTGTTCTTTAGCGATTAGGTCTTCTTTGACGATGACCCCACTGCAGCCAGAGTCTCTTAAAACAGTCACTTCATGATTTCCGACGCGTCCCTTTGAAACAGGCATGTTCTGGACGGTCACAGCTGCGCTGGCGACGACGGGGATGGATTTTCCGTTGGCAAGGAGAAGTTGGCCATCGGTCATGCACTCTTGCACGTCCGCAGGGGTAGCTGTGCGCTTGGTCTCACTCGGAAGAATGACGCCCCCACCGCACACTTGATGGTCAGATCTACTGGTTTGCCGTTGATTGGAGAACCGCCTCTGCCGGTTGCCCGCCGCTGAATTGTCCGTACTGCTCCGCTGTCCGCTACTTTTGTTTTGAGGACAGTTAGCCGCTCTGTGGTCTGTAGCGTTGCAAGTGAAACAGCCTCTTGAATGCCTTTCCCTGGGAGGAGGCGTGGAGTCTGTCTGTCTCTGGCTCGTCTGGCTTCCTTGGATCTGGTTCCCATGGTTTGCAGTCTTCTGAAAATGTTTCGTCGCGCTGGGTGGCCCCAGGGTTTTCCCATGAGCGATAAGATATCTTTCAGCAGCCTCAGTCACATCTTTAAGCGTCTGCAGCTTTTGTTCTTCTAAGTGGGTCGCTAGGTCCTTGTGACAGGCATTGAGAAATTGTTCCTTCACGATCAGGTCATGGAGACTGTCGTAAGACTTCATTTCGCCTGATAACTCCACCCACTTGTGTAGATATGACGACAGGCGCTCCACAAACTGCTTTGGCGTCTCGTCTGACTTAGGCCGGCATTCACGGAAGCGTTTACGGTAGCCCTTCTCTGTAAAGTTATAGCACTGCAACAGGGCCTCTTTCAAGACGTCGTAGTTTTTGGCGTCATCGTTCGACAGTCTGGTGTAAACTTCGAGAGCTTGCCCCGTCAGAAGTGCACTCAGTCGAATCGCCCAGTCTCGAGGTTGCCAATTGGAGCTTTCGGCGAACCTTTCGAATCTCGCCAGATAGCTGTCGATCTGGTCCTTCCCGTCGACGAAAGCTGGCAATTTTGGAGCCGTGTTGTCACTGATAACTTGTGGCGCATGCTGCTGTTGCTGGATGCGCGCCAACTCTAGTTGGAACTGCCGATCAGCTTCTCTTTCCTCACGCCTGCGCTCATCTTCTCTTTCTTTACGCTGCTCTTCTCTTTCTTGCCGCTGCTGTTCAATTTCCAGACGCTTCAATTCTAATTCTCTTTCTTCACGGCGACGCTGCTCTTCTAATTCTCTTTCTTGTATTCTCTCCTGGGACTTGACGTACTCCGTCAGCTGTTTCCCTTTTAGATTCAGTTGAATCCCTTTCTGCCAGAAGTCAGCCATCTTGATGCTTCTGGAAAGTTCTTTTAAAGAAAGTTCTTTTCTAGAAAGTTCTTTTTTTCTGGAAAGTTCTTGACTGTGCTGTACCTTTCTAGACTGTTCTAGAACAGCACGCTTTCTGCAGTAGCGCTGATGCTTGTCACTAGTCGCTTTCGCTGACGCAGGTCCCGCTGTCCTCGTCGTATGCGACGCTGCACCACGCTGGTGTTGATGTACACGCTCCTGTGCTGAAGTAGACGCGACGTCCGCTCGACGCTCGCTGTAACACTGGCGATGTAGCTCCGAGACTGTCCCTCGACGTAGTCCTGCGGCAGCCACGTAGTCCCGCTCTGTTGTTCGCTCACGAAGCAACTCTTCGGCGACTACACGCCCTTGCAGTCAACCCGAATCTATCGGATGTAGTCCCAGTATGTTGGCCCCTCTCGACGCAACTCGTTGGCGGCTACCCTCGATGACTGCCTCTCGTAACGTTGACTCGCTTGTTGTAGCAGTTGAACCCTTGGCTATGGCGTGAATCGCGGCTTGACCCCCAAAATGTTACACTAAGTTCGATGTTGGTGTTTTCTATCAGTATCTGATTCAGCCCCGATGCTTGAATTCCTGATAGTTGTGTAACTCAGATTCGTTTATTCACACAGCCCGTCCAAACAGCATACAATTCACAAAGTCGACGTATGAAGTTTTCCGCTTTTATTCAGCACACATCAACAACTGCATACAATTCTCAATTCAACTCAACAACTTTCACAGCAACTTTCCAAATCACTATCAACAACTTTACTCTCTCAACAGCGACTCGGCTCACGATTAAATAACCTCTCTCTTTTCTGGAACGATTTGGTACGTGGTAGAAATGACGCACTGCCACCAATCGAACTAAAGATCGTCATCACTGACTTACGTCATTCACATTTTCTCTACTTCCGGGAACATTCACGACCTTCGATATCCATCGGGAAAATTCTATCAAGAGTAAACACGCATATCCAGAAGATTCTCAAATAATATCGACTAACGCAAATTATCAACGTTATACAAAGCCTCTCCTAACAACAGTGCAAACTCAAATCAAAGGTAAATAAACTCCATTATTGAATACTTTGCAAAACGAAACGATTAGATCTATCGTACACGCTTTAGACACACTTTCGTTCGTTTCAACGTAACACAACCATTATAAAAATTTCACATATTCAACATACGTTCGTTCCGTTTTTATCAGGTATATACAATTTTCTCTTCACCTCTCTCTGTTGACTCTGGCTGACTGCCTCCGTTCATCATTTTATTATTTACAACAAAATATACGTTTTAACATGAAAACATTTCTAAATATAACATCCTAACAATTAACATATTTTTATAAATGTTTAAAGACATACACTTCCACGTTATACATCCTCATTCACACATTTTTGCTACTAGCCCTCCCTAAATAGTCTTCCCCCCCTTTCTCTCTTTGACGATCGCTAGAGACAAGGTTCCAGAGGTCGAATCTCACTTACCGACTTATGATAAGAGATTTCTCTTTGACGACATCACATGGATCACGCCCGATGACGCTCCATAAATGAGTGACAGCTACCTAGCTATCGATAACTCATTAACCTCCCGGGTGTCTTCACTTTGACCACAATCCGGTTACCAGTTCTAATGTCTCCTCTTGGCTTCTGTTCCTTGCTCTCCTCCAACGACCCGCTTGCTGCCCAAGTTCAACAACGAATGCTTAGTTCTAGCACTGTACTGCATTTGTGCAACCAATTTGAGCCCAATGATTGGTTGGTAGACTCGGCACAAACATGCCCTTGGCCTCAGCACGTGCTAAGTTGTATAATCTATTAGCCAATTCTTCGACCTACACTCTACAATAACATCTTGTTATTGTACCGTTTAGTTCAAAACAACGCTGCCCTTCCTGTACTTTCGCAGCTTGGCTTGACCATTGCACTGTCCGACTGTAAGAAATGGTACCCCTTCCGCCTCTCCCACAGTTTAGCCATGACAGCTACGAAGTTGTGTGATCGAGATTTTCTTCACTTTTTTTCTTTTTTTAGTTTTGTTTGCCTGGTAGAAACTTTTAGTGTCTCTTTACAAGACGATTTTCTGCCTGTTACAAAGCTTTTTATCAACCCACAAAAAAATTGTCGGATACATTTGTTTTGTGAAAAATAAGTTTTTACCTTGTCACAGAAATGAAATTAAACTTTTTTTTTTTAAATCCTATTATTTATCATTGGCAAATTTTTATTTGGTTTGGGCAAAGATGTTTTGTATGTGTATGCCTATGCACTGCCTGAGGTTCAAGATATTACTCTTCTGTAGAAACTGAGGGTGAGCCAAGCGGAAGTACACCGCCAAGCTAGAGGACAACCTCAGGCAGAGCAACGCATGTCAGGTCTGGCAGAATATCACCACTATCACCGGCTACAAGTCGAAGAGCAGTGGGCTACCTACCAACGGGGACCAACTGGCCAATGACCTCAACAGATTTTACGCCCGCTTCGATGGCCACGACTTCCACGCTGAGCAGCAACAGGCGCTACACAGGACCCAGGAGCGTGAGGCCATCCCTATCACTGTCAAAGAAGAAGAGGTCCGGGGTCTCTTCAAGAGGCTGAACGCCCGTAGCGCCCCGGGGCCTGACCACATCAGCAGCAATCTCCTCAAAAAGTGCCACGACTCTCCCCCGTCTTCACCACTCTCTTCCAACGCTCCTTCGATGAGGGCCACGTTCCACTCCTGTGGCGCACGTCGACCCTCGTCCCAGTGCCAAAGAAGAAATCCCCGAAGAAGATGAACGATTACCAGTCTGTGGCACTCACATCTGTGCCCATGAAGTGCTTAGAGCGAGTGGCACTTCAGCAGCTAAGAGTCAAGACTGCAATTCATCAAGACTTGATGCAGTTCGCCTACTGCTATGGCCGCAGCACAGAAGACGCCGTGCTGACGCTGCTTCATCACCTCCAGCAGCACCTCGACAAGCTCGGCATGTACGCGCGGGTTTTGTTTGTGGATTTTTCCAGCGCCTTCAACACCCTGCAGCCCCACCTCCTCACAGATAAGCTCCTGACCATGGACGTCAACCCCACCCTCATCACATGGATCCAGTCATTTATGACCGAGCGTCCGCAAAGGGTGAGGGTTGGCAGCTCTCTCTCCTCTGTCTTGGTGACCAACACCGGTGCTCCGCAGGGCTGCGTGTTGTCACCAGTTCTCTTCACTACCTACACCGCCGACTGCCGCTCCACCGACCCACGCCGCAACATCCAGGTGAAGTTCGCCGATGATACGTCCCTCTCTGGGCTGGTGAACCCCGACGGCGACGAGCAGTGCTACAGGAGCGCGGTCGGCGAGCTGGTGGACTGGTGCGACCGCAACTTCCTGCTCCTCAACGTCACTAAAACAGAGGAAATGATCATCGACTTCCGCCGACAACCACGTGACCACGAGCCACTGACCATCAAGGGCGAACCTGTGCGACGTGTCCACAGTTACAAGTACCTGGGGACCGTCATCGACGACAAGCTGGACTGGTCACCCAACGTCGACATCATCTGCAAGAAGGCCAGCCAGCGACTATTCTTCCTCCGGAAGCTGAGGCAGTTCAGAGTGAACAACACCATCATGTTCCTCTTCTACCAGTCAGTCATCGAGAGTGTCGCCCTCTATAACCAGCTGTCCTATTTCAGCTCCGCCAATGAGGGCGACACGGATCGTCTGGAAAAAATCGCCATCCAGGCCTCCCGGCTGATGGGGAGGGATGTGCAGTCGCTGGCTGGCGTCCACGAACGCGCTTCCATCACCAAGCTGCGTCGCATCCGCAACAACGAGGCGCATCCCCTGCATGACGCAGTCGCTGCCTGTGTCTCCCGGCGCAGCGAGGGGCGCTTCCTCTCTATGAAGTGTCGCACGACGCGCTTCAAGAATTCATACCTTCCAACAGCCATCCGACTGGCAAACGACACGCTCCAGCGATAATAAGAATGCTAACCCTTGTAATAAAGGAGGCAATTTGCTTTCGTGCAATATATCTGCTGCAACCAATTATATGAGAATGTGGTTTTCTTTTCTTACTCAACTTTGACCAGAGATTTTATCAATTAGTTAATTTGGTTGTTGTTCTTGTTATTATTATTATTTTTATTAATTTTGTTCCCCGAGATTATCACGAAGCTTGGTTTTGTATTCTTTCAGTTGTTATTATTATTAGTTGTAGTAGTATTGTTATTATTATTATCATTATTACCATATATTAATTACTAGTTGTCTGTTGGTGCTGCTGTTGTATTATTATTATTATCATTATTATTATTATTAGTTGTAGTTGCATTGTTATTATTAATATTTTTATAATAACTTTAATGATTACGATTATTATTAATATTATGATAATTATTTTGTATTATTACTCTTATTATTATAATGATGATGATGATCAAGGATGGATCTAAGGCATGGAAGAATGGGTGAGTGTTGTAGTTGTGTATACATATACTGTGGAATAATTATCTGTGTGTTAAATGTGTACGCATGGGTATGTGGCTGGTTATCTGTTTATGCATGTGTTTATAGATTTGTATTTTGGTATGGAAGTTGTTTTTGATAGTATATCAAATGTATCAATATTGTATGTCCATGTTTGTAATAATTTCGATGTTGTTATCTCCTTCCTTATTGCACTGCTAAACAAATATCCATGCCTTGTGTTTGGACAATAAAGAATCTTGAATCTTGATGGGATTAATATGTTGGAAAACTGTCTTTTAGATTTGGCTCTTTTGGATCATGACTATTTTGTCCTTATCTCTGGTGATATTTCACAGACTGTAACAGCTGAGATCTTTTTGATACTTTAAGTGATGATGATGATATTCTTACTCTTAGTAGATGCTCTCCAGATTTTGTTAAATACTTTTGGTAAATCTTTGTTCAGTATGCAGAGGTGCCAACCAGTACGGATTGACCGTATTTAATTCTGGCGAAGTGAATTAAATACAGAAATACGGTAGCTTTAATAAAAATATGGAGAAGTTGCCTATCGTTTATCTTTGCCAGCGGTGCTTCTGTACCAGTTACTGGTCTCATAATAGTACTCCTGCACTCACTGAACGTCGCTGTGTTCAACAAGCTGCATTTCATGATGAATTTAGAGTAAAACAAGTGTGGTGTTCAACAAGCTGATTTTCATCGTAATTTTAGAGGACTAAAAATAGCCTGCTGTTTCAGAGGGAAGCCTGTCGTTACTTTATAGTGTCATAGGCTGGGTTTTGTGAGAAAAAAAATACTGACAAGTGTTAAAAAATACTGACAAACGGGTCCGGAAATACTGACAAGAAGTTTAGGGGGTTGGCACCTCTGGGCTGTTTGACACTTGTCAGCCGCTTCACAGTCTGTCTGGTAGGCCTTCTTGCTGTTGTTCTTGTTCAGACCGTTCTCTATTTCCTGGCATTGATCTTCTATCCAGTTCTCCTTTGCTGTAAGCATGCCTTTTTGGATGTCATTGTTGATTTTTTGGTAGGCATCAGCTCCCTGTGAGGTGTTCTTTTTCATTTTCATCTCTCTTCGTTTACCACACAGTTCCAAAAGTTCAGGTGTGATCCACATTTTCTTCTTTGGGCGGTGCTTGCCTAGGATCTCGGTGGTGGCATCTGTCACAGCTGAGTTGAAGTTGGTGGTTATGGTGTTGACATCTACTTGTTCAACAAGTTGACTGCTAAAAAATGTTACAGAATGCCATGTGCTTCTCATCTCCAATTGTTATTGTCTGCTACCAACGCCACGACTGTTAAAAATGTATGTGTATACCTGTACAAAGGTCTCAAATGGAAAGACATAGTACTTTCATAAATATCACTGTAATGGTTCACATACACCTTCCTAAAGGGCTGTGCCCTATTGGAAATAAACAAATAAAACAGTTCTCTCTCTCTCTCTCTCTCTCTCTCTCTCTCTCTCTCTCTCTCTCTCTCTCTCTCTCTCTCTCTCTCTCTCTCTCTCTCTCTCTTGTTTTGGGAAAATATTTATAATTGATATTTGTTTCAGGTGAAGTTTACCACCAAAGAGAATGGAGTGGGAGAAAAAGTTTTATGATATTGTTCGAGAAACTGAATCAAATTTAGAAAATGCAAGGGTATGAACTTATTTTTTCCACTGAATTTTGATCAGATATATGATTACTTAGATTATTAAAATTTGAAATTCCTTAGAGATTTTAAAAATAAGGTTTGCTGAAAAATAGAATTTGTGTTAACATATGGTACATTTTAAACAACGGGTTAACAAATTCCTATCTTAATCACTAGAGTGTGATGAAGAATATGTATTAACTGCATTCCTTCCATTTCTTTAACAGAGGAAACTTCATGGCACTGCAAAGAGCTCCCTCTCTACATCTACAAACACCAGTAAGTATTAACACAAATAAATAATACAATCATAAAATACAGTTAATGATAATGGAAAAAAACTTCTAATGTGAACATAATTAATTTACTATGAAAATACTATTGGTTTTGTAAAAAATATATTGTAAAAAATCCTTTGTTTCTTGGGATGAGCTTATTTTTTTGTAACATTTTATTTCATGTTTGGTTATCTGCTATCGCTGTCAAGTACTCGTTTTGGGGATTTACTACAGGTACAGGTATAGTAGTATGGGCTTCTAACAGGCCTCGCAGCCTTTACATGTCCCCTCATTTTAAAACTAGTGCTTACTATATGACAAAACAGATCTCACACTGCCGGAACGGAGTGCTGTAGTCACCAACAACAATGATCACAACAACTCACTGCATCATCATCTGTCTTGGAGTGCCATCCCTTCTCCAAGGCTGTGGTCGTCTGCTGCAATTTTTCCATCTTCATCTCCCAAAGATATGAGAGACATGCAGACCAAGATCGAATCCCAACATTTGGTAAATTATTAAATATCAATTTTTAGGTCTAGAAATGTCCTTTCAAATTTGTTAAATGCCAGCAATAAAATTTTTAATAAAATTTGCTTGCTTCTTTTTTTTTTATTTTAAATTTTGTTAATACAAGCCATTTATAGACAACTTTTTTGCGCACTCAGAAACTAAGTTTAGATTCAAATTGTGCAAATATTAAACACAAGAAATATATAATATAATATAAGCAAATAGCTATAGTCATCTCTTAGTGTGAACCAGTCATTTACATCTTTTTTCTTCAATTTCAATCTTCATCTTCGATACACCTTTAAAAGTCAAGAGATAGTGCACATCTGACTCTTTTCTTTCAATTTTATTATTATTATTTTTTTAATATTTGTGAAAAATAGGTGTTTATGTTTTTCATCTTTGTACACACAAAATTGTAATATTAGGTATTGTTTTATACTACAGATGATTGAGAGATTGGAACGGTTGGTGAGGACTTTGAATGAAGAGAAGGATCAGTATCGCAGACAGATCAGGGAACTTCAGGGTACTTCTTTTTTTAAACTTGCTTTCCTTTGTATTG
Organism: Oncomelania hupensis; assembly: GCA_036898135.1. Lineage (NCBI taxonomy): Eukaryota > Metazoa > Mollusca > Gastropoda > Littorinimorpha > Pomatiopsidae > Oncomelania > Oncomelania hupensis. Next base: position 346,143 of record CM072516.1, read on the forward strand.
TTTTGTAATAGTTTTAACATTCACTGAGTAAGGCATTACATTCATGACTATACTTAGATTGAACATTAACTGAGTAAAGCATTATATTCATGACTATACATAGATTGAACATTAACTGAGTAAAGCATTATATTCATGACTATACATAGATTGAACATTAACTGAGTAAGGCATTACATTCATGACTATACATAGATTGAACATTAACTGAGTAATGCATTATATTCATGACTATACATAGATTGAACATTAACTGAGTAAGGCATTACATTCATGACTATACATAGATTGAACATTAACTGAGTAAAGCATTATATTCATGACTATACATAGATTGAACATTAACTGAGTAAGGCATTATATTCATGACTATACTTAGATTGAACATTAACTGAGTAAAGCATTATATTCATGACTATACATAGATTGAACATTAACTGAGTAAAGCATTATATTCATGACTATACTTAGATTGAACATTAACTGAGTAAAGCATTATATTCATGACTATACATAGATTGAACATTAACTGAGTAAAGCATTATATTCATGACTATACATAGATTGAACATTAACTGAGTAAAGCATTATATTCATGACTATACATAGATTGAACATTAACTGAGTAAAGCATTATATTCATGACTATACTTAGATTGAACATTCACTGAGTAAGGCATTACATTCATGACTATACATAGATTGAACATTAACTGAGTAAAGCATTATATTCATGACTATACATAGATTGAACATTAACTGAGCAATGCATTACATTCATGACTATTTATTTAATCGTTCTTATATAGCGCTTTACCAGCTCAAGAGCTGCTCAAGGCGCTGGCCAATACAGGATCTAACTCAAACCGCCCGAGATGCCCACCCGCAGCCTTTGGGCGCATGGTCTGACGTCCGTACAACTGAGCACAATCCTGGGCAGCCAGGGATGGGGGAGAAGGACCTAAGTGCATGCTGGGTGTGTTCTTGTCACCGGCACTCACCCATCTAGGACATGAGCGTCAGGATCTTTAAAGTCCGTTATGATGGAATGTATGCGACACAGACTAGACCTCGGTTTATACTCTCATCCGAAGGAGTAGGAAACGGGAGTAAAGTGTCTTTCCCAAGGACACATCACAATGCCCCGGCCTGGGCTCGAACCCGGGACCTTCAGATCCACAAGCCAAAGCTCTACCATTAAACTACCGTGCCTCCCATGACTATACATAGATTGAACATTAACTGAGCAATGCATTACATTTATGACTATACATAGATTGAACATTAACTGAGTAATGCATTACATTCATGACTATACAGTAATGCATCCAAAACCAAATCTAACAGCTTGGTGGTTAGTAGGCAAAATTTTCCATGATATTTTTGTAATGATTATACTACTACTAGTGAAATGATTACCATCCTCCCCACTGCAATCATCATCATCGGCAACAGCATTATCACAGAGCTTATTCTAGGGCGCGGGATGCGCGGGATCACGCACAAAAAGTCTTTTTCCCGCAAAGAAATTCGATGAGCGCGTTCGCGATCCCGCGGAGATTGGAAATATCCCGCTACATGTCTTGATCGAAGCGGGCTTTACTGTGACGTTTCTGTCGTCTGCTAGGGCATAGCGGAAACTGGAGTTAAACGGAAGTTGTCCTCTTGTATATGCGATGTGTCTCAAATTTTCATTGACCGATGCTATTCTATTTGACCAATCACCTTTCTTCTGAGTTTGGCATCGATGAACCTGACTGGTTGGAACTGGTTTACAATCAGAATCAGAATGGCTTCGAAAAACCGCACGCTTTTCGACTTCGAATTCAGTGGAGGAACTGTGAAGAAAACTATCACACTGTTTTCCCATGACTGATCTTCTAAAATAGCAGAGCTTTTATGCAACAGTTGTGAAAGCAAGGTTACAGATACCAGTTTGTGATATATTTTGTCTGCGATTTGTATGTACTTACTGTTTGGAGAGAATGCGACACTTGACTGTTTCACAGTTTATCCGGGAACATCACGGGAGAAAACAGATATGGATATTTGTTTGTGTGTACACCCTATATATGCCGAGAAGACGCCCCCACTGTTTTGGTCAGAGGGGGGCCTAATCCCCCCCTTTTTTTCAAGGAAGGGGGGCCTGCCCCCACTTCTTCAAAATCCTAGAATAAGCTCTGTTATCATCATATTCATAATTGTCATCATTGCCATGGTCATCATGGAGACCACAACTGAGTGCATACAACCACTTTGTTTTTATGCACTCAATTGTGGTCTCCATGATGACCATGATGATGATGATGATGATGAAAATAATTATCTTCGTTGTTTTTACAGTGTGTTGTGAATATCATATTCTCCACTGGGCCCATTCCAAATATCTTGTTTTTGTTGATGTTACTGTAGATGAAGTAGGCCACATCAGCAGCCGATTGAGTAAAAGCCAGCTGGGTGGGGATGCTCATCTGGAAACGCAGGTGGATCTAATGCGACATGAGGTGCGTAATGACATGCAGAGACTGCAGCATCTGCTATCCAGCACAAAGTCTGCCACCTATCAGACAGACAGTCTGCAGCGAAGCTTTCGAGATATGTGAGTAGAGTTTATGCTTACATTGCCTTGGTGAGTGTGCTTCTGGGATTGGTTTGTCAACATGTGTAATTTGGTTGTCTAGAGGACGACCAAAGTCCCTGTGAGGCCTAACACAATGCTTATCTTGTCCTAGGAAATGGCGCTGGAAATAGTGATAGCATCCAGGATATAATCTTCATTAGATGCAACCCTCTTAGAGCCAGTAGAATGACAAGAAGGACACATTTTTTCACCACCTTGTTGCCAGGGCCTTACCCTGGGTAACCTAACACCGATGGCTAAATATGGCCATTTTGCAATGCTGTCATGTCATCTCATCATGGGACGTTAGTGTGGCGCTTAAGACTTGTCACAAACAGTGGATTTATTGTGTAAGTAAAGGAAAATGTACTGGTTTTTTCCACACAGTGTACCAATGCAGCATTTACTACATCTGTATATCTTCATTATCCCATATTGATTCCTAGCCTATCCTATCCCGTAACTCAGAGGTCGTAGGGGCACCAAAGATGATTGTTTAACCAGCGTACTCCATCTTTCCTTGTCCTCAGCAACCCTGATTGTTTTGCTCAGTGTCAAACCAGTCAATTCTCCAATGTTGTACTCCCACATCTTTTTCGGTCTCCCTCTTTTTCTACCTCCTTGAACTGTGCCTTGCAGGATGGTCTTTGCAAGACCTGATGATCTGGTGACGTGGCCATACCATCGGAGTTTAAGTTTTTTCACCACTGCGAGCAGGTCATCGTGTTGTCCAATGGCTTGTGTGATGGTCTGTTGGACTTCATTGTTGGTGATGTGCTGTGTATAGGAAATGCCCAGAAGTCTTCTGTACCACCTCATATCCATGCTTTGTATTCTTCGTTGGAGATCTGCTGTGAGGGTCCATGTTTTGCAAGCATATAGGAAGATGGAGATGACAAGGGAGCGCAGCAGTCTTAAGATAAGATAAGACAACTTTATTATCTTTTACAAGAAATTACATTGTGGTGTACAATTACAATCAACAAGGAATAAACATCACAATAATAATAACAACAATCATAATGACAATGAGGATAAAAATGCACAGTCACATATGAATATAATTACACTTATGCATGCTAACATTAAACAACAGCAAATGTTAAATGAAATTATTTTGGGCAAACAAACACACTCACACATGCACACACATGTCATTTATTAAGTAATGAGACAGCCTTTGGAATAAAACGGTTTTTCGTTCTGAGAGTTCTGACCCTTGGTGTTTTGTAGCGCCTTCCAGATGAGTGCTATCCAGCACAAAGCAACTGGCTTTCCACACAACACGTCTTTCATACAACGCCTGCAGACTCTCTTGTTTCACTCCCACAACCCTCCCACAGACTTTCACCACTCGATCCAGCACACCTTTGTTTTTTACACACAAACTTCCGTACCAGCAGATAAAAGAAAAGGTAAGAACGGACTCGATAAAAGAAGAGTAAAAGGTCTGAAGGATGCGGCTACTGACTTGGAAATTTCGAAGTTTTTGAAGGCAGTAAATTCTAGACTGACATTTTTTGTGGATGGCCTGGGTGTTTGCAGTGAAGTTCAGTTTCTCGTCAATGATGGTTCCCAGGTATTTGTATTGAGTGACTCTCTCGACTGTGACACCATCACTGACAAGGTCTGGAATGAGAGCGTTGTTTTTACGAAAGTCAATTACCAGTTCCTTAGTTTTCTTGACATTTAAATCCAGATAGTTTTGTTTGCACCAGGAGCTGAACCTATCAACTGCAGAGAAATACACAGCATTTGAATTGGACAGGTCCTCAAGGGCAGAATCGTCCGAGTACTTTATGACCGCTGTGGTGTCATTTCCTCTGCAGTCGTTTGTGTAGAGCGTGAAAAGTACCGGAGAAAGAACCATACCCTGAGGAGTTCCTGTGGACGTTTGTTTGAGAGATGAGACAGCAGAGTGAAAGCGGACGACTTGAGTTCTGGACACGAGGAAGTGAACGATCCAGAGGACGAGTCTAGGAGTGACAGTGTAAGACAAAAGCTTCTGAGCCATGAAGTGTGACTGTATAGTATTGAAAGCAGAAGAAAAGTCTATAAATAGAATACGGACAAAGGAACCAGAGGTCTCTAAGTGATCATAAGCATTGTGGAGAAGCGTCAGAGTAGCGTCGTTGGAACTACGATTGGGTTTGTATGCAAATTGAAGAGGGTCAGAGAAAGGCTGAGTGTGAAAAAGAAGACGAGACAGAAGAATCCGTTCGAGACATTTCATAGCTATGGATGTCAGGGTAACAGGGCGGTAGTCGTTGAGTTCTTTGGGTTAACTGTTTTTAGGCACGGGACAGATGATAGAGTGTTTCCATACACTAGGTACAACACAGTCCCTGACTGACCACGAGAATAGCTGACTGAATGCTAAGCACAACTGTGCAGCGCACCACTTCAAGGTCCGACCCCCTACACCATCAGGACCAGTGGCCTTTCTCAAATTCAGTCTTTTAAACATGGACTCAACTGTGGCACCATCGATCTCAAAGTCAGCATCACCATCAACCAGGTCTTGTTCTAAACGAGAAATAATATCAACAACGTTGTCTTTTGTATCGTCGCGTTCAAAACGGCAGTAGAATGAATTTAGTTCTGATTTAGGGCAGGTAAGATGGAATGAGATGAACACAATCATGATCAGATTTACCAACAGATGGAAGTACAAAGGATTTATAGGCATCAGGAATGTTGCCATATAGACGATCAATGGTATTGTTTTGACGAGTGGGGATAGACACATACTGATGAAATGAGGGTAAACAAGTGCACAAGTCACAGCTATTGAAATCTCCTGCAATAAAGTTAGGTGCATCAGGGGAGATCATTTGTAGCTCATGGACGACATCGGTGATCTGGGTTGCGGCACGTGCGGGGTTAGCATGGGGAGGTGTGTAGATAACCGTGACGAAGATTTGACCGAACTCACGCGGCAGGTAGCGAGGACGCAGTGACACTGCTAGAAGGTCAAGGTCGCCTGTGTTCAACTGTTTTTACCTTGGAATGTAGACTGATGGTCCTGTCTTTCCAAATTGGCTTCAACCTCTCCAGGGCAGCAGTTGTTTGTGCGATCCTGGAGAGGACTTCCTGTCGTGACCCATTGTCTGATACAATGGCTCCTAAATATTTGAAGCTATGCACTGTGTTGAGGGATTGGCCTTGGACTTTGATGTCCGTGTTGATGCCATTGGTGTTGTTGGTCATCATTTTGGTCTTCTCTGCACTTATTTCCATTCCATAGGCTCTGGAGGTGGTGTCAAGCCTCTTTACCAGCTGTTCAAGTTCTTGTTCCTCTCCAACCAATCCATCAATGTCATCCGCAAAACGAAGGTTGGAGATTGCTCTACCCCCTATGCTGACTGTGCCTTCGTGATCTGCAAGGGCATCTGACATGATGCGCTCTAGGAAGATGTTGAAGAGTGTTGGAGAGAGTAGGCATCCCTGACGCACACCGATTGTTGTTCTGAACCAGTTCCCGATGGCGCTGTTGTGGAGGACTGCACTGGTAGCCTTGTCATACTGGCTTTTGATGACTTCAATAATTTTAGGGCTGATGTTATACACTCCCATGGTTGCCCACAGAGCTGAGACTCAGTCAAACGCCTTCTTGAAGTCTATGGAAACATGATATAGATGTTGTTTGTGCTGTAAGTATTTCTCGCAGATTATTCTGAGGTTGAAAATCTGTTTAGTGGTACTTCGCCCTACCCTGAATCCTTCTTGCTCTTCAGCTATAATTTGTTCAGCTTGGAGTATTAATTTTCAGGAGGACCTTGCTGAGATGGCTGATGAGCCTGATGGTGTGGTAATTTTCACATTCCTGAAAGTTACCTTTTTTGGGAAGAGTGATGACAAGCGACTGTGTCCTTGGTGTAGGTCACTCCTCACTCTGCCAGATCTTGTTACAGATAATGGTGAGTGCGCCAATCATCACTTCTCCTCCAGCTTGAAGCAGTTCCGCGGGTATGTTGTCCACTCCAGCTGACTTCCCCTTCTTCAGCGATTGCACTGCTGCCTCAACTTCTTCTCGGAGAATTGGGATGATTTCTTCTTCTCTGTTCTTTGAACATGCTAGAACTGATGGGTCTCCGTTTGGTGTGTGGTTGTAAAGGTCAGAGCAGTACTCTGTCCATCTGTCCAAGACTTCTTGTTCTTCTGTAAGGCATATGCCAGACTTGATTTGGATCGTGGAGACCTTGGGCTGTTTAACACTTGTGAGCTTCTTCACAGTCTGGTAGCCTTCTTGCTGTTGTTCTTGTTCAGACTGTTCTCTATTTGAATTTCCTGGCATTGATCTTCTATCCAATTCTCCTTTGCTGTGCGCATCCCTTTTCAGATGTCATTGTTGATTTTTTGGTAGGCATCAGCTTCCTGTGAGGTGTTCTTTTTCTTTTTCATCTCTCTTCGTTTATCACCCAGGTCCAAAAGTTCAGGTGTGATCCACAGCTTCTTCTTTGGCCGGTGCTTTCCAAGGATCTCCGTGGTGGCATCTGCACAGCTGAGTTGAAGGTGGTGTTCATGGTGTTTGTCGCATTATATATATATTTATATATATTATGATGTTAAAGGTTGAATGTACAGACTAAAAGAATTTAATATAAATAGGATCAATTTTCTCTACTTACTATGTCCAAAATGAGATAACAGACAAGAAAATAATGTTGAGAAATAGAAAATAAAGAATAAAAGAAATTATTGGCTATTCATTCTTCCTGTTTGCTTTTTTACAACTAAAAAAGAATACCACTGGTTCATGGTAGATGATATTTATTTCATATGATATGATACGATGTCCACTCTCCGTGGAACTGCTACAAGCAGGAAGAGAGGCGATGATCGATGCCCTCACCATTATCTGTAACAAGATCTGGCAGAGTGGGGAGTGGCCTATACCTTCAGGAGTGTGAAAATTACCGCACCATCAGCCTCATCAGCCATCCCAGCAAGGTCATCCTGAAAATAATACTCAACAGGTTGAAACCCCAAGCTGAGCAAATCATAGCTGAAGAACAAGCAGGATTCAGAGCAGGGCGAAGTACCACTGAACAGATTTTCAACCTCAGAATAATCTGTGAGAAATACCTACAGCACCAACAACATCTATATGATGTGTTCATAGACTTCAAAAAGGCGTTTGACCGAGTCTGGCATGCAGCTCTATGGGCAACAATGAAAATGTACAACATCAGCCCTAAAATCACTGAAGTCATCAAAAGCCTGTATGACAAGGCTACCAGTGCAGTCCTCCACAACAGCGCCATCGGGAACTGGTTCAGAACAACAATTCAATTCAATTCAACAAATCTTTATTACCTCTTACAAGGAATTATGACAGGCACTTGATCACTAAAATAAAACAAATACAAAGAAAAATGCAAATAAAAAATTAAACAAAGTATAAAGTAATCATCCCTCCCCCCTTCCGCTTCATCAAACCACACATGCACAACCACACGCACACTTACACACTGTAGAGCAGATTACAACAAGCAAGAGGAAGAGGAAGGAGCCTCAAGCAGAGCCATCAGCGCGTCAGGTTTGAGTTGATCAAGGCCACAGCAGAGGGGAGAAAACTGGATCGGTAACGTACAGTGCGGGTCCTAAGGCTCATGAGGCGTTTCCCAGAAGGTAGAATTTTAAACCAAGAAGAGAGAGGGTGGGTGGAATCATCCTTGATGCTGATGGCTTTGCCTAGGGCCCTTCTCTGAAACAATTCACACAGAGGTGTCTGCTTTTTACCAATGATTTTGCTGCAGGTATTGGTAATACTGTTCAAGGAATTCCTACTTTTGACACTGAGAGATTGAAACCAGCAAATGAATGAAAACGTAAGAACTGATTCCACGTAGGCACGATAACAATTTTTAAGTATGCTCTGCGAAACCAGAAGAGATCGGAGTTGGTACAACATGTACATACGCTGCCTGCATTTCTTAAATATCATTTCGGCATTAGCTGTGAAAGAAAGCTTGTGGTCAATTATGGTCCCAAGGTATTTATATTGTTCCACTCTCTCTACAGTTTGATTTCTGAGGTGAAGTGCAGCCACAACTGTCCGATTCTTTCTGAAATCCACCAACATCTCTTTCGTTTTGCCGACATTGAGCTCCAGATGGTTACCTTCGCACCAGGTGACGAAGTCAACCACACTCCTCTCAAAGCTTATGGCCGAGTCGGAAGTGTCCACTACTGCGGCATCGTCTGAAAACTTGATGATCTGCGAATCATCTCTGGAGCTCCTACAATCATTGGTATAAAGAGTAAAAATAAAAGGTGAGATAACTGTCCCCTGGGGTGTTCCGGTGTTGATAGACTTGGTTGATGAGAAACAGACAGAAGAAGAAGAAGAGTAGGACCTTACACAAACAACTTGCGTACGGTTGCTAAGAAAGTCAATCGGTATGCGTCAAGGATGCCTACTCTCTCCAACACTCTTCAACATCTTCCTAGAACGCATCATGGCACAGTCAGCATAGGGGGTAGAGCAATCTCCAATCTTCGTTTTGCGGATGACATTGATGGATTGGCTGGAGAGGAACAAGAACTTGAACAGCTGGTACAGAGGCTTGACACCACGGACCACTTCCAGAGCTTATGGAATGGAAATAAGTGCAGAGAAGACCAAAATGATGACCAACAACACCAATGGCATCAACACGGACATCAAAGTCCAAGGCCAATCCCTCAACACAGTGCATAGCTTCAAATATTTAGGAGCCATTGTATCAGACAATGGGTCCCGACAGGAAGTTCTCTCCAGGATCGCACAAACAACTGCTGCCCTGACAAGGTTGAAGCCCATTTGGAAAGACAGGACCATCAGTCTACATTCCAAAGTAAGACTGCTGCGCTCCCTTGTCATCTCCATCTTCCTATATGCTTGCGAAGCATGGACCCTCACAGCAGATCTCCAACGAAGAATACAAAGCATGGAGATGAGGTGCTACAGAAGACTTCTGGGCATTTCCTATACCCAACACATCACCAACGATGAAGTCCGACAGACCATCACACAAGCCATTAGACAACATGATGACCTGCTCACAGTGGTGAAGAAACGGAAACTCCGATGGTATGGTCAGGTCACCAGATCATCAGGCCTTGCAAAGACTATTCTGCAAGGCACATTGCAAGGAGGTAGAAGAAGAGGGAGACTGAAAAAGAGGTGGAAGGACAACTTTTTCGAGAATGGACTGGTTTTACAACTTTCGAGAATGGACTGGTTTGACACTGAGTGAAGCCATCAGGGCTGCTGAGGACAGAGAAAGATGGAGTATGCTGGGTAAACGATCATCTGTGGTGCCCCTACGATCTCAGGGTTACGGGACAGGATAGGATAGGATAGGATAGGATAGGATGATACGATGAACCCGTGATGACAAGGTTCTTATAGATTTTAGAAATGCTGTTATTTGGTTATCACTTATTTGGCGAGGAAAGTTCTGACTTTCTTGGTTATTATTAATCTTGAGGTGTTGCTCCTAGAATTTCTAATGAATCTCCGCCCTCACGCATGGCCAGGAGGAAGATACTTTGTCCAGCTGACTTCACATGGACGTCAAGGATTTGGCGAACCCCATGTCATTAGAAGCGAACCCCATGTCATTAGAAGAGGATGGAGGTAGATTAAAGTGATCATGTCAGGAGTCCAAAAATAGTCAGAAATACAAGAAAAATCCTTTCCCTGCGCACAAACAAATAACAGGGACTAAGTTAAGTACACAATCCGCATCCCGTTGAATGACCAGCGAGGAACGCCGTTGACGTTGTTTGAACAAGAACCCTGCATATTCACGGGTTATTTTATCTTATTCCCAAACACAATAATGTTCTTTCCTCGCTGTTCATCCACACTGTTTCAATGATCAAGAATGCAACAACATTCTTTATGAACTAAGCAAAACATGTTAGAATAACTATTACCATATAAATTTTACACACTGAAGAATTTATATGAATTGAGCACAACTTGTTAAAATAACTATTACCATATAAATTGCATACACTGAGAATTTATAACGAATCACCTTGATGAAGGACGATGAATGATTCGCATGGCGCAATGGACACAGGCACAACACTACCCATTTCTCAGCTTCACACATCGAATCTTAACTTACCAGCTCAGGATTCGTTTATTGTGTTTACGACACATGTTGTTTAGGTTGAGACGAGCTTTTCAAACCAAATCTATGACCTCTGTAATCCAAAATCGTGGTCTGGCGTGAACATACGTTTCTTGCCCTCAAAGATGGTTGCTCAAATGTTTTTCCAACGTATCATTTCCACATTCAGCCAATCGAAAGGATGGTACACAAATTGTCTATGGTAAGAACTATTTATAAAAATGAAACCACACTTAAAAAAAAAAAAAGTAGAACACTATGTCATTCTGAAACAATATTCTCGTCACTGACTATGACTTATTGTCTATGACGCATTGTCTAGACGAAATGCGGAATATCACAGGCGCTTGTTTCGCGACAGTGTTGACATCTACTTCACCAGCTCCCAAACTGAGCAGTGGTGCAAATTTCCCTCCAGTTATGGCCTCAAATATTTCTGCCACCTCCGGGTCTTGCAGTTTGTCCAGATCGAACTTCAGTCTAGTGCACTTTGCTGTGTTTACTTTCTTCAAGTGAAGCCGGAAAGACATCATCACGAGATCGTGGTCACTTTCGATGTCTGCTCCTGGAAAAGTGCGTGTCCTGCCAATGTTGATGCTTGATCTGAAGCTTTTCTTGACCATGATGTAGTCGATCTGGTTGTGATTCTTACCGCCAGGACTATGCCATGTCCATCGTCTGGATTTTTGTGTGGAGACCAAGCGTGTTTGCCAGTATCAGATTGTTGTATCTGGCAAACTCCAACAGTCTCAGACCCCTGTCATTTTTCTCGTTGTTGCAGTGGGGTCCACATGTGCCTCCCCAGTTGTGGTGCGCATTTTGGCCAACCTTGGCATTCCAGTCACCTTCCATTATGACTATGTCCTTCTTTGGCACTTGGTCAAGGACAGCCTGTAGATTTTCATAAAAATCCTCCACTTTGCTGTCATCATAGTCTGATGTTGGGGCATAGGCCTGGATGATGGTGATGTTGAAAGGGGCTGCTCTCAGACGGATGGTAATGAGTCTACTGGAGACTGGGCGGCAACCCATGACAGTGGGTAGAATGTTCTTGTGGACCAAGAATCCAACTTGTTCGTGCCTGTCATCTCTACCGCTGAAATAAAGCTTGTGGCCTTTGTCGGTCGTTGTTTTACCTATGCCTTTCCAGCGCAGTTTTTTCTGATCCCTAAAACGTTCCATCGATAGTGGTCCATCTCGTGGGCCAGTTCTAATTTTCCCTCCACATTTAGGGTCCTGACATTCCAGGTTCCTATGATGATGTTATTTCTGGTGCGGATCTTGCTAAGTTGTTAGACAATATCCATATTGATTATCCATCCTTTATTGACCATTTAAACATTTTATAGCTCTTTTTGTTTCATTTATTCATTCATCACCATCATCATCATCATTATCATAATTACCATCATCGTCATCATCATTCTCATCATTATTGTTGCCATCATTGTCTATAGTAATTTCTCATCATATGTATTATTGTTTTGTGTACTTTCCGTCAGGTTGAAGGCTTCAGATGCTGTTCGCTAAGAAAAAAATTACACAAAAACTCTTTTATCCCTAGTGCGATCTCAATCCTCAACAAACGCTAACTCTGTAGGCTCGTCAGCCAAGCCTGTTTGTTAGTTTAACTGAAATGTTAACGTTCCTATTTATTTGATGATTTCTGCGCTTTTTTTTTTTTTAGGTGTTCTAGTCATACTTATAAGTTTTGATGAGTTGATGGTCTTTATACTGCAGGAGGCATGTGGTGGGTTAAGGCTATTTGTGTACATAGGTGTGTTTAATTTAATGGTTCCTACCCCCTCTCTCCTCAGCCCCCCCTCCTCCCTTGTGAGGGTGCCGGAGGTTTCAGTATAAATAGTATCCCCACTTTCTGGAAATTTAGTGCTTTAAATTCCCACTGTCGCTGTCTTTCTCATTTGTTCTTTCTCATTCCTACTCTTTTCTATCAATATACTATACTATCTTCTTCTTCGCCAGACCAGTCACCTACCTTTTTTCTTGAAAACTCTTTGGGAACAAAACTCCTCATTTGTATGTGAGGTCTGTTGGACTTGGGAATATTGGACGCTTTCTGCCAGGTGGTCACTGGGGCTTCCTATGATGTTATTATTTAGCAATGTAGGTATTTGCTATGTATGTGTTTTGTTGATATTTTATAATGATGTTTGTATTCTATTTTGTTTTTGTAAACGGGGGTTTGATAAATTAGAGTATAGCCTCAGTGTCCCCTGCGTGGGATGTCTTTATTGTAAAGTGACCGGCTGGTGAAGTGCGTTCAGTGTTCAGAGATGCCAACCTGCAGAAAAATCTGTCAGTGAGAAATTTATAAATTGTCAGTAGATTAAAAATTTTGTCAGTAGACAAGAGGGAGCAAAGATCCAGGATTGAGATTGCTTATTAAAAATCATATTGGAAAAATCAAAGATGACTGAGCTCCGCAAAAGAATTCTATAATAATCTGTGGTAAAACTTGACTGAAGTCAGAAGGATAAGCGATGTCAGTTCGCAAAATTTTTAACATCAACCTGCTACGAATCAGAATCATGTACAGCAAAATGTTAGAGTTAATTAAAATAAATGGCTTTGAGGTTGTGTATCAGCATAAAATTTAAAAAAAAGGTAAATCTCATTGATTTCTTTGCATTGTTTTGTCTGCTGCTGCTGCTTCAGCGCAGCTAACAAGGTTGTGAACTACGATATGCAATAAGTTAAACTAATCAAATAGATTTATTACCTTATAAGGTCGTTATATAATATGCTGCATTATTTTATTTTATCAGTCTGAAACGTGTAACAGTCCTTTTGCCATAATCATCAGCTGGAAATATATATTCTTGTAAAAATTATTTTCTGCTTAAGAAAAATGACTTCAGCGTAAATCTGTAAAAAACTATTTGCCACCGGAAAATAATATGTCGAAACCGTGAGGGTTGGCATCTCTGAGTGTTACCACTAGGTTGTTTCGGGAGATCTTTTATGCGGATCAAGGGTGAGTCCTCTTTCAGTGAAGTTGTGGTCTTGAATTTTTTGGTCCTGATTTGGCTCGGAAGCATCCGGTGGACTTAAAGCAATAACCATGTAATGTAATGTAATTTAATGAAAGTTGATTTTTCTGTATATATGAATACAGTGATATTCTATGTGTTTATTATATATCATTATGTATGAGTGTGTGTATATGTGCAAGTTAATTGAAACATGATAATCATTGTTATTATATATTCATTATGCATGAGTGTATGTATATGTGCAAGTTAATTGAAACATGATTATCATTACGTTATTATATATTCACTATATATGAGTGTGTGTATATGTGCAAGTTAATTTAAACATGATTATCATTATGTTATTGTGTGTATTTATTATGTATTTTCTATAAATTGTATTGAAGGACTATTTAGTCACATGAGGGTGTGTGTGGATGTTAGCATGTTAGCATGGAAAAAGTGTGTGTGGATGTTAGCATGGATAAAGTGTGTGTGGATGTTAGCATGTTAGCATGGATAAAGTGTGTGTGGATGTTAGCATGGATAAAGTGTGTGTGGATGTTAGCATGGATAAAGGTGAGAAGGAGGGAGAAAGAGAGACAGAGAGAACATTTACAGCTGAGACATAGGGTATGACTGCATGGACATGTTGCTGAGACATAGGGTATGACTGCATGGACATGTTGCTGAGACATAGGGTATGACTGCATGGACATGTTGCTGAGACATAGGGTATGACTGCATGGACTTGTTGCTGAGACATAAGGAATGACTGCATGGACATGTTGCTGAGACATAGGGGTATGACTGCATGCACATGTTGCTGAGACATAGGGTATGACTTCATGCACATGTTGCTGAGACATAGGGTATGACTGCATTGACATGTTCCTGAGACATAGGGTATGACTGCATGGACATGTTGCTGAGACATAGGATATGACTGCATGGAAATTTTAATTTTTGTAAATTTACCATTTTATGCAAAGTTTATTCTCAGTGCCAAAGGCAATTTTCCACTTTTATGCAAATGTGAAAGCTGGACAATAAAGATGTATTTTATTGTATGATGTCCCAAATATTACTGTGTGAAAACAATTGTGACTAACATTAACATCTCTTTGATTGCAGGCAGTGAAAATAATTGTAACTAGCAGTAACATCTCTTTGATTGCAGGCAGTGAAAACAATTGTGACTAGCAGTAACATTTCTTTTATTGCAGGCAGTGAAAACAATTGTGACTAGCAGTAACATCTCTTTGATTGCAGGCAGCACACTGTACATTCAGAGCTTGAAGACTTACGCAGGGATCTGAACAGCATGATGCATCGAGTAGGTTAGTATACCGCTGATTTTGTTATAGGCATATATTTATTTGAGATAGATGGTCATCGTTTAGGATGCATGGTGTTTAATAGTCCTATTCTATCCCCTAACTCACAAAGGTCATTGGGGCACCACAGATGATCGTTTAATCAGCCTACTCCATCTTTCTCTATCCTCAGCATTCCTCATGGCTTCGCTCAGTGTCGAGCCAGTCCCTTCTCGAATTTTGTCCTCCCACCTCTTTTTCTGTTTCTCTCTTCTTCTGTCTCCTTGCACCATGCCTTGCAGGATGGTTTTGCGAGGCCTGTTTGTCTGTTGACCTGGCGGCCAAATACAGGCCTTCTGAACTCTTCTGGTAAGATGAGCTGTTCAATTTTTGCCTTTGTCTTTGGGTGGCGAATCTCTAAACAAGAAATCATCTTTTTCAACTAGACCTCCCATTGCCTGCACAAAGTAACAAACCAGATACTCTTCCCAAACTTTGCCTCGCAACCAGGAATTTCTCCTTTCTTCCAAAAGGTCAACAACGGGCCTATTTCTGGATCAGTTGTTTGAGCTTTTCTCAACTCATCAATGCTTATTGAGGGAAACGCTTGTGTAGCCCCATCATCTGCCTGATCATCCAGCTAGATTACTTCCTCCTCTGTTTCAGAATCTGTTACACTCGAATTGATGTTGGTGTTTTTCTATCAGTATCTGATTCAGCCCCAATGCATGAATTCCTGATAGGTGTGTAACTCAGATTCGTTTATCCACGCAGCCTGCTCAATCAGCATACAAGTCACAGAGTCGACGTATGAAGTTTTCCACTTTTATTCAGCACACATCAACATCTGCATACAATTCTCAACTTTTTACTTTCCAACTCACTATCAACAACTCCAAAAAACAATGCGGCACTTAAAATATATAGCCTCTCTCTCTTCCCGAACAATTTAGAACACGGTAGACTAGAATGACGCACTACAGCCAATCAAATAAAAGATCGTCATCACTGACTTACGTCATACATATTTCTTCTCCTTCCGTCAACTTTCTACATTTATCGGGAAATTTCCATCGACAGTAAATAAGCAGATCTAGAGAATTCTCCAACAATATCGACCGACAAAATTATCAACGTTATACAAAGCTTCTTCTAACAACAATGCAAACTCAAATCAAAGGTAAATAAACTCCATCATTGAATACTTTGCAAATCGAAACGATTAGATCTATCGTGCGCGCTTCAGACATACTATCGTTCGCGTTTCAATGTAACAGAATCACTCCTGAGGAATCAACAGCGTGAACTCCATATGCAGTAACCAACTTGTTTGTAGTCTGAACTGAAAATGGAACTGGACTGCTTTGCACCTGAATAGCTGAAACTGCTGTAACATCTTCCTCTTCATCTTCTGCCTCCTCAGGTTGCAGCTGAGGGAATCGTGACAATGCGTCTGCATTAGCATTGGTTTTGCCAGAACGATACTTGACCTCAAAATGAAATGCTGACAACTGAGAAACCCAACGCTGCTCAACTGCACCAAGTTTGGCTGTTTTCAAGTACAGCAGTGGATTGTTGTCTGTCCAAACTTCAACGGTGGCACCAAGAAGGTATCCACTGAACTTTTAAGTTATTGCTCATTTGAGAGCAAGCAACTTAAGCTTCATAGAACTGTAGTTTTGCATGTTCTCTAATCCTCTCAAGGTCCGACTTGCATAGGCAATCACTCTCTTTTGTCCATCTTGAACTTGTGACAGCACAGCTCCCAAGCCTTTGGCGCTGGCATCTGGTTTGAGGATAAATGGAAGAGTGTAGTCAGTGTATCCCAACAAAGGGGCAGAGGTCAACTTTTCTTTGAGGCACTCGAACGCCTGCTGACACTTTGGCGTCCACTTTTCACCCAACTTCAGCTGCTTACCGCCCAACATGGGTCTTTTCTCTGGTTAGAAAAAATAAAACTGACTATGGGAAGTAAGACACTGAATCAGAATGCCATGCTGCAGTTGAAATCAAGAAATTCAAATACTGACTGCTACAAAACTAAACTTTCTCCAACACTTCTGAAAAATGCAACTGCTAAGTCCTTGAAACAATAGAACTGTTTTGTTGCTGACATTGCTTTTATTGGAAAGACTATCAGTATCATTCATTTTAAGTAAAACAAGTGTAGTGTTCAACAAGCTGATTTTCATGGTGATTTTAGAGTAAAACAAGTGTGGTGTTCAACAAGCTGATTTTCATGGTGATTTTAGAGGACTGAAAATAGCCTGCTATTTCAGAGGTAAGCCTGTCGTTATAATGTCGTAGGCTGGGTTTTGCGAGAAAAAAAATACTGACAAGAGTTAAAAAAATACTGACAAACGGGTCCGGAAATACTGACAAGAAGGTTAGGATGTTGGCACCTCTGAATACTCTGTCACAAAGACCATCAATAAAATGATCCACCCAAACTTCTTCCTGAAACACCACATCGCTTGTTGTGCTCTCTGCACATATTGGAATCGTTCAAACAACTCACTGGAGTATGTCCGAATATCCTCTATAAATTGTAGCTTCATCTAAAAAAATTCTGCAAGCAATGTTGGCAAAGAAGTATGCTCGCCAAAGGCGTCAATTAGAATGCGACAAATGTCCTCCGCCGTACGCCATGGTATCCCACAAGTGTTGACTTCCTTTTTAGCTTTTCCCTTTAAACTAAACAATACATGCTGTGCACCAAATGATCCCACTCGCGATGTTTTCAACGAAGAACTTCTGGCTTTTTCCACAAATTCTTGGACAGTACACCCTTGATCTTTATCTTCCTTGCCCCCAAAATGTCTTTTTTTTCTCAGCGAGGAACGACGACAGAAACCGATGGCGACTGAAGATGAGAAATTTCTTCACGAAGGCAGGCTATTTCTCTTTCTACAGAACTAGTTGTGCTGGGCTTTGACTGAAACCGTGGGGATGGATGCTCCCCAACTTGTGTCCGTCCCGTCCCCAAGTCTCCTCTAATATTCTGTATTAAATATCGCTTATTCGCAGCCAGGGACAATCCCATATTTCTCTCTGCCTTCCCTAAGATACCTTCCCTAGACTGCCTATTGAAAGTTTCCATGGTCTGTTCAAAATATTGTACCACATAGTGGAACATCTCTGTTACACTCTGTTTGATGATGGTGTTTTCTATCAGTATCTGATTCAGCCCCGATGCTTGAATTCCTGATAGGGTGTAACTCAGATTCGTTTATTCACACAGCCCGTCCAAACAGCGTACAAAGTCACAAAGTCGACGTATGAAGTTTTCCACTTTTATTCAGCACACATCAACAACTGCATACAATTCTCAATTCAACTCAACAACTTTCACAGCAACTTTCCAAATCACTATCAACAACTTTTTCTCCCAACAGCGACTCGGCTCACGATTAAATAACCTCTCTCTTTTCTGGAACAATATGGTACATGGTAGAAATGACGTACTGCCACCAATCGAACTAAAGATCGTCATCACTGGCTTACGTCATTACACCTTTTCTCTACTTCCGGGAACATTCACGACCTTCGATATCCATCCGGAAATTTCTATCAAGAGTAAACACGCATATCCAGAAGATTCTCAACTAATATCGACTAACGCAAATTATCAACGTTATACAAAACCTCTCCTAACAACAATGCAAACTCAAATCAAAGGTAAATAAACTCTATTATTGAATACTTTGCAAAACGAAACGATTAGATCTATCGTATACGTTTCCGACGTACTACCATTCGCGTTTCAACGTAACATAACCCCCCACTCAAGAAGAAATTTACCCAATTTCTTTCAACAACGTTGAAACGTAATGCACAAACAAAGTTCAGAATTAAAACTTATTTCAGACTGTCTGAACACTGTCAATATTCACAGCTCATTTACTCAGTCAACGTTTTTCATTTTCAAGTCTGTCATTACCAATATTCTTAGTTCGTCCACACAGTCAGTGTTCTTTCGTTCGCAAGGAATCGACGCCCTCGTCAGTTGCGGTCGTCATCGGCCCAGGGTCAAAGACAGTGATCTCGTGGGCTTTCCTGGAGTCAGTGCATCCTCCGTTGTCTTCCTCTCCCGTCGGATGTCCGACGCAGTCAACGTTGTCAGCTCCCAGAATGCATTCGCTGGGTCTCACGGTCAGGTTGGCTTCTGCGGGACGGTGGAACAGCTCCCTCATGGTCTGCGGATGCTCCTTCCAGGTCTGGGTGTGGACTTCATGTTCGACCAAAGTCGTAGAGCCTGGGACATCGCTGAAGCTATGGGGAAATTCGCCCATAAGGTCCTTGAGCTCAATCTTTTGACCTTCCGTCAAGCTTGGTCCTAGCTTAACATCATCAATAGCTTCTTTGCTGTGGACGTCTCCAAGTTCCAACAGTTCCTCGCTGTCAAAGCTGTTGTCGACCTCAGCTGCTGTTGCCACATGTACAGTCTCTGATGGCCTTTCCACGTACAGCTTAAGGAGGTTGGCGTGGTATATCTTGGAATGCTGGCCGACCTTCACCTTGTAGTCGTTGATTCCCACCACGGTCTCCACTTCGTACGGGCCTTTCCACTGCATCAGCAACTTATTGTGGTCGGTAGGTAGCAACACCAGCACTTTGTTGCCAGGTTTAAACTTCCTGTTCACAGCCCTACGATCATAGTAGTGCTTTCCACAGTCCTGGGACTTCTTCAGGTTTTCTCTGGCTATCTCGAGAGTCTGCTCCAGCTTCTCCCGTAGCTCAAACACGTACTGGTAGCTGTTCTTCACCTCTGGGGTGTCTACTTCTTTCGTCCACAGTTCTTTTAGGATGTGCATCGGCCCTCGGATGGTTCTTCCGTACAGCAGCTCGAACGGAGAAAAGCCGGTGGACTCCTGCGGTACTTCTCTGTAGGCGAAAAGTAAGGCGTTGATATAGCGATGCCATTGTCTGGGCTGCTCGCTGCACAGTTTCTTCAGGGTGGACTTCAGCGTAGCATTGAACTTTTCGACAAGCCCGTTGCACATCGGATGGTAGGGTGTCGTAGTCAAATGCCGGATGCTCAGCAGTCTGTTGACCTCCTTCATGCAGTCAGAGACGAACTGCGTCCCGAGGTCTGTCAGAATTTCTTCAGGCACTCCAAGTCTACTGAACATGTCCACCAGCGCCTCTGCAACAGTTTCAGTGTCAATCTTCTTCAGTGGCACTGCTTCTGGGTACCGAGTCGCATAGTCCACTAAAGTCAGTACCCACCGATGACCTTCTTCACTCGGAGGTCTTATTTCGCCGATTAAGTCTAAGGCCACCCTCTTGAAAGGTCGGTCGATCAGAGGCATCCTCTGCATAGGCACTTTCGGGACCCTTCCTCGAGGTATGGTCTTCTGGCAAATGTCACACGATCGGCAGAAACGGCTGACGTCCGCATGAAGCCCTGGCCAGTAGAACACCGCCTGGATTCTGTCTGACGTCTTTCTGATGCCTAGGTGACCTCCCATGATAGAGTCATGAGCTACTTCCATCACTTGGCGCCTTAGGGGTAACGGTACCAATACTTGACGTAGTGGTTTCCCTCCATTGACCCTCGGGTGCTGGAAGATTCGGTACAGGATCTTGGCCTTCACCTCAAAATAGACCGTACCACTGCCTTTGGTCACGTGGTCTTGGCGGTTCCTGTACTTGTTTAAAGTACTATCAGCTTCCTGGAGCTGGATCAGCTTATCTCTGTCCACGATGGCAGCTTTAGAGTTGTCGGCGACCTTCAGTGGCGTAGACGTCTTGTCTCTCTTGGCCTGGGCCCTGGTAGTAACAGCACCGACGATCTCTGGTCGGCAGGGCTGAGCCGGAGTAACCACATTGTCCCGTAGCAGCTCTGTAAGGTCTCCATCGGGAAACGGCAATGGATCCTCCTCCACAACTTCGACGTGTTGGGTTGAGGCAGGACTCCACTCTGGATCGGGGTCGTCGGGTCGTCTCGCGCCGTCGATATTCCCGATCATCAAATCATACAGCGGCTTCTTCAGGCAAACCGCTTCGACTTCGCCTATGTAGAAAGGGGTGTTGACATGAATCTTCGCAACTGGCGCTCTCACACATTTGCTGTCGGCCATAAGTGTCCATTTTGAATCGCCAGTGAACTGTTCTTTAGCGATTAGGTCTTCTCTGACGATGACCCCACTGCAGCCAGAGTCTCTTAGAACAGTCACTTCATGATTTCCGACGCGTCCCTTGGAAACAGGCATGTTCTGGACGGTCACAGCTGCGCTGGCGACGACGGGGATGGATTTTCCGTTGGCAAGGAGAAGTTGGCCATCAGTCATGCACTCTTGCACGTCCGCAGGGGTAGCTGTGCGCTTGGTCTCACTCGGAAGAATGACGCTCCCGCCGCACACTTGATGGTCAGATCTACTGGTTTGCCGTTGATTGGAGAACCGCCTCTGCCGGTTGCCCGCCGCTGCATTGTCCGTACTGCTCCGCTGTCCGCTATTTCTGCTTTGAGGGCAGCTGGCAGCTCTGTGGTCTGTAGCGTTGCAGATAAAACAGCCTCTTGAGTGCCCTTCCCTGGGAGGAGGCGTGGAGTCCGTCTGTCTCTGGCTCGTCTGGCTCCCTTGGACCTGGTTCCCATGGTTTGCAGTCTTCTGAAAATGTTTCGTCGCGCTGGGTAGCCCCAGGGTTTTCCCATGAGCGATGAGATATCTTTCAGCAGCCTCAGTCACATCTTTAAGCGTCTGCAGCTTTTGTTCTTCTAAGTGGTCGCTAGGTCCTTGTGACAGGCATTGAGAAATTGTTCCTTCACGATCAGGTCATGGAGACTGTCGTAAGACTTCCTTTCGCCTGATAACTCCACCCACTTGTGTAGATATGACGACAGGCGCTCCACAAACTGCTTTGGCGTCTCGCCTGACTTAGGCCGGCATTCACGGAAGCGTTTACGGTAGCCCTTCTCTGTAAAGTTGTAGCACTGCAATAGGGCCTCTTTCAAGACGTCGTAGTCTTTAGCGTCATCGTCCGACAATCTGGTGTAGACGTCGAGTGCTTCTCCCGTCAGAAGTGCACTTAGTCGAATCGCCCAGTCTTGAGGTTGCCAGTTAGAGCTTTTGGCAAACCTTTCAAATCTCGCCAGATAACAGTCAATCTGGTCCTTCCCGTCGACGAAAGCTGGCAATCTTGGAGCCGTATGGTCGTTGGTGACTTGTGGCGCATGCTGATTGTTCTGGATACGCGCCAACTCTAGCTGGTATTGACGCTCAGCCTCTCTTTCCTCTCTTTCTTCACGACGTCGTTGCTCTTCTTTTCTTGCCGCTGCTGTTCAATTTCTAGACGCTTCTGTTCTAGTTCTATTTCTTTTTCTAGACGCTTCTCTTCCAATTCTCTTTCTTCACGGCGACGCTGCTCTTCTAATTCTCGTTCTTGTATTCTCTCCTGGGATTTGACGTACTCCGTCAGCTGTTTGCCTTTTAGATTCAGTTGAATCCCTTTCTGCCAGAAGTCAGCCATCTTGATGCTTCTGGAAAGTTCTTTTCAAGAAAGTTCTTTTTCTAGAAAGTTCTTGACTGTAGAGTTCTTTTTCTGGAAAGTTCTTGACTGTGCTGTACCTTTCTAGACTGTTCTAGAACAGCACGCTTTCTGCAGTAGCGCTGATGCTTGTCACTAGTCGCCTTCGCTGACGCAGGCCCCGCTGTCCTCGTCGTATGCGACGCTGCACCACGCTGGTGTTGATGTATACGCTCCTGTGCTGAAGTAGACTCGACGTCCGCACGTCGCTCTCTCTAATACTGGCGATGTAGCTCCGAGACTGTCCCTCGACGTAGTCTTGCGGCAGCTACGTAGTCCCGATCTGTTGTTCGCTCACGAAGCAACTCTTCAGCGACTACACGCCCTTGCAGTCAACCCGAATCTATCGGATGTAGTCCCAGTATGTTGGCCCCTCTCGACGCAACTTGTTGGCGGCTACCCTCGATGACTGCCTCTCGTAACGTTGACTCGCTTGTTGTAGCAGTTGAACCCTTGGCTATGGCGTGAATCCCGGCTTGGCCCCCAAAATGTTACACTCTGATGATGGTGTTTTCTATCAGTATCTGATTCAGCCCCGATGCTTGAATTCCTGATAGGGTGTAACTCAGATTCGTTTATTCACACAGCCCGTCCAAACAGCGTACAAGTCACAAAGTCGACGTATGAAGTTTTCCACTTTTATTCAGCACACATCAACAACTGCATACAATTCTCAATTCAACTCAACAACTTTCACAGCAACTTTCCAAATCACTATCAACAACTTTTTCTCCCAACAGCGACTCGGCTCACGATTAAATAACCTCTCTTTTCTGGAACAATATGGTACATGGTAGAAATGACGTACTGCCACCAATCGAACTAAAGATCGTCATCACTGGCTTACGTCATTACACCTTTTCTCTACTTCCGGGAACATTCACGACCTTCGATATCCATCCGGAAATTTCTATCAAGAGTAAACACGCATATCCAGAAGATTCTCAACTAATATCGACTAACGCAAATTATCAACGTTATACAAAACCTCTCCTAACAACAATGCAAACTCAAATCAAAGGTAAATAAACTCTATTATTGAATACTTTGCAAAACGAAACGATTAGATCTATCGTATACGTTTCCGACGTACTACCATTCGCGTTTCAACGTAACAATCTCCCTATCATCCCATCCCACACTGTGGTTACCCTCTGCATTTCTCAAACTTGGGGTAATGGGAGAAACAAACTGACGACGACCCCCCCTCCATCCCAAAATAGCTAAGGGAAGGCGGAACGTCTACATCAGGAGTGGACGCAGCAGTGGGGCGAAACATTTTTCTCCACTCCCTCATGCTTAGGACTACTGCTTAACAACAATACTCTAGTATTCTCAAATTGAGACCACAAGCCAGCTAGTCAAGCATACACAGTGAAAAATATTCCAATTAAACACAATCACTTAAAATATTTAAATCTCGCAAAAGTGTTCAATTCACTACTATTCACCTCTCTGCCTTTAAAAGTCACTATAAATACACTAAAAGGTTCACTTAAGAATTGTCTTTTAGCATCCACATGCAAGAGAGCATAAAAAGTCAACAACCTAAGTAGGTTTAAAAATAAAATTATTTTTCACTGTCTTTGGCCAAGTCCACAACTATCTATGGGATGACATTGTCCAAGGAATGTTCATGTAGACTTAGGCATGCATACAATTAAGGAAGTCCATGCACTGTCACATAGTCTTTAGGAAACTGACGTACTATGAACTTCAGTTGTCACCGCCACGACTCCCCCTGGGCAGACGTCACAAACAAACAACTTCCACACGCAGACAACCCAGAAAGAATGACGATTTCCCGCAGACGGAAGTGATGAAAACACAACAAATAATATACAACTTTCAAGCTATTTATTCATTCATACCACACACTCATACACATACAACATTTACACATGAAACGAAGAAATGGTAATGAGACAATCAATGGGTCAATGGAACGATGCAATGGTTCGTGGGTGATCGGGGGTCGATAATCGACCAACGTCCTCAAATCGAACGTGCACAGCCAAAGTCCGAGGCACGTGTTAACAAACAGACAGGGGGGTTAAGCGCAGGAGAGGGACAACACAAAACGGGCCCACCTGGCAAAGTGCAGTCCCTGGTAAAGTCTCCTCAAAAGTATCCACTCCCTTCCGCTGACGTCCAAACGAAGGAGCGTTGCCACCCGCGGTCGCCACTGACGATGATGATGAAGTGATGTTGATGGCGCTGACAACAGAGGTGGTAGACAAACGAATGGCGATGTTGATGATGTTTGGTCCACGTGACCAGATGTCGTCGTCGTTGCTGCCTTACGTTTTCCAGCGACGAACTGGCGGATTGACGAACGTTGAGCTGCGAACTTCGAACTCGATCCTCGAATTCAGTCCTCAACGACAATCCTTGACGAACCTCGACGAACCTGCAACATGCTTGTCGCATCGTAAATGTCATGCTCTGGGTTCTGTCCCCCTCCCTCCATCACACTTACCCCCCCCCACTCTCACTAGCTACTCCACTAAACTTCTGCCACTTGAGGGGTCCAACTGCAGTCTATTTCCCCTGGCCTTGACTCTCTCTCGCTTCCTACTGTTATCGTCACTTGAATCAAATACATATTATACAATTCAATGAAATAATGAATGCATGGAATGGACGATGCTGCAATGAATACAAGTAACCAACAACACATTATTCATATCAAGCACCCCCAACGACAACAACAGCAACCACTTCCGTCCTACCTTCATCACACTCCACCCCCTTTCTTCTCCCTCATTCTCCCTCCTTCAGTCGCACTCCTCCTTTCTTCTGCCTCTCCTCGGTGCAACCATTCTCATCCTTCCTCCTGTCTCACACACAGCTATCATTCAACACCCCAACAGCCGGCCCTTGGTTAATGGCACAGTAAGGAAAAACCACCATCCACTCACCCAACGGTTCGCATGTAATTGCACCCCGTAGCCCTTCTCCACTGCCCTCCTACGAAAGTACATCTAGTGTGAGTGTGTAGTTCCCGTAGTAGACAATGCCTCAATACTACCTACCACACTACCAACACACTTGCTCTTCTACAACTACACTCCAACCGAGCGTATCACTTTAGAAATTGGCAATCTTTAAACTAGTATCCTTCTCGGAACCAGATATTATTATTCGTTAATACCCGTCCCACCCTAATTCCAGAACACAGCAAAAACCACAGAGCACTAGACAAACACAGTCTACACTGTACTGCTGTCAAACACGTTCTGCCGATAGTGAGCGCATTCCTAACCTGGCCTAACCGGCGTATGCTGTTTACCATGCTTTGCACGCTCCCAAGACAAGAATAATCACGAATACGGCAACACGCAGTACCACTCCCGCCCCTATACTCTTCACACACAGACTACATGGCTTTCTTCACAGCTGCCCTGTGACACACCCCCCTCCCAAGACGAAACTACGGAGAGTTCAAAACTTAAACTTCCACAGGGTCAGATCTGCTGAGGAAATCCGCTTCAATGTTGTCTCTTCCTGGAATCGGTCGAACCGTGAAGACATAGGCCTGCAGCTGCATAGCCCATCGGGTGAGTCTGGCACTGTTGAGGTGCGTCCGTCCTCCAGATGAACCCCTCCTCCAATACTGGTAGCTTTACCACTGGCTCACTCGCCTCCCTCCTGTTGACCTCTGCCTTCTTCCTTACTCGCACGATCGGTGCTCTGTACGGCGATGTACAAGGTTCGATAACCCTCAACTCCGGCATCGACTCCACTTCACCCTTGACGACTTCCATCGGTGAAAATGGTAGCGGACGCTGATGTACACGAACGGGGTCGTCGTCGGTTGACACCACCTCGCACTCGTCCAGGTTGGTTAGCGGCAACGCTCTCTCGTATAGTGCAGACAGCTCCGTGTCTATCTGTACGTCCACACGCCCTTCGCTCACTTGAAGCGGTATCAGTGGTGCAGCGCCCTGGTAGCTGATATCTGTGATTCCCTCTGTCTCAGTTTGGTCCACCACGACGGCCACCGTCGGTTCTGGTTCTGCTCCGCGTACTATGTAACGCTTCAACTTCCTGTTCTTGCCGGCTCTCTGAAACGGTACCCTCCTGACTGGCATCCGTCCTAGTGGCACCTTCCTGGCACTCCCCTTCGGCGTCGTCCGCTGGCACACGTCGCATGAAGTACAGTACTTCCTGACGTCACGGCACATCCCTGGCCAGTAGTGCTCGGCCCACACGCGATCCAGGGTCCGCTTGGCTCCTAGATGTCCAGCCATGGGTGTATCATGTCCCATGCGCAGCACCTCTGGTCGAAGCTTGGCTGGTACCACCAACTGGCTGTGATCCACCTTGTCCTGTCCTGTGTACTCGCGGTACAAAAGGCCTCGCTTCCAGACAAATGCCACTTGCCCTTTGCCCCGTTGCTCCTTTCCTGCCTTCCGGTCCGCTAGCTGTCGTACCTTCGCAAGCTCGCCGTCCTCCAACTGCAGTTGACGAATCTCCTTCGGCGTCGCGACGACGCTCTTGCTCGGTTCGACTACCACTGGTTCCGTAGCGACTTGGTCCTTGGCTGGCTTCGCTCGCGTCTGCACAGCGCAACACTCTGCCGCTCCCTCGGCGAACACTGGCAGTGCTGTATCACCTTGCTGTTCTGTCCTCGCCCAGTTGCCGATCACCACTGGGTAGACCAGGTCAGGTACCACCACTACCTCCAGTCTCCCGGCGTAAAATGGCGACTCAAACTGCACCCACGCTGTCGGCAGTGATCTGGATAACTGGCGAATGGCGAATCCGACACGCCGCGTGCGTCCCGTGTACACAAGGTTGGCAACCTCTCCCTTCCGCAGGCAAATCAAGTCGGCCCCCGTGTCCCTCACAGCCGTCAGCGGAACACCTTCCACTACCACTTGGCTCTGGAACCGAGGATCTCCCTCCTTGCCTGCCTCCTTCAAGATGCGCAACGCTGCTCCACTCCGCTCGCTGCGTTTCGGACAATCTCGCTTCAAGTGCCCTTTCTGTCCGCAGCTATAGCATTCACGCTTGTCCGGCGAGTTGGGTCGTGGTCCCGCTGGCTTGCGGCCCTCGCTCTTGTCCCTGGGTGTAAAGGGTTGACGTGGTGGGAAACGTAGGTTGGTTCCCGCCCTGGCGTCGACGTATTGCTGCGCCAACGTCGCGGCCTCCTCCACCGTTGCTGGGTTGCGCTCGCGCACGAACGTGACCAGTTCTGGCGTCATACCGTTGATCATCTGTTCCATCAACACCAGGTCCAGTAAGTCCGCATACGTGGCCTTCTTGTTCGCTAGTCCCATCCAGCGTTCCAGGAACAACTCTGACTTCCGCAGATACTGTTTGAAAGTCTCTGGTGGCTCCCTTCGTAGCTGGCGAAACTTCTTCCGATACGTCTCGGCCGTCAGGTTGAAACGTACCAACAACGCTGCCTTCAGGATCTCGTAGTCGGCAGAGTCGTCCTCATTCAAACCAACGTAAACTTCCCTCGCCTTCCCCTTCAGCAAGGTCCCCAAGCGAATGGCCCACGTGTCCTTCTTCCAGTCTTGAGCCTTGGCGAAACGCTCGAACTGACACAAGTAGGTCTCGAGGTCGTCCTTATCCTCGAAGAAAGGCAACCTAAGCTTGACCGTCTCGAACTCGGGTTGACGATTCCTGCGGTTCCCGGCGCCTTGCAACGTCAGCTGCGCCATCGCTAGTTCGTGTGCCATCTCTCTGTCTCTCAACGCTATCTCTCTCTCTCTCCGGTCTGCATCTCTTGCCGGCTCGCCTGCAGCTCTATCTCCCTCTCCCTCACTCTCCGGTCTGCGTCTTCCTCCCTAGCCGCTTGGTCAATCGCGTAGTCTAACGCTGCCTGACCCTTCAGTCCTTCGCGCTTGGCGAGTCTCAAGATCCGCTCCATCGGCGTCTCGCCCGGGAACAGTCCTGTCCTCGGCGTCGGTGCCGCCTCGACCTTGTAGACTGAACGGTAAGGGTTGGTCTCGAACCTCTTCGGCCTCGTTGCGTCGCTCAGACGATCCTGGTCTCCATAGAAGTCGGTGCCTGCTGACATCCCGCCAGTCGCGCCAAATCCCGTCACAAAAGGATCACTCACTGTGTCTCTGGCTTCAAACGTCGTCAACTCCTCGTCCACTGACCCATGACGCGATGACCTGACCGGCGATCTCCGTTGCTCGATCGCAGAAGGTAGATCGGTGACTCCTGCATCAGCTGCTGCCGCCGTGCGCTCGTCCATCGTGACACCCACGCGAGAACGCGTACGAGCCGCGATCGGTGACACTCCTTCAGTCTCCTCGATCGATGCCATCCTGCTTAAGGAAAGCAGCAACAACCAACAACAACAACAACCCTACGTACCTTACCTAACCCTAGCCTAGCCTAAGATACTAACTTACCTACCTAAGCTATCTTCCTTACCTATCTATCACCCACCTCCTCCCACTCAAACAGTGGAAACTGGCCTGCAAGGTAGCGAACCGGTTGAAGAGTGCGATGGCCCCCTCCCTCACGTGTGGTCGAACCCAGGCCGGCTGTGAGCCTCCGCTAAACAGCGACCTGACTCCCTCCAACCACCCGCTGGGGTGCACACTCTCACCGAATCACGCCTCACACACTCGGACTCCACAAGACAATTACAAGACAACTTCACGTCTGGGCACACTCACACATACCCTGCATCTCCACCATATGTCACCGCCACGACTCCCCCTGGGCAGACGTCACAAACAAACAACTTCCACACGCAGACAACCCAGAAAGAATGACGATTTCCCGCAGACGGAAGTGATGAAAACACAACAAATAATATACAACTTTCAAGCTATTTATTCATTCATACCACACACTCATACACATACAACATTTACACATGAAACGAAGAAATGGTAATGAGACAATCAATGGGTCAATGGAACGATGCAATGGTTCGTGGGTGATCGGGGGTCGATAATCGACCAACGTCCTCAAATCGAACGTGCACAGCCAAAGTCCGAGGCACGTGTTAACAAACAGACAGGGGGGTTAAGCGCAGGAGAGGGACAACACAAAACGGGCCCACCTGGCAAAGTGCAGTCCCTGGTAAAGTCTCCTCAAAAGTATCCACTCCCTTCCGCTGACGTCCAAACGAAGGAGCGTTGCCACCCGCGGTCGCCACTGACGATGATGATGAAGTGATGTTGATGGCGCTGACAACAGAGGTGGTAGACAAACGAATGGCGATGTTGATGATGTTTGGTCCACGTGACCAGATGTCGTCGTCGTTGCTGCCTTACGTTTTCCAGCGACGAACTGGCGGATTGACGAACGTTGAGCTGCGAACTTCGAACTCGATCCTCGAATTCAGTCCTCAACGACAATCCTTGACGAACCTCGACGAACCTGCAACATGCTTGTCGCATCGTAAATGTCATGCTCTGGGTTCTGTCCCCCTCCCTCCATCACACTTACCCCCCCCCCCCCACTCTCACTAGCTACTCCACTAAACTTCTGCCACTTGAGGGGTCCAACTGCAGTCTATTTCCCCTGGCCTTGACTCTCTCTCGCTTCCTACTGTTATCGTCACTTGAATCAAATACATATTATACAATTCAATGAAATAATGAATGCATGGAATGGACGATGCTGCAATGAATACAAGTAACCAACAACACATTATTCATATCAAGCACCCCCAACGACAACAACAGCAACCACTTCCGTCCTACCTTCATCACACTCCACCCCCTTTCTTCTCCCTCATTCTCCCTCCTTCAGTCGCACTCCTCCTTTCTTCTGCCTCTCCTCAGTGCAACCATTCTCATCCTTCCTCCTGTCTCACACACAGCTATCATTCAACACCCCAACAGCCGGCCCTTGGTTAATGGCACAGTAAGGGAAAAACCACCATCCACTCACCCAACGGTTCGCATGTAATTGCACCCCGTAGCCCTTCTCCACTGCCCTCCTACGAAAGTACATCCAATTAGGGTAATCCGGTAGTGTGTAGTTCCCGTAGTAGACAATGCCTCAATACTACCTACCACACTACCAACACACTTGCTCTTCTACAACTACACTCCAACCGAGCGTATCACTTTAGAAATTGGCAATCTTTAAACTAGTATCCTTCTCGGAACCAGATATTATTATTCGTTAATACCCGTCCCACCCTAATTCCAGAACACAGCAAAAACCACAGAGCACTAGACAAACACAGTCTACACTGTACTGCTGTCAAACACGTTCTGCCGATAGTGAGCGCATTCCTAACCTGGCCTAACCCCGGCGTATGCTGTTTACCATGCTTTGCACGCTCCCAAGACAAGAATAATCACGAATACGGCAACACGCAGTACCACTCCCGCCCCTATACTCTTCACACACAGACTACATGGCTTTCTTCACAGCTGCCCTGTGACATCAGTGTAGGCCTCAACAAGTCTCCTGGTACTAAAGCATTTCAAAAAAGTTTCTGGACTGCAAAAGACATCAGAAGAATTTCCATAGCCGTCCACCAATGATGACTTCGGTCAGTGGTAGCAGAAGTTGGTGTCCAGCCAGCAGGAAGGTCCGCAAGATCATCCATCAGCGAAGATAACTTCAGCACCGCAGGCGATGACCTCTGTATGGCAAGCGATGACCTCGGCGTTAATGGCAATTGGATCACGCCAGCATTCCATCCTCATCCACCAGTGGTCAGTGTCCCTCTTGCCTAGCAGCGGGTTTACCTAACCCCTCCCAAACTAAACTATCAACAATAAAATAACACTAAATTAAACTATTTAAGATTAAAAGAAAACCCCAGCGCTATCCTGCTCGCAGCGCCAAAAATCTGTAACCGAGGGATGGGTTAAGAAAATTTTAAATTATTTAGACAGGAAAGACCACACACCCACATCTCTTGATAGAACAAAAGAAGAGAGAAATCATTTACAAAACTAAAAAATAAAGAAAGAAATAAAATATTAATTTCAACAACTTTTATTGATATTTCTTTTATTTCTATGTCGTCGAGAAGGGGGTGGTACACTGGGATTTCTTATATTAAAATAAACAATATTAACATAATCATAAACGAATAAAATAACTTCTGTTTTCTATTCTATTTCTATCTTTACTTTCTGTGTCCTAAAAAATACCATAATAATCCAAATAAATTAACCCAACACTAAGACTAAACGGTACCCAAAATAAAACTTAACTACTTATAAACTAAAACGCCTAACAAAACTTCTAACAAAACCAAACCCAAAATAACCAAAGCTAACAAAAATCCGCTGCTTAGGCTAAACCTGTAAATGCAACCAAAATCAAGCATCAGTTACAAATACATGGCGAAACTTCAAGATTCTCTGCACAGCACATGGTCTGTTATCAACATTTTCAACATCAAATTATGCAGAAATAAGTCAAATACACAATCAAAACTGTTATTTTTACATATCTGGTACTTTCAACTATAAAATGCAATAATTATACATCATTTCTCAATTTAAAAAAAAAACTACACAAAAATTACCTTTTTGTGAACAGGGACGGAACTGCAAATTATTTTACCATCGCCATCAAGAAGAGAAGAGGAAGTCTCTAAAGCGTGCCCAAAATGTTAACAGAACAATGCATTTTGTTTTAAAAGAATTTCTTTTAGGAAAGAGATAGAGAGCGAGAGAGGGAGATAGAGAGTGCATGTGTATGTGTGCGCGCGCGAATGGGGGCATTTGTAGAGAAATGTATAATGTGTAAACCTGAGTTATTTTAATTGAATCATTCTCCTACCCCCAACCTTACCATCGGCGAGCCTTTCAGGCCTATTTGTCTACAAAACAATCTTCCCACCCTAACATTACCTTTCTTCATGACCTGCTTTTACGGTAAGAGCCATCAATGTAGAATAACTTCCTTAGTAGGAAAACAAACAATGACATATCCTCCTTTGTGGAATTTCAGCATTCTCATCCCTCCTGGTACTTGTACATCCAGTAATAGTATTCCAAGTAATCCAGTGTGTAACTTCACTTTTCACAGCTTTATTTTGTCACTCCTGGCAGCGACACAGCGTGATTCCGATTCCCCTTAGACTGCTAAAATCACTAACTCTATTTCTTGGATCTGTATCTCCTTTATAATTATATGTCATAACTACACCATACAATAGGCCTATATTATTTAGTTATGAACGTGGCATGCGTGAGGGGTTGTGCAGCTGGATGCACCCTCTGTGTGTGTGTGTGTGTGTGCGTGTGCGTGTGTGTGTATGTGTGAGCGCATGCTTTTTTGTTGTTTTCTTCCTTATTTTGGTAGTCTGCTTTTTTGTTTCGTTTCCTGACAAAATTTGTGTGCGGTTCGCTGATGCTTTGTGGATGTGAGTGAATGAAGAAATTGTTTTTAGGTCCCGAGATATTCACAGATGTCGGGACCAATTGTGTTTTTGATTGTTACTTTTAATGATTTATGCCATTCCCAGACGCGCAAAGCAAATTCTTCTGTGTGTTACATTTGAAGCGAATAAAGAATCTTATGTCTTATGTCTTATGTCTTATAAAAACAACTGTTATTATAATCAACATACCACACAAATTATAGTCTTAACAATAACAAATATTTTCATATAAACAAAACAAAAATAACTAATTTCTTGTCGCCAAAACAAATTATAGAGCGAGAATAATAGCTAAGAAACATAACTCTTGCCAACTATAACATAAAAAAAGGCTGCGGTTAACTCCCATATATACATTTTCATTTTGGTTGATACTAGGTCATCTACCACACATAGATATTGAATTGTGATGTGCCTATGTTTGCAGGCAAGCTTGAAATGGATGTCTCCATGCACACAGCCAGCCAAAAAGGTCTAAACGATCGCCTAAATGGGGTAATTGTTTCCATTGTCATATTTCTTCTTGGTCAACTCTCCAAAAGTTGAAATCTAGAAAATAGGAAATGTAGCTTTCAGGGAGAGATGCATCAACAACTCTAGTAGTCTTCAGTTATGATCAAAGGGAAACTACTTAGTGAAAACTGTATCATGTACATTTCCAGGGTAGGTTTATCTCCCTTTACTCATTTATTCCTTGAGGCGTAAGCTTTCTTGCTATGGAATTTATTCCCATTATTTTAGCAGGTAATGACGAAACCTCTGAAGCTTTCGATTTAATTTTGGAGTCCTTTCTTTGTGGTGCATTTTTATCTCCATGTTTTTGCAATGACTCTTTATTTTATTTTTTTAAAGGGTTTTAAAATTCGGATTTTTTGGTGTGTGTTTGTTGGTTGCAGAGCTATCCAAATGGTTCTCAGTCCATTTTGTTGGGAACAAGTAACAGCAATGCCAGTAACCACTCAGCACTTGTTAAGCCTGGTGATGTCTTCCAGGTCAAGGAACTCAGGTTTGAAGGATTGCGCAAGGTCTTTATGCCGCCACGATTGATGCGATTCATTTGTTCTTCTCACTACACAGGCATTTAGAATGGCATCCTGTTCACCTGTCAGTGTTCTAGCCATACTATCTCTTTCTTTTGTTGAATCTAGGTACACAACATCTGCATATGTATGTGATCATGACTGTATTTCTCTATAGCTTTCATTACATCTCATTTGCAACAATGTACAATACATTTTTAATACACTAGTGTAGTTTTCAGACCACAACAACTATGTACAATACATTTTTAATACACTAGTGTAGTTTTCAGATCACAACAACTATGTACAATACATTTTTAATACACTAGTGTAGTTTTCAGATCACAACAACTATGTACAATACATTTTTAATACACTAGTGTAGTTTTCAGATCACAACAACTATGTACAATACATTTTTAATACACTAGTGTAGTTTTCAGATCACAACAAGGTTTGAATCTGTTGTGCTTCACTTGCACCCTTTCTGGGACGGATGTATGTCTCTTCATCTTTCTTATAGGATCCCTTCGCACACGGACTTTAAAGATCCTGATGCTCAAGTCCTAGAGCGTTAAGTTGTGACCACTGAACATCAACGCCTCAGGCAGCATACTATGAGCCCCAAGGCTGAACATCAACGCCTCAGGCAGCTGGAGTGGGATTCTGTATGGGCCAGCGCCTGTCAATGTTCTTCATCTGCCATACAACAGCAATTAAATATATAAAAACAACATAAATTAAGGACAAATTAACAAACCAAAATTGTGTAATGTGTTGCGCCATTGCAGGTCTACTGTATCACAGTTGCATAACAAGTTGGATCATTTAGAGAGAAGGCTGACTCAAAGCTACTCATCACCACCATTTCCTTCAAAGTCTGCCTCTACAAACCTATCAGGTGGGTGATTTTATTTTTCTGTATTTTCTCTTCTCTAGACTGCAAAGTGTACAACAAACATCTCCACACGCACATGAACGAGCGCACGAGCACACAAAAAAAGTGAAAAATATACATTTATATAAACCACTTCTACTTGCGATCACTTTATGTATATTTAAAATGAGTGTTGACAGGCACGAACACGGAGTTGGATTCTTGGTCCACAAGAACATTCTACCCACTGTCATGGGTTGCCGCTCAGTCTCCAGTAGACTCATTACCATCTGCCTGAGAGCAGCCCCTTTCAACATCACCATCATCCAGGCCTATGCCCCAACATCATACTATGACGACAGCGAAGTGGAGGATTTTTATGAAAATCTACAGGCGGTCCTTGACCAAGTGCCGAAGAAGGACATAGTCATAGTGCAAGGCGACTGGAATGCCAAGGTTGGCCAAGATGCACACCACAACTGGGGAGACACATGTGGACCCCACTGCAACAACGAGACAAATGACAGGGGTCTGAGACTCTAGGAGTTTGCCAGATACAACAATTTGGTACTGGCAAACACATTTGGTCTCCACAAAAACTCCAGACGATGGACATGGCACAGTCCTGGCGGGGAGCATCACAACCAAATAGACTACATCATGGTAAAGAAATGCTTCAGATCAAGCATCAACATTGGCAGGACACGCACTTTTCCAGGAGCAGACATTAGAAGTGACCACGATCTCTTGATGATGTCTTTCCGGCTCCACTTGAAGAGAGTAAATAAAGCAAAGTGCACTAGACTGAAGTTCGACCTGGACAAACTGCAAGACCCGGAGGTGGCAGAACTATTTCAGGCCACAATTGGAGGGAAATTTGCACCACTGCTCATTTTGGGGGCTGGTGAAGTAGATGTCAACACCATGACCCTTGGCATGAGATCCTTGGCAAGCACCGACCAAAGAAGAAGCCGTGGATCACACCTGAACTTTTGGATCTGTGAGATAAACGAAGAGAGATAAAAAAGAAAAAGAACATCTCACAGGGAGCTGATGTCTACCAAAAAATCAACAATGACATCCGAAAAGGCCTGCGCACAGCAAAGGAGAACTGGATAGAAGATCAATGCCAGGAAATAGAGAACAGTTCGAGACAAGAACAACAGCAAGAAGGCCTACCAGACTGTAAAGCGTCTGACAAGTGTCAAACAGCCCAAAGTCTCCACGATCCAAAGCAAGTCTGGCATATGCCTTACAGAAGAACAAGAAGTCTTGGACAGATGGACAGAGTACTGCTCTGACCTTTACAACCATACACCAAACGTAGTCCCATCAGTTCTAGCATGTCCCAAGAACAGAGAAGAAGAAGAAATCCTCCCAAATCTCCGGGAAGAAGTTGAGGCAGCAGTGCAATCGCTAAAGAAATGGAAGTCAGTGGGAGTGGACAACATACCCGCGGAACTGCTACAAGCAGGAGGAGAAGCGATGATTGATGCCCTCACCATTATCTGTAACAAGATCTGGCAGAGTGGGGAGTGGCCTATACCATGGACCCAGGCGCTTGTCATCACTCTTCCCAAAAAAGGTAACCTTCAGGAGTGTGAAAATTACTACCGCACCATCAGTCTCATCAGCCATCCCAGCAAGGTCCTCCTGAAAATAATACTCAACAGGTTGAAACCCCAAGCTGAACAAATCATAGCTGAAGAACAAGCAGGATTCAGGGCAGGGCGAAGTACCACTAAACAGATTTTCAACCTCAGAATAATCTGTGAGAGAAATACCTACATCACCAACAACATCTATATCATGTGTTCATAGACTTCAAGAAGGCGTTTGACTGAGTCTGGCATGCAGCTCTTTGGGCAACAATGAAAGTGTATAACATCATCCCTAAAATTATTGAAGTCATCAAAAGCCTGTATGACAAGGCTACCAGTGCAGTCCTTCACAACAGCGCCATCGGGAACTGGTTCAGAACAACAATCGGTGTGCGTCAAGGATGCTTACTCTCTCCAACACTCTTCAACATCTTCCTAGAGCTCATCATGTCAGATGCTCTTGCATATCATGAAGGCACAGTCAGCATAGGGGGTAGAGCAATCTCCAATCTTCGTTTTGCGGATGACCTTGATGGATTGGCTGGAGAGGAACAAGAACTTGAACAGCTGGTACAGAGGCTTGACACCACCTCCAGAGCTTATGGAATGGAAATAAGTGCAGAGAAGACCAAAATGACGACCAACAACACCAATGGCATCAACACGGACATCAAAGTCCAAGGCCAATCCCTCAACACAGTGCATAGCTTCAAATATTTAGGAGCCATTGTATCAGACAATGGGTCCCGACAGGAAGTCCTCTACAGGATCGCACAAACAACTGCTGTCCTGACAAGGTTGAAGCCCATTTGGAAAGACAGGACCATCAGTCTACATTCCAAAGTAAGACTGCTGCTCTCCCTTGTCATCTCCATCTTCCTATATGCTTGCGAAGCATGGACCCTCACAGCAGATCTCCAACGAAGAATACAAAGCATGGAGATGAGGTGCTACAGAAGACTTCTGGGCATTTCCTATACCCAACACATCACCAACGACGAAGTCCGACAGACCATCACACAAGCCATTGGACAGCACGATGACCTGCTCACAGTAGTGAAGAAACGGAAACTCCGATGGTATGGCCACGTCGCCAGATCATCAGGCCTTGCAAAGACTATTCTGCAAGGCACAGTGCAAGGAGGTAGAAGAAGAGGGAGACCGAAAAAGAGGTGGGAGGACAACATTCGAGAATGGACTGGTTTGACACTGAGCGAAGCCATCAGGGCAGCTGAGGACAGAGAAAGATGGAGTATGCTGGTTAAACAATCATCTGTGGTGCTCCTACGACCTCCGGGTTACGGGACAGGATAGGATAGGAAAATGAGTTTCTACTGATGTAAAATATTGTGCTATAAAAGACCACATCGTTGTGTCATTTACTTCCCATGAGTGCTATTAAATAATTAGCTTTATTCTTAGAAGGCTCCTACAAACTTGATATTAGTTTGTAACCAGTTTTTTAAAACGATCTGTAGAGTTCAAATTTAAGTTTTAACAGAGGTTTCATCATAACAGCTTATGCTCAAAGAATTAGGTTAAATAGTTATATTTATCATTTTTTTAATTCATAGATTACACTCTAAGTACTTCGCAATTGATGTATTTTAAAATACATTCTCCGCGATGATTGAAATAAGCATGTATGTTGTTATCTTGCTTTCTTATCCATTCATACATCATAAACAAGCAATAACAATAGATTTCTTTTATATAATTATGTCGTTATATTAATTTTTGTTTATATTAACTCCTTTATTTTAATTTTAAATTAATTTGTTTCTAATTTGTTGTCTAATATCACAGATGTGAATAGACATTACATTAAATAAATAAATAAATAAACAAAAGACCTTTCTTATACAATTACACAAGTTGAGACAGAGAGATAAACTTGAAATACTCAAGACATAAAATACACAGCAGTTGAACACAACACTGAAATACGTTTGGCTAATTTTATGGTTTTCTTCTTTTTCACTCAAAGTAATAGAATAATAATTAAAACGGAGTTCAAGAAAATTCCTATAAGTCTTAAAGTATTAAAATAATAAATAGCAGAACTATAATATAATTTTATTTTTCTCTGAAGCAACCCTGTTACCGGTCTGAAAGAAAATTACATTTATCAATTTATGGAAATATGTTATGCATTTACAAAATTAGTTACAGTATTATAGCAAATCACAAAATATAAATAATCAAATTACTGTGTCTGTCATGTACAGAATCCAGAATCACAACTGAAAAATAGAAGTAGCCTACACAATAACACAATATTTCCAAGTCACACAAAATAAGCATTCACTCTTCGTTTTCACAGTCTATCTTTCATTCCACTAATACACCCCCCCCCCCTACCCCCCTGTTGGGGTGCCGGGGGTTTCAGTATAAATAGTATCCCCACTTTCTGGAAATTTAGTGCTTTAAATTCCCACTGTCGCTGTCTTTCTCATTTGCTCTTTCTCATTCCTGCTCTGTTCTATCAATCTGCTATACTATCGTCTTCTTCGCTAGACCAGTCTCCTTCCTTTTTTCTTGAAAACTCTTCCGGGACAAGACTCCTTATTTGTGTATGAGGTCTGTTGGATCAGCTTGGGAATATTGGACGCTTTTTGCCAGGTGATCACTAATGCTTCCTATGATGTTATTATTTAGCAGTGTAGGCATTTTATATGTATGTGTTTTGTTGATAATTTATAATGATGTTTGTATTCTATTTTGTTTTTGTAAACGGGGGTTCGATAAGTTGGGGTGAAGCCTCAGCCGTCCCCTGCGTGGGATGTCTTTATTGTAAAGTGACTGGCTGGTGGAGGGCATTCAGTTTTCCCACTAGGGTTGTTTCAGCAGATCTTTTATGCGGATTGGGGGTTGTCCGGTCCTGATTTGGCTCGGAAGAGTCCGCTGGACCTAAAGCAACAATTATGTAATGTAATGTACTAATACACCCTATCCTAGTCCCATTTCATCCAATCACATACACTCTCAGATGCATATGAGAACAATCTTCTGTTCTTCAAACAATCTTATTCCTGAACTAGGAAATATAGTGCCGACATAAACATACGCCACGTGCCTATGTCAACAGCCGTCGCTTGTATACTAACTACAGGGGTGAGATTTAACCCAGGAGACTAACTAGTCCGCCGGGCTAGCTAGTAAGTAAAGTGAGGTAGCCCGCATGATTTTTAGGCAGTCCGACAATTACAATCGTTCACATATAAATCACAAATTTTGACAATACACATAATTTGTAGCGGGTGTCTTTTTCACAAACAAAGCAGACAGCGCGCTTGGCGCGAAAGGGAAGCAGGCAAAGGGAAATAACGCTCGCGTATGCTTCATACTCGTAGCAGACGAACAGTGACCTAAAAACGCCTAGCTTCGAACCGAGCTTCTAAAAGTCTGCAAGTATTATCATTTATTTTAGGTCTCCAGGCGGGCTGGCTCAATTATAAAGTGAGGTCGCCCGAGCCGGTTTTAAGTCGCCTCGGGCGACCGGGCGACCGCTAAATCTCACTCCTGAACTATATGAACACGTGATGTATACACAAATATAAATATTTATTCATTCACTTTGTGACCTATTGTTGTCATTATCACCCCTTATTGTTGTCATTATCACCCCTTTCTTTTCCTCCAGGTCTTTCACGGAGAACAAAAGTATCATCATTACCACGGCTTTTGAAGTCTGCTCCCAAAGTGTCCTTTAACCATTTCAACTTTGATGATGATGATGATATAAGTGATAATAATGAAGAAGATGACAACAACAACTCCGACCTGGAAGACCTAGACCTCTCAGATGACCTTGGCCTTGATGAAAAAGATGATGATGATGATGATGATGGAGAACTGAGTGACGATCTTGAAGACATTGTGAAGGCAGGCAGAAGAAAGGTATCAGAGTTAAGGTCAAGGTTAAGGTCACCTTGCTTGCAAGAACTGCTGTCACCAAGGAATCATCGTTCGGTGGATATCGATAAGGTGTTTACTGCTTCAAATGACAGTTCTGAAGAAACAGGTGTGTTGGGTTCAATTTGTTTTTTCTGTTTATCTAAAATATTTGACAATGTTTCAAGATCAAACAGTGGAAAGTCTCTGCACAAAAATCATATTCTTCATTTTATAATACATGTTTTAATGTTTTTAGTTCAGATGTAGAGTGACTCTGTGCTAGAACAGCTTATTTTACCTGAAGACTTGACATTATATTCAGCTATTGGGTTCTTACTCTTGCAGGTTTGATATCTGACCTTGACCTGGAGAATCTTGACCTTGACAGTGCTTCCCTTGACCTTGATTCCTTGAATGAAAGCCTTGACCTCAAACTAGATGACCTGTGAGGGAGGTAAAGGTCATTTAGGATTCCATTATATTGGCAAACAAGTCTGCAATCAGCCACATCAAAGCTAATTGTGATACTGTGCGTTTGTGAAGTACTGCGTTTTTGTGATAACTTTTAAAATCAAGTAATTATTTGGTGAAATTATTTTTCGTTTCCAATGCCATATTTTTTTGTCTTATGACATTTTTCCAAAATGCAGCAATTTTGCATATATATACCTCAGATTTGCCTTTTGATTTTGACTGTTCGCCAAAATTTTATCAATTTCAGTTCTTATTTGAATCATTTTTAAACTTCTGCTTTATTTGTGCCAGAATAATTATGTTGTATAGAAATCTAGTGCTTACAATACAGAAACTTCCATCCACACCCACTCCCATCAGTGCCCGATGAAAGACCTTGAAAGTATTGAGAGTACATTCAAAGTCAATTTGGTCGTGGCATTTGAAATTTAATATGTCCCTAAACCACAAGCGTTCAATATTAGATGATGGTTTCAGGATTTATCACTTGAATTATTTTGTTTGTTCCTATCCTATCCTATCCCGTAACTCTGAGGTCGTTGGGGCTCGACAGATGATCGTTTTACCAGCATACTCCATCTTTCTCTGTCCTCAGCAACACTGACGGCTTCGCTCAATGTAAAGCCAGTCCATTCTCGAATGTTGTCCTCCCACATATTTTTCTGTCTCCCTCTTCTTCTACCTCCTTGCACTGTGCCTTGTAGGATGGTCTTTGCAAGTCCTGATGATCTGGTGACGTCGCCCTACCATCGGAGTTTCCGTTTCTTCACCACTGTGAGCATGTTATCGTGTTGTCCAATGGCTTGTGTGGTGGTCTGTCGGGATTCGTCGTTGGTGATGTACTGGTTATAGGAAATGCCCAGAAGTCTTCTGTAGCACCTCATCTCCATGCTTTGTATTCTTCGTTGTAGATCTGCTGTGAGGGTCCATGTTTCGCAAGCATATAGGAAGATGGAGATGACAAGGGAGCGCAGCAGTCTTACCTTGGAATGTAGACTGATGGTCCTGTCTTTTCAAATGGGCTTCAACCTTGCCACGGCAGCAGTTGTTTGTGCGATCCTGGAGAGGGCTTCCTGTCGGGACCCATTGTCTGATACAATGGCTCCTAAATATTTGAAGCTATGCACTGTGTTGAGGGATTGGACTTGGGACTTTGATGTCCATGTTGATGCCATTGG
This sequence comes from Oncomelania hupensis, assembly GCA_036898135.1. Classification (NCBI taxonomy): domain Eukaryota; kingdom Metazoa; phylum Mollusca; class Gastropoda; order Littorinimorpha; family Pomatiopsidae; genus Oncomelania; species Oncomelania hupensis. Next base: position 388,119 of record CM072516.1, read on the forward strand.
GGTTTTTGGTCATCATTTTGGTCTTCATTTTGGTCATCATTTTGGTCATTTTTTTGTTGGGCGACAAAAAACACCTGTTCTGCTTTTGTAATTACCTGTCATTTATGTTTTGATTTATTTTGTTTTTGCTTTTTATACCCATGTTGCTCTTTAATTACTTCAGAAGCCAGTGCTTATTCAGAAGCAAACTTTACGTTGACCTTTTTAAAATCCAAAGAGAATATGGCGTTGCAAGTACATGTGCAATGTTTAATTTACTCTTTGGAGCATATTTCTTGTCATTAGATTTCGTCACAGGGTATGGTTGGTAGTTAGTGTTTTAAATCTAGTTTGTTCTACCCTTGCGTTTTTTGTTTCTTCAGGTTTTAAAATTATTTTTAAAATTATTTTTAGTTCTTGTTTAAAAGGTACTGGGTTATAACCATATTCCATTGCATAAATAGAAATTTCTTCGCCATTCCATGGCTTAGATCTAGATTTCTCTAGAATTCCATGGCATAGATCTTGATTTCTCTGCTATTCCATGGCATAGATCTAGATTTCTCTGCTATTCCATGCCATTGATCTAGATTTATCTGCTATTCCATAGCACAGATCTAGATTGCTCTGCTATTCCATGGCATAGATCTAGATTTCTCTGCTATTCCATGGCATAGATCTAGATTTCTCTGCTATTCCATGGCATAGATCTAGATTTCTCTGCTATTCCATGGCATAGATCTAGATTTCTCTGCTATTCCATGGCATAGATCTAGATTTCTCTGCTATTCCATGGCATAGATCTAGATTTCTCTGCTATTCCATGGCATAGATCTAGATTTCTCTGCTATTCCATGGCATAGATCTAGATTTCTCTGCTATTCCATGGCATAGATCTAGATTTTAAGAAAAAGGAAAGTTGTCTTCCAGCTGGAAAGTGCTGTTTAAATTTCACCCAAATGCCTGATGGGTTGGGCGATGGTGAACCATTTGGTATTTTTAGCTCACTATTGTTTTAGTACATACGTGGGTAGTATCACACCCTTGCTAGTGTGAATCATTTTCAAGAGAATACTATAGCAAGATTGATGTAGTGTAGACGACTGTTGAGTATAGTACTAGAGTCAGCCATTATGACTCACTGTCTCTTGCATTATAAGTCTTTATATTTTATACTAGTTGTTAAGACATTCAATTGCAGCTGTCACTGCCACTTGATTTTGAATTCTGAAAATTAATAATAATCATGGCAAAATAGCCAGTATTTGGTACAGGCACCATTCAAAAGTTAGAGGAATTAAAACTAGAAAATAACTTTTAGTAAACGTAGAAAATGTAAAGTATATAATATAGGTACATTTTGTTTTGATGACTTTTAGTTTTAGTAACATCGGATTAGAAGTATATGTAATTATTAATCCCTTTTAGTAAACGTAGAAAATGTATAGTATAGTATAGTATATAGGTACATTTTGTTTTGATGACTTTTAGTAAACATAGAAAATGTAAAGTATATAGGTATATTTTGTTTTGATGACTTTTAGTTTTAGCAACATCGGATTAGAAGTAGATGTAATTATTAATCCCTTTTGAATTAGTAAGAAATAATCAAACTAATAGTAGATTGGAGTGTCAGTTATTTGTGAAGGTTGGTATTATTTGAAAACAAAGCAATATTGTGTATTGTATCTTCCTGTTTAAGTGTAATTTATAATTGTGTTATTTTGTATTTGTACAACCCTTGTGTTTAAGCTGGATGTGACATCGTTGCAATGTATTCCATTCTTTATTTTTGTGTTTGTGTTATTTTCCTTAAGTAATATTTTTAGTTGGACTTAACTTTTTTTATAATTCTCATGGATGTTTTGGACTTACATTTTGTAATTCTCATGGGTGCTTTTTTTAAAATTGCATTTTCTCAAGTGGAAATGCTGTTGCTAATGTGCATGTATACTTTCAGTCTGTTGTTATGAAACATGCAAGAAACTGTTGACAAGTGCAGAGCATTAAAAATTGAAATATTAACCAGTGTTTTCATGACAGGTGCGCTTTGGAATACCTTTGCTACCTTCTAAAAATGAAAATCATTTTGAGCTTCCAGTATAACTTTTTATGATAAAAATCTGTAGACAGTCTGCTCCTATGCATGAGAAAGAACGTCAAACAATAAGATTTCACTTCAAGGCCCACATTTTTTTTAACATTTCTTTTTAAATGAATTTCATTTCTATGGATTTACTTAATGAAAATAACTTTGAATCCGAAACTTTTGTTGACGTGAACTAAATTTAATGCTAGCAAATTTGCCTCTGATATTTTCATTTTTGGGTTTTGCAGTTGACTTTTGTTATTTTACCTTATTGGACTGTTTTTTCAAGATTATGACCAATCACGAATTTCAGATTTTAATTTCCTCTTCTTTTTTTCCCCCCTTCCTTGAAAATTTGATTTTATTTACTTTTCTTCTCCTTAAAAAAAACAAACTGCTGTTGAAAGTATGAGATTGACTTAGATCAGAATAAAGTATGTGCCCCAGCAAACAAGGTAAATAATAGATGAGGTTTAGTATAGACAAGATTTCATAACTGTTGACATTTCCTAGGCATGAGATGATTTTTATTTCATAATAAGAACAATAATGATACAGGATGCTATCACTTGCTTTTACTTCAATCAAACGCTAAGCACGGCCATCACAATAGATGGTTATTACAGAAGGCAGAAAAGAAATGGATTTTTATGTTTGAAATGTAAATTTACAGCATTTGATACCATTATTGAAGGGAAGGAGAAAACTGGGAGATCCGGACAAAACTCACGGTGTCCTGAAAATTCTGGAAAGCAAGTCACATAGAGGTTGTCTGATGCGGGGTTAGAACCGGCGACCTTTGGCTATCATATGTGTTTACCAGCACCCTTTCATATGTGTGTTACCAGGCCACTCCCTACTACATTGATATTTTAAAACAGTTGACATTTAATTTCAGTAATGTAGTTTGGCTTAAGAAACCAGCACCCTATCATATGTGTGGTACCAGCCCAGGCCACTCCCTACTACATTGTTATTTTAAAACAGTTGACATTTAATTTCAGTAAAGTAGGTTCTACTGTATGATTGTCCTGTAAATAATAATTTGGAAAAGTTGTGATAATAATTTGTTAAATAAAGTATCCATTATTTTGTATGAAATCTTTGGGAACTCTGAGCAAGAGTTGGGTTTCTTTTTTCTGAGTTAAAGAGATCCAGTTTCTACATCCATTCTTTTCATTGTAAAAAAAAAAAAAAAAAAAAAAAGCATCCACATGAGTAATATTATGATTGTAATTTTAAAAAAAAATGCGTATTGAGTACCTATTAAAACTATCTATAAACCGATGTTATACAATTCAAAGTATCACAGACAACAATAAAGGCACAATTCATTTGCATAATTAAGATTACTTTTTGTTTCTTTATTAAGGTATTATCTGTATTGTGTCTTTTTTGTTGTCTGTGATACTTTTAGTATTATATTTTAATATTTTGCGCAGCTTATATATAAATAAGCTGAGCAAAATATTAAAATATAATACTAAAAGTATCACAGTCTGTATTATATATATTATAAAGCTGAGCTGGATATTAAAATATAATGCTGAAAGTATATGATTTACAAATTTAGTTGCTTTAAACCAAATTCCACTGTCTTTTAAATTGATGTTCTTGTAATTTTTGTCTTCTAATTATATATTCTATGTATTATGTATCTTTTATAGATGTTATTCTAAAAGTGTGGATTTTATTTCAATATGCAACGCACTTTTCCAGGAGCAGACATTGGAAGTGACCACGATCTCGTGATGATGTCTTTCCGGCTCCATTTGAAGAGAGTAAATACAGCAAAGTGCACTAGGCTGAAGTTCGACCTGGACAAACTGCAAGACCCGGAGGTGGCAAAAATATTTCAGGCCACAATTGGAGGGAAATTTGCACCACTGCTTATTTTGGGGGCAGGCGAAGTAGATGTCAACACCATGACCAATACCTTCAACTCAGCTGTAACAGATGCCGCCACTGAGATCCTTGGCAAGCACCGACCAAAGAAGAAGCCGTGGATCACACCTGAACTTTTGGATCTGTGTGATAAACGAAGAGAGTTAAAAAAGAAAAAGAACACCTCACAGGGAGCTGATGTCTACCGAAAAATCAACAATGACATCCGAAAAGGCATGCGCACAGCAAAGGAGAACTGGATAGAAGATCAATGCCAGGAAATAGAGAACAATCTGAACAAGAACAACAGCAAGAAGGCCTACCAGACTGTGAAGCGGCTGACAAGTGTTAAACAGCCCAAAGTCTCCACTATCCAAAGCAAGTCTGGCATTTGCCTTACAGAAGAACAAGAAGTCTTGGACAGATGGACAGAGTACTGCTCTGACCTTTACAACCATACACCTAATGGAGACCCATCAGTTCTAGCATGTCCCGAGAGCAGAGAAGAAGAAGAAATCCTCCCAATTCTCCGGGAAGAAGTTGAGGCAGCAGTGCAATCGCTGAAGAAAGGGAAGTCAGCGGGAGTGGACAACATACCAGCGGAACTGCTACAAGCAGGAGGAGAAGCGATGACTGATGCTCTCACCACTATCTGTAACAAGATCTGGCAGAGTGGGGAATGGCCTACACCATGGACCCAGTCGCTTGTCATCACTCTTCCTAAAAAAGGTAACCTTCAGGAGTGTGAAAATTACCGCACCATCAGCCTCATCAGCCATCCCAGCAAGGTCCTCCTGAAAATAATACTCAACAGGTTGAAACCACAAGCTGAACAAATCATAGCTGAAGAACAAGCAGGATTCATGGCAGGGCGAAGTACCACTGAACAGATTTTCAACCTCAGAATAATCTGTGAGAAATACCTACAGCACCAACAACATCTATATCATGTGTTCATAGACTTCAAGAAGGCATTTGACCGAGTCTGGCATGCAGCTCTATGGGCAACCATGAAAGTGTACAACATCAGCCCTAAAATCATAGAAGTCATCAAAAGCCTGTATGACAAGGCTACCAGTGCAGTCCTCCATAACAGCGCCATCGGGAACTGGTTCAGAACAACAATCGGTGTGCGTCAAGGATGCCTACTCTCTCCAACACTCTTCAACATCTTCCTAGAGCGCATCATGTCAGATGCTCTTGCAGATCACGAAGGCACAGTCAGCATAGGGGGCAGAGCAATCTCCAATCTTCGTTTTGCGGATGATATTGATGGATTGGCTGGAGAGGAACAAGAACTTGAACAGCTTGTACAGAGGCTTGACACCACCTCCAGAGCTTATGGAATGGAAATAAGTGCAGAAAAGACCAAAATGATGACCAACAACACCAATGGCATCAACACGGACATCAAAGTACAAGGCCAATCCCTCAACACAGTGCACAGCTTCAAATATTTAGGAGCCATTGTGTCAGACAATGGGTCTCGACAGGAAGTCCTCTCCAGGATCGCACAAACAACTGCTGCCCTGACAAGGTTGAAGCCCATTTGGAAAGACAGAACCATCAGTCTACATTCCAAAGTAAGACTGCTGCGATCTCTGGTCATCTCCATCTTCCTATATGCTTGCGAAGCATGGACCCTCACAGCAGATCTCCAACGAAGAATACAAAGCATGGAGATGAGGTGCTACAGAAGACTTCTGTGCATTTCCTATACCCAACACATCACCAACGTTGAAGTCCGACAGACCATCACACAAGCCATTGGACAACACGATGACCTGCTCACAGTGGTGAAGAAACGGAAACTCCGATGGTATGGCCACGTCACCAGATCATCAGGCCTTGCAAAGACCATTCTGCAAGGCACAGTGCAAGGAGGTAGAAGAAGGGGGAGACCGAAAAAGAGGTGGGAGGACAACATTCGAGAATGGACTGGTTTGACACTGAGCGAAGCCATGAGGGCTGCTGAGGACAGAGAAAGATGGAGTATGCTGGTTAAGCGATCATCTGTGGTGCCCCTACGACCTTCGGGTTATGGGTCAGGATAGGATAGGATAGGATATGCAACTAAACTTTTGATCTCAGTTTTGTTGTTCACATGCATATGACATGAACTAATGATCAGGAACTAGCATCCAATCTCTCTCTCTCTCTCTCTCTCTCTCACACTCTCTCTCACACTCTCTCTCTCTCTCTCTCTCACACTCTCTCTCTCTCTCACACTCTCTCTCTCTCACACACTCTCTCTCTCACTCTCTCTCTCTCTCACACTCTCTCTCACACTCTCTCTCACACTCTCTCTCTCTCTCTCGTTTAAAACTCTCTCGCTTGCTCACCACCATTCCCCACTTCTTCGTCCGTTTGGCAACCATGATCTGTAGTTGATCATTGACAGTGCGTGAATAATGGCGCGGTGTGTCAGATATTTGATCGGGTAATTGGGGCTAGTAGGATGGGGTGGGAGCTGAAGGAGCTGAGCTTGGGTGTGTTACACAGACAGTATTTATCAATAATGGATTCAGCCTCGCTTTAAATTCCCACTGTCGCTGTCTTTCTCCTTTGTTCTTTCTAATTCTTACTCTGTTCTATCAATCTAATATACTATCTTCTTCTTCGCTAGACCAGTCACCTACCTTTTTGCTTGAAAACTCTTCTGGGACAAAACTCCTCATTTGTGTGTGAGGTCTGTTGGATCAGCTTGGGAATATTGGACGCTTTCTGCAAGGTGGTCACTGGAGGTTCCTATGATGTTATTATTTGGCAATGTGAGCATTTTATATGTATGTGTTTTGTTGATATTTTATAATGATGTTTGTATTCTATTTTGTATTTGTAAACGGGGTTCGATAAATTAGAGTGTAGCTTCAGTGTCCCCTGCATGGGACCTCTTTATTGTAAAGTGACCGGCTGGTGGAGTGCCTTCAGTGTTACCACTAGGGTTGTTTCGGGAGATCTTTTATGCGGATCAGGGGTGAGTTCTCTTTCAGAACTCTCTTTGCAGTCCGCTGGACCCTGTAAGCAATGAATAACTAACAGAATCAAGTCGTCTCAATTGTAACAGAGTAGTTAAAGTAGCAAGGGTGGAGGCTCGGAGCTTCACCCAGGTCTTTCACTAAAAAGGCGCTAATTGTTGGAGTCTGGACTACCTCCGGAGGCAGGCAGCTCTAGTCTTTGACGTACATGTACCTGGTTTATTCAATGGAGATAGATTGCTTATCCAAAAATATCATACTCCAGAGTAAAACTCTTTGCAGCAATTGCATTGTCACTCTATCATGTTATTACCATGGTATGTTTATTTTTTCTTATCATAGTACGCCTATTGGGAATAATGCAGTTTGTATGTTTAAACAGAAACTGGTGGTGGTGGTGTGTGTAATAAAAGTGAATGCCACTTTTCAAATTCATTTTAATTAATTTTTATTTTTCAAGCTCTACAAGCTAAAATTAAAGTTGGATGTAAAAACACCAAAGAGCCTCTTGTTATTGTATACTGTATATCACTGGTATTTCAGCATAATGTTTTATTGCTATTGTCTTGTTTGTGTGTTAAAAACTGCAATAATAAACTTTTATGTCTTGTAAATAAGAGTTTTTGAAGCGTTTTTATGCACACTGGTTGGGTTTTAAATGGACGTGTTTGTTGTGAAAGTAAAAATAACAATAAAAGATGTCATAAACTAATGGAACCAAAGCGAGCAAGGGAGACAAACCAATGAAAGTCGCAGACATGGTATTCAATAATCACATTCATACACTTGGCAGAACATGCGTGTTTATTGCCAAAATGATTATATTTATATACCTTGACAATATATATGCGGAATATATTGTTTCACCATGGACAATACTGACCTATCAATCTACTAAAATACAAATTGAAGGAGAAAAAAGAAGCCATATCTTATGAAAATCTACAGACCACAGCACAACACAACATAACAAAAGATATTATTAATGACATTTTCGTGAGTATTGCATTGAATAAATATTACACTGGAAAACATAATTCATATAATAACACAGCTTGGCGATGTCATGACGATTATGTATATGATAGTAATTATTGCAGTCTTCCATTGTACTAACAGCTCAATATGAACGGTCATAGTTGAGTGTACCTTTTACAAATCACTCTTATCTATCCCACTCCACCCCAGCTCTGTTTACCCTAAAATTATCCAAAAGTAATACAGGGGTGAGTTCTCCAAAGAGTGAGTAAGATTCCAGCGTTGACCCTTGTTCATAGGATTTATATGCATAATGTATCATCCATGTGTGCGTTATTGGATTTCCATGCTTCAATCTGATGTGCAGTTTAAACAGGATTGTAGTTTCATCCATATCCACTTCTAACTTGCTACATCATAAACACAACTCTTTCCTCTTTTTTTTTAATCCCCAATGTTTTCCCTGTTTGTTTTTTAAACCCAGTTTTATTATTATTATTATTATTATTATTATTATTATTATTATTATTATTATTATTATTATTATCCTTTTCTCGCCAACTTCGTATGCCCACATATCATTATTACAGAATCACAAATCACACCACACACTTTGAATCCACCCTCCATCCCAGCCCATCCACGCATTGTATACACAATTGAGCGTGATAGAGTCAAAGTATTGTTTAAGCACACAATCGTAGAAGACAACACGATGATACATATTAAAAAGAAAGTCAGTCCCTTTTGCTAATCACATTCCTGCACCTCTTACGACGAATAAGATTTTTTATATCGCATGATTCGCGTACTACTACTACTACTACTACTACTACTACTACTACTACTACTACTACTACTTCTACTACTAAATATAATAATACTGCATGCCATATACGCGCTTTTCCCCAAAGTACTAACCAGGCTCAAAACACGGCGATCTGTAGCAGCATACACGCTCACATGTTTCACAGTCTCTCCCCGACACAACAAACAATCTTATCACTCAAACTTGTGGAGTAAAGGCAGGGAGATCGCTATTTGAAGACGGAAAGGAAATAGATTTCTTATTTTTGAAATGTTTAGATTGACTGCCTCCAGTACCATTATTGAAGGTACGAATGATTGATTGATTGATTGATTGATTGATTGTTGCTTTAGGTCCAGCGGACTCTTCCGAGCCAAATCAGGACCGGACAACCCCCGATCCGCATAAAAGATCTGCTGAAACAACCCTAGTGGGAAAATTGAATGCCCTCCACCGGCCAGTCACCTTACAATAAAGACATCCCACGCAGGGGACGGCTGAGGCTTTACCCCAACTACTCGAACCCCCGGTTACAAAAACAAAATAGAATACAAACATCATTATAAATTATCAACAAAACATATACATATAAAATGCCTATATTGCTAAATAATAACATCATAGGAAGCCCTAGTGACCACCCGGCAGAAAGCGTCCAACACTCCCAAGCTGATCCAACAGACCCCATACACAAACAAGGAGTCTTGTCCAGGAAGAGTTTTCAAGAAAAAAGGTAGGTCATTGATCTAGCGAAGAAGAAGATAGTATAGCAGAGTGATAGGACAGAGCAGGAATGGGAAAGAGTAAATGAGGAAGATAGCGACAGTGGGAATTTAAAGCACTAAATTTCCAGAAAGTGGGGATACTATTTATACTGAAACCCCCGGCACCCCAACGGGGGTACTGTTGCCGCAGTGAATTGGTCCTGCCTACAAAGTCAAGACAGGTTTTCAACTGGGGCTTTCACTTTTCCCTTTATAGGTTAGAACAATCTACAGTGGCAAGATTGCTTATGACCCCAAGGGGTGAAGGTACGAATCCGGAATAACCGGAGAAAAAATATATTTTAATAAATAAAATAACATAACAAACGAAGTATAATAGAACGGAGGCTAAACCTTTTCACTCAAGCAAACACGTTGTTGTTTCTTGTGCACTTGTAGCTTTGGGTGGTCTTCCAAACATTAATGCCTCCTTTATAATCGTTTACACAAATGGCAACAGTTCAGTACAGTACGTCAACATTGCTTTATTATCCAATCAATCAATATTTATGGTCTATTCTCTCATTCATGTGATAATAGACATTAACAAGTAATAATCAATGAGAGGTGATGGAGCGATACCTTATCAAGCCAGCTACGGATAGGCCACACTGCAATAATGTTCACAATTGCTGTTATCTGTGAGTGATGTAATACATCATTTAAAGAATGTCCACATTCAATTATAATATTTATTATCCACCGATATTACGTTTTTGATTCACATGCATAGCAATGTAAGTCTATGTACTCACGTACACCTTCCCCCACCCCCTCCCCACATACACAAATAAATAATAAAAAAAAAAATTAAAATGTAATAACAATTTACAGATTTTTGCAAAACTGTGCTAGATGAAACCTAAATAGTCCAAAAATAATATCGAATGAAACTATTCGTCCATATTGGCAAAGTTGATCAATCTCATTCCAAGGTCAAGATCACTGTGGCTGTCCAAAGTCGGGTTTTATAGGTACTTTGAAGTGACCTTGACCAAAAACTATGAGAGATATACAATCCAAAATTGTTGCATTTAGAGATGAAATATGGATCTTTCATATTATATGTCCCGTTTTTGCCTTGATCTTGAAGGTCAGGGTCATTTTAGGCCTTGTAAAAACATACAAAAAACAGATCATCGTACAGTGAATAACTGCTTTTTAAATCCATACTATGCAACAACGTCGAGTTATTTGATCAGAGATGCATGAGAGATCACAGAAGGGTCAAGGTGATCCCAAGATCAAGGTCACTGAAGGTCAAGGTCACCCCAAGGTCACCGTTTTTCTGGACATAATAAAACTGTTGCTGTACTTTATATTTATAGTGCATGAGTGTATTTGGAGCCGGAGGTCAATTTCATCTCGAGGTCAAAAGCATATTAAGATCAAAGTCGGTATTACTTTGCATTTTAATGCCACCATTTTTTTTTCTGGCCACTCATTTTCATGTTAAAAATTGCGAGTTAGAAGTAGCACTTGAGTCATATGGTTTCGCCCTTGTAGTTAATATGTTAGGTCAAGTTGAAACAGTTGACAAAACGTGGCACCAATTTTATTTTTCTAAAGCATTTTTAAAGGATATAATTTATCATTATGCGTTTGACTGCAACTTTGTGGGTTAATTATTTATAGGGAAATGTGTGATACTACCTTTTTTCATACAATTCCATAAGGCCCTTCTTGTTTAATTACACCAAGCCTTTGTCGTTCGTTCTTGGTCCATGTGCACTGTTGCAGAGAAATTGTACTGTGACAAAGTATGAAAGTGCAACCTTTTCTTTTCCTTCTTCATATGAGTGAAAATGTCAGGGTTCTGAGTAGTAAACAAATATGGAGATATATCGTTATTACCACGAGAAATGTTTCACTTCACGAGATTTGTGACATACAATGTCCATATTTAATAAGATTACAACGGTGTTAGCTAACTCCACAATGTTACGATTATATTTTTGCACAGAAAAGTATATGTACACTCAACGACGAAGTGAAAAAGAACATAAAAGCATGTAGGGACGAAATAAGGCTAACACACACCTCAGGGATAAACTAAAAACTTTGTAATTCAAATCTCAATCTCCTTCTCAAAATCCATGTTTGCTGTGATTAAAATGTATAAACAGTTTTTATTTTAGTTTGTGCAGCATATTCTTTGTTAAATGATTGTTCATACCATGCATGAGTAATAAAAACTTTAACAGTAGGTATAACTTACTCTAGTTTTAGGTCATCCTCAATTAGTATGCTATCATTACAGTGCACCCGGAGTTTTGGAAATAATAATTGAATGGTTGAGTTATAGTTCTATTGTATCAGACAATGTGTCCCGACAGGAAAGCCTCTCCAGGATCGCACAAACAACCGACTGTTACCCTGACAAGGTTGAAGCCCATTTGGAAAGATAGGACAGTCAGTCTACATTCCAAGGTAAGGCTGCTGCGCTCCCTTGTCATCTCAATCTTTTGAAACATGGACACTCACAGCAGACCTACAACGAAGAATACAAAGCATGGAGATGAGGTGCTACAGAAGGCCTCTTGGCATTTCCTATACCCAGGACATCACCAACAACGAAGTCCGACAGACCATCACACAAGCCATTGGACAAACCGATGACATGCTCACAGTGGTGAAGAAACGGAAACTCCGATGGTATGGCCATGTCAACAGAGCATCAGGCCTTGCAAAGATCATCCCCAAGGCATGGTGCAAGGAGGCAGAAGAAGATGGAGACAGAAAAAGAGGTGGGTGGACCACATTCAAGAATGGACTCGCTTGACACTGAGCGAAGCCATGGGGGTTGCTGAGGACAGAGTGTCAAGCCAGTCCATTCTCGGCTGTTGTCCTCCCCCTTCTTTTTCTGTCTCCCTCTTCTTAAGCTTCCTTGCACCGTGCCTTGCATGATGGTCTTTGCAAAGCTTCATGCTATGGTGACTTGGCCATATTATCGGAGTTTCCGTTTCTTCACCACTGTGAGCATGTCATCGTGTTGTCCAATGGCTTGTGTGATGGTCTGTCGGACTTCGTTGTTATTGATGTGCTGGGTATAGAAAATGCCCAGAAGTCTTCTGTAGCACCTCATCTCCATGCTTGTATTCTTCGTTGTAGATCTGCTGTGAGGGTCCATGTTTCGCCAGCGTATAGGAAGATGGAGATGACAAGGGAGAGCAGCAGCATTACCTTGGAATTTAGACTGATGGTCCTGTCTTTCCAAATGGGCTTCAACCTTGTCACGGTCGCAGTTGTTTGTTTGATTGATTGATTGATTGATTGATTTATTGTTGCTTTAGGTCCAGCGGACTCTTCCGAGCCAAATCAGGACCGGACAACCCCCGATCCGCATAAAAGATCTGCTGAAACAACCCCAGTGGGAAAATTGAATGCCCTCCACCGGCCAGTCACTTTACAATAAAGACATCCCACGCGGGGGACGGCTGAGGGTTGACCTCAACTACGCGAACACCCCGGTTACAAAAACAAAATAGAATACAAACATCATTATAAATCATCAAACAAACACATACATATAAAGTGCCTATAGTGCTAAATAGTACAATCATAGGAAGCCCTAGTGACCACCTGGCAGAAAGCGTCCAACACTCCCAAGCTGATCCAACAGACCTCATACACAAACAAGGAGTCTTGTCCAGGAAGAGTTTTCAAGAAAAAAGGTAGGTCATTGATCTAGCGAAGAAGAAGATAGTATAGCAGAGTGAAGGACAGAGCAGGAATAGGAAAGAGTAAATGAGGAAGACAGCGACAGTGGGAATTTAAAGCACTAAATTTCCATAAAGTGGGGATACTATTTATACTGAAAACCCCCGGCACTCCAACGGGGGTACTGTTGCCGCAGTGAATCTGTCTTGCCTATAAAGGAAAGACAGGTTTTCAACTGTGGCTTTCACTGTTCCCTTTATAGGTTTGAACAATCTACAGTGGCAAGATTGCTCATGACCCCAAGGGGTGCAGTTGTTTGTGCGATCCTGGAGGGGACGTCATGTCGGGACCCATTGTCTGATACAATTGCTCCTAAATATTTGAAGCTGTGCACTGTTTGTTGATGCCATTGTATTGGTGTTGTTGGTCATCATTTTGGTTTTATCTGAACGTACTTCCATTCCATAGGTTCTGGAGGTGGTGTCAAGCCTCTGTACCGGCTGTTCAAGTTCTTGTTCCTCTCCAGCCAATCCTCAATGCCATCCGCAAAACGAAGGTTGGAGATTACTCTATGCCCTATGCTGACTGTGCCTTCTTGATCTGCAAGGGCATTTGATATAATGTGATGTTGGAAGAGTGTTGGAGAGAATACGATTGTTGTTCTGAACCAGTTCCCGATGGCGCTGGAGGATGTGGAGGAATGCACTGATGGCATTGTCATTACAGGCTTTTGATGACTTCAATAATTTTACGGCTTATGCTGTACACTCTCATGGATGCCCAAAGAGCTGCATGCCAGACTTGGTCAAACGCTATCTTGAAGTCTACAAACACATGATCTATAGATGTTGGTGATGCTAGGTATTTCTCGCAGATTATTCTGAGGTTGAAAATCTGTTCAGTGGTACTTCACCCTGCCCTGAATCCTGCTTGTTCTTCATCCATGATATGTTCAGCTTGGGGTTTCAACCTGTTGAGTATTATTTTCATAAAGACCTTGCTAGGATGGCTGATGAGGTTGAGGGTGCGGTACTTTTCACACTCCTGGTCTCTATTTCCTGGCATTGATCTTCTATCCAGTTCTCCTTTACTGTGCACATGCCTTTTCGGATGTCATTGTTGATTTTTCGGTAGGCATCAGCTCCCTGTGAGGTGTTCTTTTTCTTTTTCATCTCTTTTCGTTTATTACACAGGTCTAAAAGTTCAGGTGTGATCCACGGTTTCTTCTTTGGGCAGTGCATGCCAAGGATCTCAGTGGCGGCATCTGTCACAGCTGAGTTGAAAGTGATGGTCATGGTGATGACATCTACTCCACCAGCTCCCAAAATGAGCAGTGGTGCAAATTTCCCTCCAATAGTGGCTTTGAATATTTCTTCCACCTCCGGGTCTTGCAGTATGTCCAGGTCAAACTTCAGTCTGGTGCACTTTGCTGTTTTTACTCTCTTCAAATGGAGACGGAAGGACATAATCACGAGATCGTGGTCATTTCCGGAGTCTGCTCCTGGAAACGTGCGTGTCCTGTCAATGTTGATGCTTGATCTGAAGCGTGTCTTGACCATGATGTAGTCAATCTGGTTGTGATGCTCTGCGCTGGGACTGTGCCAAGTCCACCGTTTGGATTTTTTGTGGAGACCAAGCGTGTTTGCCAGTATCAGATTCTTGTATCTGGCAAACTCCAAGAGTCTCAAACCCGTGTCATTTGTCTCTTTTGTTGTAGTGAATATAAACATCATTATAAAATATTAACAAAACACCCACAAATAAAAAGCCTACATTGCTAAATAATAATATCATAGGAAGCTCTAGTGACCATTTTGCAGAAAGCGTCCAATATTTCCAAGCTGACCCAACACACCGCATACACAAATGAGGAGTTTTAGAAGATTTTTCAAAACAAAAGTTAGGTGACTGGTCTAGGGAAGAAGTAGTATATAGATTGATAGAACAGAGTAGGAATGAGAAAGAAAGCACTAAATTTTCAGAAAGTGGGGAAACTATTTATGCAGAACCCCCCGGCACCCCCACGGTGGAGGATAGGAGTTATAGTTGAGACTTCGCAGCTCCCACAATTATCTTCCACATCCCTCCTGTGCCGTCTCAACTTTCCCCACCCGGTTACTCTCCCCTTTCTTACCCCCGTTTCTAGATACCCACACCAGTGAAGTTTGAGACGGCGTTGACTGGGACGTCGTCTTTCTTGGAGGTGTAGTCTATGACTAGTCACATTCCCTAACTGATTTCAGCCTTGCAAAACAACTTTTATGTCTTCTCTCTTGGAGAGGCTGAGGGGAAATAATCCACGTACTGAGAAACCGTACGTGCTTTCATGATAATAGCAAAAAATAATATATTAAAATAAAGCCAGACAAAGTAACCTATAAAAATGCATTTCAAACGTGTACAATCTTTGCGAAAATACGGAATAAAAAAAAAGACAATTACTCCAATACGTATACATGTACGTAACTGTATATCACAACGAACCAAATATCATAGCAAAGATGATAATAATACGTTCAATGATCCAATTGAATGGCAAACGGAATAACACTAACCAACATATTCCATTATATACACCACATGTACATTGATTTAGTTATTATTCAGTTATGTGTGACTCAAATGTGTATTAAGAGGAACAACCGAATTAAAAACAGATTGATGGTTTACATTCTTCAAATAAAAATGCACGTGATAGTGTTCACACAATAAAAAAAAAAAACAAGAACAAAAAAGCATACAACTGTTTTATCAGCACAGACAAGTTTACTGAGATAGGATACAGCACGATGTCTTCACATTTCCCAGACAAGACAATTCGTGAGACGAGAGTTATCAGTACGATAATATAATACAACTATAATACACTTATAAACAATTATATATATGTACAGCACACACACATACACACACATACAAACACTCTCATAAAACCTGGCAATAATACTGAATTTAGTTATATTTAGTATATTGGGGGTGTTGCGGGATATACATTGACATGTACACGTAGCCTCTGTATAGAATTTCATTAACACTATTATGCATGCGACGAAGGTAGGAATAAGCATCATAAATGACGACAGTGACTCAGTTGTGAGAGAACTGGATAAGCATGTTAATTATTGACGACAGTGACTCAGTTAGTGTTAGAACTGAATAAGCATGTTAATTATTGAGACAGTGACTCAGTTGTGAGAGAACTAGATAAGCATGTTAATTATTGACGACAGTGACCCAGTTAGTGTTAGAACTGAATAAGCATGTTAATTATTGAGACAGTGACTCAGTTGTGAGAGAACTGGATAAGCATGTTAATTATTGACGACAGTGACTCAGTTGTGGATAGTAAAGGGAGTTAGAGCGGGAACAGTGGGTTTGAGGAAAGGAAGGGGGAGGATGCAACACAATTATACCAATAATGGGCTTAGTTATTAACGATAACAATGAAATATTATTACAGAAAGTGCGGGGTATGGGAGTGAGATAGTGGTTATCTGCAGCTGCTGAATGAATACACACGACAATAAACTGAGGGTGCCTCCTTCGCAAATGATGCACTTTAAACTTCCGTCAATTATTTTTATCCAATAATCTTTCAAGGATTAGTATGAAAGGGCGAACTACGACTGGCAAAAAGGAGGATAAGAATGCTCTCGATTTATATCTAATACAGCAGACTGAGTTAGTTAGGAGAGGAGGGAGAAAGGGTGAGAGAGAGAGAGAGAGAGAGAGAGAGAGAGAGAGAGAGAGAGAGAGAGAGAGAGAGAGATCTGAAACAGGAAGTTTTCATACTTTTGATTGGTGAATAAACGTCAGAGATAAATAAGAGTTAAAAAAAATTACAGAGTAATTTACAACGAAATTGACCATAACAATGTAGACCATGCTGTTACACATTAACGCAAAAAAATGCCACATTTACATTTTTTTATTTGGGTTTGGAAAAATGTTACTGTAGCAACACTGGCGAGCAATAACTCGCCCATCAACCATGTAACTTGTAAAATGCCCATGTTTTTTGCAGGTTTGTCTTAAAAGGAAACATTTGTAAGTAATACTAATACTGGAAGCTGCATACGCGCTCTTCTCCAAATCACCAGTCAGGCTCAAAGCACGGTGATCTGTATTAACATACACGCTCGCATGTTTAACCCACAAACACATTTATCACTTATCAAACAGGGAGATTGCTATTAGAAGACGGAAAAGAACTCGAATTTTTTTATTTTTGAAATTTTGGATTGACTGCATCTAATACCATTATTGAATGGAAGAGGGAAACAGAAGTAACCGGAGAAACCTCTCGGTGACCTCAATAGTTTCGTACCTAAGTAAAGATAAGTTCGCCTTTTACGGGAATCGAACCAACGACCTTCCGCGAAAAACCCTTGTGCTACGAAGCCACCCCATTTTTTTTTTTTTTTTGCAGATTTGTCTTAGAAAGAAAAGATGAACTGATAAACTTTCAGTGGGTTTGCCATTACAGAAAATAGACCAGTTACTGCACTAGCAGTGCTTATACGTCCTTTCCTCCGCTGATTATTTTTTATGGGTGGATAAAGTTTCAGTGGGTTTGCGATTACAGAAAATAGACCAGTTACTGCATTATTAGTGTTTATACGTACTTTTCTCCGCTGATTATTATTTTTGATGGTTGGATAGACTTTCAGTCGGTTTGTGATAATAGAAAAGGTAAGTCAGATACTGCAGTTTATTCGTCTTATTACCTAAAGATTGTCCTAGCTAACTATATATACATGATGTACTACACAGCACGAATGCGAGTTTGGAACCTGAATTTGGTTGATGAGAAAAGCTTGGATTTTGCTGCTTTAATGCCACTGTGTTAACTTTGGTTGTATAGGTGGATTTCTAACAACAAAAGCTGTTGGTCTTAACTTTCACTCCATCAACAAGCAAAGTACCACAGCTGGGGAACAGACTATACCACAATCACTGCAAGGATCTGTCTCCAAGGAGCAGCTGAAAGCTTTACCGTTTTGCTATATACTGGAACTTTTTTGTCATTCTCTCTCTCTCTCTCTCTCTCTCTCTCTCTCTCTCTCTCTCTCTCTCTCTCTCTCTCTCTCTCTCTCTCTCTATCTCTCTCTCTCTCTCACCCCCACCACAAATACACACCTCTCTTATTTTGTCTGTGATTGAGTGCACTGAGCATTCTACAACAGAATGGAGAAATTGCGCTTTACAGAACAGTACACGCGTTCAACATCAACATCAAACTTGAAATTTAACCGTTAATATTTGGACACCCGATGGAAACCCGTCTTGTATGGAGTTAATTGTAAATGCATTGGAAAATTTTATTTGAGCCACGTAAGACATGGGCTAAACAAAATACAGGTAGGACATGGGCTAAACAAAATACAGGTAGGACATGGGCTAAACAAAATACACGTAGGACATGGGCTAAACAAAATACAAAAACACCGTTGATCTCGGACTACATTCATTGTCTTTGCTGTACGTAATGCACAATGAAGATACCAAAACTATAGGAAGAAACAGGCGAAGAATAATAAACTAAACTAGTGAACACATCAAAACATGCAATTGTACATAGTAATGATAGCATGCAACACAATCCAGTATAACAACCCTCATGTTGTGTTTCGTATTTAGTTCTTCTCTTATCAGCACCCGCAAGGAACAAATGAGAGAAGAATCAAATTTTGAAAGTCACATGCCATTCTCCGATCAGTAAAGTTCCGTTGAACATAACATCCTCAAGCAGTCTGTGACGGTTGAAATCCTTTACAACAATGAAAACAAACACTTGAAAAAATGGCTTGCAGTGTCTGTGACGTACCCGCCCATCCAGCATTGACATCATCAACGGGAATCCAGATGTACACACCAAACAAGCCATAAGTGTTAATAGACCTGTACAGACAATACGTAATGTAGTTTGTTGCTGGAGTGGTAAGTACGCACTGCACTAGTATTAGCCCAATAGCAGTTTTAGGATTACAGTAATATCTCTTGAGTAGTAACGCATGCTGGCCTAGATCTATGATCACACGACCTTGCTGTACATCCAATGTAATCACCATTCATGCAGGTGTAGAAACGCAGGAAAATACAAGTGTCTGTGAAGACTGGAAGCAGACGCTGGCTATGATAGGTCTTACGACCTACCCCAACCATGACTGCAATTCTGAGTCACTTATTCCACCAGACTCTACACACACCTAGCGAGCTACCGTTGGTATTCCACAACAAGGTCCTCCAGTAGGGCCAATTTGACAAGTCCGGTTCCCGTCTTACAAACACTTGTTTGTGTTGGAGGAAGGGAGAGCGAAGGGGTGGGAGGGGGTATGTGAGTGGTGAGGGGGGAGGTTATAGTCCAACTACATTTATTAAATGCAATACAGCCAAGACGTATACGCCCTTCACTGAAGGACATAATGCCAGAACAAACCACAAAAGCCCCGAAGATTGTTCACCATCGTCAGTGCCACAGTGATTGCATGTATTTATAACAAATCAAAGACTGATATTGTTAACCTTGAAATTGGCAATGAAGGATTCACAACGACCTCGACCTTGAAGGATATACGAACCAGTTTGAATGACGTCGTTTAAAAAAAAAGAAAAAAAAAGACCTTTGCCTTTTCAGTCAATTGATTTTGTTTGAACAACTTAGCGGTAGTGGTAACATTGTGGTCATACATAGATTTCCACCCCTTCTTCCTCTTCTATTTCTTGGTCTTCTTCTCCTTTGTCTGTGACTCTGACCTCGACTTCTCTTGGCGTCAGTGAAACAACCTTGACCCCTTGTGGAGTAAATAAGACGACCTCTCTGGTCGCTGACAGGATCTCAATCTCTTTTGGGGTAGGTGAGACGACGTTGACATCGATCTCGATTTCTCTTGGAGTCAACGATTCCAATTCAGCCTCTTTGGATGCTACTCCCACGCCCTCGACCTTGACTCCGAGACCTTGAGAGGTCGGCGAGGTTGATGTCAATCTTTTAGGCTGGCTAAGGTGACTTCCTCGGTGTGGCAGTTGCTGTAGTTGCTGTGGCTGAAGGTCATTGTAAACGTATGTTGGTCTCTTGGGCGACGACGAAAAGGACGGTGGCGGAGGCCGCAGTAGAAGCAGCAGAAGCAGGCCACCTTGAACTCCTTCCGGAATTTGGCTGAAACACAATGACACTCATGATGATAATGACAATCATGATGGTAATGACACTCATGATGATAATGACATTCATGATGATAATGACAATCATGATGATAACGACATTCATTATGATAATGACAATCATGATGATAATGACACTCATGATGATAATGACAATCAGGATGATAATGACACTCATAATGATAACAACATTCATGATGATAATGACACTCATGATGATAATGACAATCATGATGGTAATGACACTCATAATGATAACAACATTCATGATTATAATGACAATCATGATGATAATGACAATCATGATGGTAATGACATTCATGATGATAATGACATTCATGATGGTAATGACAATCATGATGATAATGACAATCATAATGATAATGACACTCATGATGATAATGACAATCATGATGATAATGACACTCATGATGATAATGACAATCATGATGGTAATGACACTCATGATGATAACGACATTCATTATGATAATGACAATCAGGATGATAATGACAATCATGATGATAATGACAATCAGGATGATAATGACAATCAGGATGATAATGACAATCAGGATGATAATGACAATCAGGATGATAATGACAATCAGGATGATAATGACAATCATGATGATAATGACAATCAGGATGATAATGACAATCAGGATGATGACAATCAGGATGATAATGACATTACGACGAAACTGTACTGGATGATGGATGACTCCATGAAATGTTTGGTGTTCCTATTGATGATTCGGCATCCTGCATTCCTTCATTAGACACACAATGATATTGGACACAAAGAGCGTCAACAGAAAGAAAACGTGGTAAGGGGAGTGACATGGAGAGAGTTAGGGATGGTAGCAAGTTTAGGCAGAAATCTGTGAATGCTTTCTAGTGAAAATTGAATCCATTTGACCATCCGCTTAAGTATTAATACAATTATAATTCAAATTAAAGTCGACAGCATAGTCATCATCATTACCATCAACATCATCACAGTAGCAGCAGCGGCATCCTCGTCTTTGTATCCCCACCCCTAATCTCTTTCGCTCCTCTTCTGTGTCTACTACTTTCTTCTTTTTCCTTCACTTCTACCCGCTTTGCCCAATCTTTTTTGTTGTTTAAATCACTAAACTAGGCCTACAAATCTAGCTCCTTAAATGTTCTTGACAAAAACGAAAGTGAGGTACCGCTCATAAAGTTGTAGATGACAGGGTTGAGGGCGCTGTTGAAATAGGGCAGCCAATGGGAAACTAGTGGCTGGATTTCGGCCCCGGGAAGGCCTTCAAAGTCGATTACGCCGAAATATCTGCAAAAAAAAACCAAACCAAATTTAAATAAACAAATAAAGAAAGAAAGACGAAAAGAAAGAAAGAAAGAGAAGATAAACGGGGGCGAATATTGCGACTTCGTATACCTAGATCAATACTTAGGGTTTTTGCAATGACGCCAAACTGTGTTGTGGAAGTGTGGGACGGTACCTGATAGCACTCCTTTTGTTGCTGCTTTGCTTTCCAATTTTATCTTTCAGTGGATTCATTCTGCTTCCATTGTCCTTGTGGCACATCAACTCCGCTGAGCCACATTGATGAGGTAAACGAGCCGGCAGCAGATAGCAAAGGCAATGACAATAAAATTGGAGAAAAAGAAACACAACATGAAATAAAATGAAATAAAATGAGTATGAACAGATTTAAATGAAGAAATGTTAAAAGTGTAAAAGGGTTATGCTCCCCATTGTCCTGGGTGGCGCTTCCACTGACCTCAGCACATTCATGGTGTGTACGGGCAGGTAGCAGACGGCAAAGACGATGACGATGGCGATGAGCATCTTGGCGGCTTTACGTCTGGACGCCAGCTGGTCCTCTGGCAGACGACTGGCTCTGGAGGCTCCGTTATTGCGGACGCCGTTCAGCATTGGACGCTGACCTATAAGCAGAGAGTTTGGGTCATTGAACATTTTGGGGGAAGAGGGTTGGGGCATGGAGATGGGCGGGTAGATGGGAGGGTGGAGGGCCGCAAGCCGATCATGTACTTATTGGGATTTGCCTATGCTTAGCTTTTAGCCCAGTAAGCTGAAATAGCACAACATTACTTTACACTGAACAATCCTATTCTATCCCGTAACTCGAAGGTCGTTGGGACAACACAGATGATCGTTTAACCAGCATACTCCATCTTTCTCTGTTTTCTGCAATCCTCATGGCTTCGCTCTGTCAAGCCAGTCCATTCTCGAATGTTGTCTTCCCACTTCTTATTCTGTCTCCCTCTTCTTCTGCCTTCTTGCACCGTGCCTTGCAGAGATGGTCTTTGCAAGGCCTGGTGCTCTGGTGATGTGGTCATACCATCGGAGTTTCCGTTTCTTCATCACCGTGAGCAGGCCATCGTGTTGTCCAATGGCTTGTGTGATGGTCTGTGGGACTTGGTCGTTGGTGATGTGCTGGGTATAGGAAATGCCCAACAATCGTCTGTCTCTTATTCCTAATCCTTCTTATGGAGCGTTTTTTCCAGCTCAAGAGCTGCTCAAGGCGCTAACCCATCCAGCCGCCCGAGGTGCTCACTTGCAACCTGTGGGCGCATGGTCTGACGCCCAGACGACTGAACACAATCCTGGACCACCGGTGATAGGGAGAAGGGACCTAGTGCGTGCTGGGTGTATTTGTGTAGCCGGCACTCGCCCGTCTAGGACATGAGCATCAGGATCTTAAGTCCATCCGATGGAATGCGTACGTGCTCAGACAATGCCTCGGTTTATAATCTAATCCCAAGGAATAATTTGAGGAGAGACAGACGAACAGAAAGAAAGAAAACAAGGACCTTGAAGGAAGGAAAAGAAGATGAAGCAATGTATAGCAGAAAAATAAAAGAAAGAAAGAAAGAAAGAAGAAACAAAGAAAACAGAACAAACATAGCCTGCTGTAATCAGATCACATTTGAATTCCCTCTGTTTATCAATTCCATTAACCAACAGTGCATCGCAAAAACAGTCTGACCTACAACCCGGAAGGTCAAAAAACATAAGATGGCCGACACGGCATGAAAAATAGACAGGCTTTTGGAAGCACACTCTGTGTCTGCAGGCTAAGAACTGCTTGGAAAGCTTGATGTATTACCTAGCCTTCACACACCGTCATCAGCAACTTCACAAACATGTTCTATTTTCTTCTTCTTCCTTGTTATTTTACACATTACTGCCACGATTTGTAATAATAATAATAATATTAATAACAACAACAACAAAAGTTATAATAATAATGATGATGATGATGATGATGATGATGATGATGATGATGATGATGATGATGATAAGAAGAAGAAATGAATGACACACGTAATGCATGCTTTACAACTCACGAGCTGTTTACCTTCAATATTTAAAACAACAACAACAACAGCAACACACACAGTGTCTCGTGCGTTAAGCGACTGTAGAATCTTGACAATACAACTGGGGCGCATACTTTTAAACCACTTCAAAGTTAAGCTGCTTTTGAGAAGAATTTTAAGCACTAATTTGGCTGGTGCGTTTCTGAAACCAGGGGAAATAATGAACGCTACACGCAACTCGTGCTTTTTTTATTTAGCTGTTGAACTGCAAACCGTCCTTTGAAGTATTAAAGCAAAACGACAGTCACATTCTTTCCACTTCACTCCAATGTATCTATCCAAATATCATTTGTGAAGATAGGGAGGTGTCACGGACCGGTTTTAGAGTTATTTGGGTCCGATGACTTTATATTATTGTTAGTCTGTTTCTTGTGAGAAGATATTGGCATTTTTTTTTATGAGAGCTAAATTCTGATTGGTTGAGTTGGTCACATGACAGTTCACTAATGTAGATTCAAAACTCTAGTAATTTTTTCCTTGATTATACTATAGACAAAGACTATAAATAACGGTATATAAGCTCTTTGCTATAGATTGGTTGTCCTGGACTCCTGGCAGCTGTGTCTGCAGGTATATATTGTTTATTATTTGAAATTTTGCATTATAAACGTAATAATTTTATTAAATGATGAGAGTGTATTTGTTATGTAATAAAATTAATACTAAATAATATTAATATTAGTGTGAAGGATGGAGTGAGGAGGAGACGAACATGGTGGTTCACTGTAATATTTTAGTAACGAATTGAATTCGGATAATTATTTCATTTGAAGTTGAAACTTCAATTGCAATGTAAAGTATTAAGTTTATTAGTATGAATAAAATTAATTGGTGTCATTGATGTAATAATCAGTGGTCAAATTATTATTTGTAGAATGTGTGTTTACGTTGTGAACTATATTCGATATGGATGAAATTGGAATTGTTTTGCTGCACTGGTCCCGTCCTAGAGAGACAGAGGTATGTGTAATGGTTCAAGGGACGTTTGTGTATCTGGAAACTTAGTTGTCGTTAACTCCTTTGTCGGCAGCACTGGTCCCGTCCTAGAGAGACAGAGGTATGTGTAATGGTTCAAGGGACGTTTGTGTATCTGGAAACTTAGTTGTCGTTAACTCCTTTGTCGGCAGATGTCTCTTGCTGTGGGAGCCTGAAGAATAAGCGCAGATAAAGATGAAGAAAATAAAGAGGACGGAGAAGCAGACGAAGAAGAAGCGGACGATGAGCAGAAAGAAGAGGAGGACGAGAAGGGAGGCTGAGGAGGAGAATGAGATTGAGGAGCAGAGAAAGAATACGGCGTGGGCAGAGAAGAGACTAGAGATTGAACATAACTACAGTGTGACTGTATAAAACGTTGGTTTCTCTCTCTGGCGACGGTGACTGGGAGTTGTGTGTATTTGTTGTGTATAGTTATTCTTTCATCGGATTTCTTCTGCGATATGACGTAAGTAGTAAAAAAAATTTATTTATTCCATTTGATTCTTGTTGAGTCTGTACTTGTGCTATTTTGTTGACCTATGTTTATGACTTAATAGGGGGGGTGACAACGTAGTTTATTGTTACGAGTTAGAGAAGTTGTGAGACGGGAGAACACGCAGATTCACGCCTACACGCACACCAATTCTGAGATACCACTTTTCGTTACAGGGGAAAACCAGAGTAACCGGAGAAAATCCTTTGTGACCTGAATTGTCTTGTATCTAAGTCACATAAGTTCGCCCTTTGCGTGAATCGAACCCGCTACCTTTTGGCATAGGAAACCCGGCGACTAACCAACTGTTCCATTAGGCCACTTCATGTTTTTCCTTAATTAAAAAAAAAACACTTCACATAACTAAAGCACTCTTCAATTGTTTATCATTATCATTGACACAATCCTTAATTGTCAAACAAAAACAAACAAATCGCCGACGGAATGCACGAGCGTCACTCATTCAGCTCTTAAGCTTGAGTGTTCCCCAAAAATTAACCGTGGTTGCCAAAAATACATCTCTTGGTCGCAGGCCTTTAAGTGCTGGTAGCAGAGCTCTAGGTCTGAGAAATGACCTCAGGACGTGAAGCAGACAAAAAGGAAGACAGACGAGGCGAAAACGCAGAAAGATGGTAAAATGGAAGAGTGACGTGGAAGAGAGCGATCGACGAAAGCGCACAGAAGAAGCCAAGTGCAGACAAATCTTGCCCAGACAGCGGGAAACAAGCAGTGCCGAGCTGTTCGGGGTCCTAGCTGTGATATACCGTTTAGACTGACGAAGACTGACAGCCAAACATGCACACAAGTGCATGAGGAGAATCTGAACAGGGTTCCTGGACATGATTGGCCTCCAAAGAAGTCAAGCGCCTTGCGTAGGTAAGCACTGTACTAGCGTGGACAATATACATTCTGTGGGAAATAAACAATATGGAAACTACTAAGCACTAGTGAATTTGATTTGTTTCGGGACTTGTTAAAATATTGTCTATCCTACGTAGATCTGACAGTAAGGCATGCGTGATGAGAATTGTACTGTGGTAAGGGAATTTAGTAGTTTACCAGTGAAAAGAGTGTTCTATACTATAGAACAGACGGGGACTTTTTTGTTATTGCCAAAGCGAATTCTACACCAAAAGGGATATTTTTGTTATTGCCAAAGCGTATTCTGTGCAAGAAGGGATATCTTTTTGTTAATGCCAAAGCGACTACAGGGAAGGGGGGGGGGAGGGGGAGGAAGACACACGACTGGTCACTGAGAGAAGCTATTCTAATAATGGTGCCGTGGTAGCCCAGTGAGGAAGTGGCGGCTAAACAACAACGGCTGGTCGAACAGAGGAAGCTCTAGACAGAGAGAGACAAAGACAGAGAGACAGAGAGAGACAAAGACAGAGAGACAGAGAGAGACAAAGACAAAGAGACAGAGAGAGAGACAAAGACAGAGAGCGCTAACACGACGACAGCGATTTGTATCGCCTAGCATACCGACAGCATGATCCTGATGTACAACAGCGCAGTGCCCCCGCTCTTTCGTTTTGGATGAGAGTATAAACCGAGGTCTAGTCTGTGCACGCATGCATTTCCTTGCACGGATTTAAAAGCTAGCTCCTGACGCTCATGGGTCCTAGAAAAACGGGTGCGTGATACAAAACAACAAGAACAACAACAACAATAACATTCTATGCCAGCATTATTTTCTATTCTCCATCGATCTGGTGGCACTACTCTGCGGCTGCAGCTAGCTTTTACGTGACCCGTGAAATTTACGTGATACACATACACAACACAGACCTTAAGTACATATATACTCATACATTTTACGAGACCGCACCTTTTTTTGCTGAGTTTTTGATGATTCATTATTTTTGTCCTTCCACACACAACTTATAAAACATGCATATCAATGGAATGAATGACGCCAATGGCTTAATGCATGCACATATATTGATTGTACAAAATATTATTTGTTACTTCTTTATCTCCATATACAAATAACACTTTACTTACTTTTCTTGACATCCATTCTAGACACAAATAACAATATAAATCTACTTACAGTATATAATCTCAGTTTTAAAGATGAAGATAAATGAGTTGTTGACTTCAGACAGTCAGGTCTATACGTCTTGATCACTCGTGGACTAGTCCTTTATTGTAGCTCTTCAGTAGGTATAGCATCCTCTATACTGTCAGTATAAAACCCATGTCTTTCGATTGAGAGTATAAACCGAGGTATAGTCCGTGTCGCATACATTCCATCATAACGGACTTTAAAGATCCTGACGCTCATGTCCTAGACGGGTGAGTGCCGGTGACAAGAACACACCCAGTATGCACCTAAGTCCTTGTCCCCCATCCCTGGCTGCCCTGGATTGTGCTCAGTTGTCTGGAGCGTTATTACAATGCGCCCAAAGGCTGCAAGTTGGCGCCACGGGCGGCTTGAGTTAGATCCTTTATCGGCCAGCGCCTTGAGTCGTCAAGTACGGCGAGATATGTGCGCTATAAAAATCCTCGATAATAATAATAATAATAATAATAATAATAATAATAATAATAATAATAATAATGTCTATTGCACTGCACCTACGGAATTTTCTTCTAAATGAAAGTTCTTTTATTACTATTAGACATAAGATTCTCAAAAATGTTATTTGTAGATTACTGCAGTGGCAGAGAGTCTTTTATGTGACACAGATTAAACTATTCAGTGATCCTTCATAAAGTTATTCACATCGTTGTGATCATACATATAGGCTTAATTTCATCATGATAAGTTCAACATTCAGAAGGATGTCCTCGAATAATGTCCATTCCGGTGATCCATAATGGAATGATGATTATATACAAATAAAAATAAAATGAAACTGGAACTAAGACCAAAACTAAAACTAAAACACCTGAAACATATGATAAACACGGAAATGATAGCGAGACGCCGCCATATTCACGCGATGACGTCATTGCTATGCAGAAATCCCGACTTTCATCCGCATGTGTGAAAAGTAAGTTTATTATCCAAAATCTAAATCCAAACACCAACCCAATCCAAATCCAGTCCTAATATTAAAAGCGCCCATTGTTGATTTACTTCTCTCATGGACCAGTTTGCAGCAGGAGCAGTTGTATTGTGGAATCCCAAACAGCGGGTTTTGGGGAGGCATGGTGTGGGTGCGAAGCAAAAGGCACACGACCTAACGTGACTACTGTGCAAACAGTTGCGCATACTGTAGAAGAAGTAGGCCTACTCTTTCTAGTGATGATGCCATAAGCAACTTTTGTGGATTGATAACCGGAAAGCTGAATGCTAGCTGACTGTGGCATACGTGCGGGCTTCAGGAAAATTCAAATTGCACCCAAAAACAAAGTTGAGGGTTGGAGTGGTGGTGGAGTGGGAGTGGGTGTGGTGTGGGAGTGGGTGTGTGGTGAGATTATTATTATTATTATTATTATTATTATTATTATTATTATTATTATTATTATTATTATTATTATTATTGAGGATTTTTATAGCGCACTTATCTCGCCGTACTTGACCAGACTCTATGCGCTGGCCGATACAGGATCTAACTCTAACCGCCCGAGACGCCCACCCGCAGCCTTTGGGCGCATGGTCTGACGCCCGGACAACTGAGCACTATATCCTTGCCAGCCAGGGATGGGGGAGAAGGACCAAGTAAATGCTGGGTGTGTTCTTGTTACCGGCACTCACCCGTCTAGGACATGAGCGTCAGGATCTTTAAAGTCCGTTATGATGGAATGTATGCGACACACAGACTAGACCTCGGTTTATGCTCTCATCCGAAGGAGTAGGAAACGGGAGTAAAGTGTCTTTCCCAAGGACACAACACAATGGCCCGGACAGGGCTCGAACCTGGGACTTTCAGATCCGCAAGCCAAAGCACTACCATTAGACCACCGTGAGATGGGAAGGCATAATGGCGGAAGCAAGGTATTGTGATATTACCTAAAGTAATGATTGTACAGTACGTAAGCTGTCTACAGCACAATTCCACATGTACAGTACGTAAGCTGTCTACAGCACAATTCCACATGTACAGTACGTAAGCTGTCTACAGCACAATTCCACATGTACAGTACGTAAGCTGTCTACAGCACAATTCCACATGTACAGTACGTAAGCTGTCTACAGCACAATTTCACAAATCACTGGTAGCAGAAGAGGAAAAAGGGCTTTTGTGTTATTGCCCTAGGGTATGCATCCCCCATTTGCGGTCAGTTCAAAATTGCGGACACCTACGCTTTCCAGACAACAGATTGATGACGAATCCTTTTTTTCAAACAACTAGCCTATGCGGATCGACCTACTTTTTGCAGTTTTCCAGGTTCATGGCAATATATATTTTAGCTATATTTTATGTTAGCTATCAGTTTTCCAGGTTTATGGCAATATATATTTCAGCTATCAGTTTTTTTTATACTCTGGTTCACCGGTTAACATCGTCAAAGTTACGGGTAACTTATTTTTGGCCAGGCGTCTTTGCGCATGCGCCAAGTCAAGCCGGGCCGGCCTTTTCACGATTTTCTTAGGCGTCGTAACCCTAACCTTAACCCGAACCCTTACTAAGACTACGATAGCACTGTGCGCATGCGTCGAATTTTGTCAAGTCAAGTCAAAAGCGCTTTATTCCATAAAACCCCATGGGGCACGTGGATACAACTAAAAGAACAAAAATGCGTCGACCTTTCAGATATCTCCCAGTTGCTCCCAGTCTAAATAAGATACTAGGAACTTTGACGATGTCACAACGGGTTTTTGTGGACTGTAATCCGAAACTTCTACGTCGTAGTTTAGGACCTGATTTGTTCTCAGCAATTAAGGCAGGACAATGACAGCCGGGCCGCAATTGCTAACACCCCGTCCGCAATTGCTAACACCCCGTCCGCAATTGCTAACACCCCGTCCGCAATTGCTAACACCCCGTCTGCAATTGCTAACACCCCGTCCGCAATTGCTAACACCCCGTCCGCCATTGCCAACCTGCCCTCTTTGTTCCTTCATATCCATGTTTTAAGTGAAAGGCCGCTAACTTTAAAGGCATCTGGACAAGTAGAAAAGTGCCTGATGGTTGACAACATCAATCATGTGGGAAGTTGCTATCGAGTACTGTACACCCAAAGTAGGACGTAGGCTATCTGCAATTGGGGATGCCTACCTCAGAGGATATTATCTAACAGGGGTTAGGTCAAAGATGTTATCATTAACTCCAATTCCATCTCTTTTGGCACCACAAATTGCTTCCCGTGTTTTAATCCAAAAGTGTTTGTCTTCACTTATTGTACGGTTACTACCAAAAAAGCTAACCAGCTGACAATAAAACACACATGTGACTTGCGGAATAGAATTGAAGCAGTACTATGAGAATTGTGGAATCTCTGGGGGCGGGTTTGGGGGATCGGAGAATGGGTGGGTGGGTAGGATAGGAGTGGGATGGATGGAAGGAGCGGGATGGGGGATTTGGGGTTGGGAGTTGGGTTGAAAGGCAAAAGATTTACTGCGGAAAGAATACTCTATACCGTGGAAAAGGCGATATTTTCCAATGACGCAAATGATTATTTATTTCATTTATCTATTTACTCAATCTCCAATGATGCAAATGATTATTTATTTCATGTATCTATTTACTCAATCTCCAAAGATGCAAATGATTATTTATTTCATGTATCTATTTACTCAATCTCCAATGATGCAAATGATTATTTATTTCATGTATCTATTTACTCAATCTCCAAAGATGCAAATGATTATTTATTTCATGTATCTATTTACTCAATCTCCAATGATGCAAATGATTATTTATTTCATGTATCTATTTACTCAATCTCCAATGATGCAAATGATTATTTATTTCATGTATCTATTTACTCAATCTTATATAGCGCTCTTCCAGCTCCTGAGCTGCTCAAGGCATTGGTCGATACAGGATTTAACCCAAGCAGCCCGAGGCGCCCACCTGCCATCTTTGGGCGCATAGTCTGACGCCCAGACAACTGAGCACAATTCTGGGCGACTGGGGACGAGGAGAAGGGACCTAGTGCGTGCTGGGTGTATTTGTGTAGCGGGCATCCACCCGTCTGTGACATGAGCGTCAGGATCTTTAAAGTCCGTGCGATGGACTGCGTGCGAGCAAAGCCTGAACCTCGG
Source organism: Oncomelania hupensis (assembly GCA_036898135.1). NCBI lineage: Eukaryota > Metazoa > Mollusca > Gastropoda > Littorinimorpha > Pomatiopsidae > Oncomelania > Oncomelania hupensis. The sequence continues at coordinate 419,443 of CM072516.1, forward strand.
TTTATACTCTCATCCCAAGGAGTATTATAGGTATATACAACCATATAAAGCCGAGTACCCTCTGACAGTGAGACATAAAGCCTTGCATGAGGAGAATGGTCGACAGAACTGCAGTTATCCGAACCGTGGCGCTCGCTACGTGTAACGAAAAGGGGTAATTAAGAATTTGCGTATATGCATGCGTGAAATCTGCGTGTTCTCCCTTCTCACAACTTCTCTAACTCGTAACAATAAACTACGTTGTCATCCTCTATCACCACCTCTATTAAACCATGAACATAAATCAACAAAATAGCACAAATACAGAATCAACAAGAATCAAAAGGGGATAAATACAATTGTTTAACGTCATTTCGCAGAATAAATCCTTGGAAAGAATAAATCTCTATACAGCACTAACAAATAACACATACTTCCCAGTCCACCGTCGTCCCACAGAGAGCGGAAACCAAAGTTGTAAATAGTCACACCAGTTATGTTCCATTCTGTAGTCTGTTCTCTTTTTTTTTTTGGCTAAAATGCCCCCTGGGCTATGAGCCTTGTTTCATGATTTAATTATATGTGATTTTGTTAATAAAAGGACAAAGTTCCAAAGTTCCAAAAGTTAGACTACGCCATCTTCTGCCTCTGCCTACGCCATCTTCTGTCTCTGCCTACGCCATCTTCTGTCTCTGTTTCCTCAATCGCGCTCTCCTTCTCCTTCCGCCTTCTCGGTCTCCCCTCTTCTTCTCTGCTCCTCTTCGCCTCAGCCTCCCTTCTCTCCTCCTCGTCCGCCTCTAGCTCTACTTCCTCCTCCTCGTCCTCCCTTCCGCCGTCTTCTTCTTCTTCACCTTCTGTGTTCTATTTTCGTACTACGGCGTTCTCGTCTTCAGCGTCCTCTTAATTTTTTCTCTTATTATTTCCTTCTTCTTTTCCTTTTCCTTCTTCTTCTGCTGCTGCTGCTTCATCCTCCTGCTTTTTCCTCTCATTTCTTCTTCTTCTCTCTTCTGCTTCTTCTTCTCCTTTTTGAGGCCCCCGTGGCAAAAGACTTCTGCAGACAAAGGAGTTAACCACAACTAAGTTTCTAGATAAATAAACTTTCTTTGGACCATTACATATACCTCTCTCTGTGTGACGGGACCAGTCCAGCAATACAAATTCCAATTTCATCCATATCAAATATAGTTCACAACATAAGCACAAACTCTACAAATAATTATAACAACTGATTATTATGTCAATGACAGCAATTAATTTCATTCATGCAAATAAACTTAATACTATCAACTTCAGATCAAATAATGATCCCAATTCAATTGGTTATTCAAAAATTACAGTAAACCACCATGTTCATCTCCTCCCCACTCCATCCTTCACACTAATATCAATATTATTTATTATTAATTTTATTACATAACAAATACTATATCATCATTTAATAATACCATTACATTTATAATACAACATTTCAAATAATAAATAATATATACCTGCAGACACAGTAAGGCGTTGATGTAGCGATGCTATTGTCTGGGCTGCTCGCTGCAGTTTCTTCAGGGTGGCATTGAACTTCTCGAAGAGCCCGTTGCACATTGGATGGTAGGATGTCGTAGTCAAATGCCGGATGCTCAGCAGTCTGTTGACTTCCTTCATGCAGTCAGAGACGAACTGCGTCCCGAGATCTGTCAGGATTTCTTCGGGTACTCCAAGTCCGCTGAACATGTCCACCAGCGCCTCTGCCACAGTTTTAGTGTCAATCTTCTTCAGAGGCACTGCTTCCGGGTACCGAGTTGCATAGTCCACTAAGGTCAGTACCCATCGATGGCCTTCTTCACTCGGAGGTCTTATTTCGCCGATTAAGTCCAAGGCCACCCTCTTGAAAGGTCGATCGATCAGAGGCATCCTATGCATAGGCACTTTGGGTCCCTTCCTCTAGGTATGGTCTTCTGGAAAATGTCACATGATTGACAAAAACGGCTAACGTCCGCATGAAGTCCTGGCCAGTAGAACACCGCTTGGATTCTGTCCGACGTCTTCTTGACGCCCATGTGACCTCCCATGATGGAGTCATGAGCTACGTCCATCACCTGGCGCCTTAGGGTTAGCGGTACCAAGACTTGAGGTAGTGGTTTCCCTCCGTTGACCCTCGGATGCTGGAAGATTCTGTACAGGATCTTGGCCTTCATCTCGAAATAGACCGTACCACTGCCCTTGGTCACGTGGTCTTTGCGGTTCCTGTACTTGGTTAGAGTACTATCAGCTTCCTGGAGCTGGATCAGCTTATCTCTGTCCACGATGGCGGCTTTGGAGCTGTCGGCGACATTCAGTGGCGTAGACGTCTTGTCCTTCTTGGCCTGGGCCCTGGTAGTGACAGAACCAACGATCTCTGGTCGGCAGGGCTGAGCCGGAGTAGCCACATTATACCGTAGCAGCTCTGTAATGTCTCCATCGGGAAAGGCAATGGATCATCCTCCGCAACCTCGACGTGTTGGATGGAAGCAGGACTCCACTCTGGATCGGGGTCGTCGGGTCGTCTCGCGCCGTCGATATTCCCGATCATCAAATCGTACAGCGGCTTCTTCGGGCAAACCGCTTCTACTTCACCTTTGTAGAAAGGGGTGCTGACTTGAATCTTCGCAACTGGCGCTTTCACACATTTGCTGTCGGCCATGAGTGTCCATTTAGAATCGCCAGTGAACTGTTCTTTAACGATTAGGTCTTCTCTGACGATGACCCCACTGCAGCCTGAGTCTCTTAAGACCGTTACTTCGTGATTTCCGACGCGTCCCTTGGAAACGGGCATGTTCTGGACGGTCACAGCTGCGCTGGCGACGACGGGGATGGATTTCCCGTTGGCAAGGAGAAGTTGGCCATCGGTCATGCACTCTTGCACGTCCGCAGGAGTAGCTGTGCGCTCGGTCTCACTCGGAAGAATGACGCTCCCGCCCCACACTTGATGGTCAGAGCTACTACAGTATTTCTCTTTTAACGTCACTACCGTTTAAGGTCACAACGCGGATAAGATCAATCAGGTTGTTGGTCCCGGCCAAACATCTTCTTTGTACCATTTAGAATTCCTCGCTTAGCGTCACCTCGCATAAGGGAAAACATCGGATAACCTCAACCCCGTTTTGGTTCCCAAATGGAGGAGACTGTTGCTTAAGAGAAATTGATGTCACAGATGACGTCATTTATGAGGTCACTTCCTGTTTTGAGATGATGTCATATATTCCTTATGATGTCATTTCCTGTTCACAGCTGTGCTGGTAAGTCTGTCACGTGCGTACGCGTCAATGTGTTTGTGTGTGTGTGAGAGAGTGTGTGTATGTGTATGCATGCATGCATCCGTTCGTTTGAGTGTGTGCTTATACATCATACACACGCACAAAAAATACATATAAAGTAATGCATACATGCATACGCGCGCACCAACGTGCACACATGTACACACACACACACGCACACACACCCACACACGCCCACACACACACTGTCACACGACACAAAAATTTAGCACCTCGTATAAGATCAAGTTTTTTAATAATAATAATAATAACGGATTTTTATATAGCGGGTACTCCAGCCTATGACCAGACTCACCACGCTTTACATAGTCATTACATATAAGTACATGCACTCGATAAAACATCGCTTTCGCTACAATACACCAAAAGACAAAACAGTAAGGGTACAAATTATTTACACTTATGTACACAAATTACAATTTACAACTATGTACACAAATGACAGAAAAGACAAATAGAATAGCAAAATCATATTCACAGCTATTTATATGCCCGGTTAGGCCCAGGAGGAAAAACAGTATAAATATGTACAGCCGTGTATACACTTACGGATCAGACAGAGACAAAGAGGAGAGAATGGCAGCGGGATACAGATCATTCTGAATAGTGAAGTTTGAAGAGAATTTTTTACTGGTAGTTGATCTTATCAGAGGACTGTTTAGGGTGCCCCTCGGATAAGATCAAACAAATATTTGGTCCTGAGGGGGGGGGGGGGGGGTCACCTTAAGAGAGGAGTACTGTAGTTTGCCGTCGATTGAAGAAACGCCTCTGTCGGTTGTCCGCCGCTGCTTTGTCCATATTGCTCTGCTGTCCGCTACTTTTATTTTGAGGACAGTTAGCAGTTCTGTGGTCTGTGGCGTTACAGGTGAAACAGCCTCTTGGATGCCCTTGCCTGGAGGGTGGGGTGGAGTCCGTCTGTCTCTGGCTCTTCTGACTCTTCTGGATCTGGTTCCCATGGTTTCCAGTCTTCTGAAAATGTTTCGTCGCCTTGGTTGGCCCCAGCGTCTTCCCGTGATCGATGAGGTATCTTTCAGCAGCCTCAGTCACATCTTTAAGCGTCTGCAGCTTTTGTAATTCGAAGTGGGACGCGAGGTTCTTAGGGCAGGCGTTGAGTAATTGCTCCCTCACGATCAGATCATGGAGACTCGTAAATCTTTCCTTTGCCTGATAATTCCACCCACTTGTGTAGATATGACGACAGGCGCTCCACAAACTGCTTTGGCGTCTTGTCTGACAAAGGCCGGCTTTCACGAAAGCGTTAACGGTAGCCCTTCTCTGTAAAGTTGTAGGAATGCAATAGGGCTTCTTTCAAGATGTTGTAGTCTTTGGCGTCAGTGTTCGACAGTCTGGTGTAGACGTCGAGCGCCTTCCCCGTCAGTAGTGCACTGAGTATGATCACCTAGTCTTGACGTTGCCATTTAGCGCTTTCGGCGAACCTTTCGAACCTCGCCAGATAGCTGTCGATCTGGTCCTTCTCGTAGACGAAACGCTGGTAATTTTGGAGCCTTGTGGTCACTGATAACATGTGGCGCATGCTGATTATTTTGGATACGCGCCAACTCTAGCTGGTGCTGACGCTCAGCCTCTAATCGTCTCTCTTCCATCTCGTCACGCCGACGCTGTTTTTCTTTTTCTTCACGCCTGCACTGATCTTCTCTTTCTTGACGCCACTCTTCTAATTCTAGTTCTTCTCGGCGACGCTGCTCTTCTCTTTCTTCTCTGCAACGTTGCTCTTCTCTCTCTTGACGTTGCTGTTTATTCTCTTTCTTCTCGCAATATTCTCTCCTGGGACTTGACGTACTCCGTCAGCTGTTTGCCTTTTAGATTCAGTTCAAGTTCTTTCTGCCAGAAGTCAAGCACCTTGCTGCTTTTTTGGAAAGTTCTTGACTATGCTGCACCTTTCTAGACTGTTCTATAACAGCACGCTTTCTGCAGTAGCGCTGATGCTTGTCACTAGTCGCCTTCGCTGACGCAGACCCCGCTGTCCTCGTCGTGTGCGACGCTGCACCACGCTGGTGTCGATGTATACGCTCCTGTGCTGAAGTAGACGCGACGTCCGCTCGTCGCTCTCTGTAAAACTGGCGATGTAGCTCCTAGACTGTCCCTCGACGTAGTCTTGCGGCAGCCACGTAGTCCCTGTCTGTTGTTCGCTCACGAAGCAACTCTTTGGCGACTACACGCCCTTGCAATCAACCCGAATCTATCGGGGATGTAGTCCCAGTATGTTGGTCCCTCCCGACGCAACTCGTTGGTGGATACCCTCGATGACTGCCTCTGATAACGTTGACTCGCTTGTTGTAGCAGCTGAACCCTTGGCTATGGCGTAGATCCAGGCTTGGCCCCCAAAATGTTACACTGTTGTTGTTTTTTTATGAGTAGTTGATTCAGCCACGATGCTTGAATCCTGATAAGTGTAACTCAGATTCGTTTATCCATGCAACCTGTTCACTCAGCAACAAGGCAGGAGTCGTCGTATGAAGTTTTCCAACTTTATTCAGCGTACAGTACATCAACAACTGAATACAATCGCTCAATCGCTTTTTTGACTTTTTCAACTTTTTTCAACCCTCTTTGAAACAGTGCGGCACTTATACAGCCAGCGTGACGCAATTATAGGCAATCAGAATAAAATTCGTCACGGAACTATGCATTGTCTTACGTCATATAACTTTATTTAGGTTAGAAGAATCTCGTAGCTACCACTAGATTTATCTAAATGCTTCGATCGATTGTAAACAAGTGATTCTAGAAAATTCTCCAATAATATCGACCAACGAAAATTATCAAAATTATACTAAGTTTCTTCTAACAACAACGCAAAATCAAATCAAAAGTAAATACACTCTGTTATTGAATGCTTTGCAAAACAAAACAATCGGATCTATCGTGCGCGTCTCAAACGTAACATTACAACGTAACAACATAGTACATCACCAAAAAAACCACAAATTTTCTATACTCATTCTGCCCCGTGTCGTCTCTACAGTGGGTTAAAGGATCAGCCATTCCGGCAATGCAGAGAACGGACTATAATAGCTGAGGGGTCGAATCAGTGCTAGATAGCGCCTCATCTGGCGCTGCAGGAGAACATAGATTCAAATCTCGATGCTAATAGAGATTGAAGAGTACGTTGGTTGACTTCTCTTCCTGTCGCGGCAGCGGCATGCTAAAGAACTCATCAACGGACCATTTTGATAGATTTTACCTACAATTCCCTTATTCCCCAAAGTAATAACATCTACTAATGATTATGACCAAGGATCTATCAATAAACGCCGGTGCGTTATTCGCCCAAAGAGTAACATCTACTAATGATTATGACCAAGGTTCTATCAAGGTGTAACATCTACAGTACTGTTGATTATGATCAAGGTTCTATCAAGGTGTAACATCTACAGTACTGTTGATTATGACCAAGGTTCTATCAAGGTGTAACATCTACAGTACTGTTGATTATGATCAAGGTTCTATCAAGGTGTAACATCTACAGTACTGTTGATTATGACCAAAGTTCTATCAAGGTGTAACATCTACAGTACTGTTGATTATGACCAAGGTTCTATCAAGGTGTAACATCTACAGTACTGTTGATTATGACCAAGGTTCTATCAATACACTCCGTCCCCAAGGTGTAACATCTACTAAGGATTATGACCAAGGATCTATGAATGCACTCCGTCCCCAAGGTGTAACATCTACAGTACTGATGATTGTGACCAAGGTGTAACATCTACAGTACTGATGATTATGACCAAGGTGTAACATCTACAGTACTGATGATGATGACCAAGGTGTAACATCTACAGGTGTAACACCTACAGTACTGATGATGATGACCAAGGTGTAACATCTACAGGTGTAACATCTACAGGTGTAACATCTACAGTACTGATGATGATGACCAAGGTGTAACATCTACAGTACTGATGATGATGACCAAGGTGTAACATCTACAGGTGTAACATCTCCAGTACTGATGATGATGACCAAGGTGTAACATCTACAGTACTGATGATTATGACCAAGGTGTAACATCTACAGTACTGATGATGATGACCAAGGTGTAACATCTACAGGTGTAACATCTACAGTACTGATGATGATGACCAAGGTGTAACATCTCCAGTACTGATGATGATGACCAAGGTGTAACATCTACAGGTGTAACATCTCCAGTACTGATGATGATGACCAAGGTGTAACATCTACAGTACTGATGATTATGACCAAGGTGTAACATCTACAGTACTGATGATGATGACCAAGGTGTAACATCTACAGGTGTAACATCTCCAGTACTGATGATGATGACCAAGGTGTAACATCTACAGGTGTAACATCTACAGGTGTAACACCTCCAGTACTGATGATGATGACCAAGGTTCTATCAAGGTGTAACATCGCCGGTACTGATGATGATGAATACCAAGGTGTAACATCTACAGGTGTAACACCTACAGTACTGATGATGATGACCAAGGTGTAACATCTACAGGTGTAACATCTACAGGTGTAACACCTACAGTACTGATGATGATGGCCAAGGTGTAACATCTACAGGTGTAACATCTACAGGTGTAACACCTACAGTACTGATGATGATGATGACCAAGGTGTAACATCTACAGGTGTAACATCTACAGGTGTAACACCTACAGTACTGATGATGATGATGACCAAGGTGTAACATCTACAGGTGTAACATCTACAGGTGTAACACCTACAGTACTGATGATGATGATGACCAAGGTGTAACATCTACAGGTGTAACATCTCCAGTACTGATGATGATGACCAAGGTGTAACATCTACAGGTGTAACACTGTTACACTCGGTTTGATGTTGGTGTTTTCTATCAGTATCTGATTCAGCCCCAATGCTGAATTCCTGATAGGGTGTAACTCAGATTCGTTTATCCACGCAGCCCGCTCAAGCAGCATACAAGTCACAAAGTCGACGTATGAAGTTTTCCACTTTTATTCAGCACACATCAACAACTGCATACAATCGCTCAATCGTCTTTCCACTCTCAAATTTACTTTCCAACTTCACTATCAACAACAACTTCACAAAACACACGGAGCATCCAATATATTTTTTTTTTCTCCTTCGGGATGACGACAGGTTGTTCTAGAAAATGACGCATTACAACCAACCAATCAGAATTAAAGATCGTCATCACTGACTTACGTCATACTTCTCTCTTCCTGCCAAAAGAATGTTCTCCATTATCTACGACCATCAAGAAACTTCGATCGATAGTAAACAAACAGATCCAGAAACTTCTCCAGTAATATCGACTAACGCAAATTATCAACGTTATACAAAGCCTCTCCTAACAACAATGCAAACTCAAATCAAAGGTAAATAAACTCCATTATTGAATACTTTGCAAAACGAAACGATTAGATCTATCGTGCGCGCTTCCGACGTACTACCATTCGCGTTTCAACGTAACATAACCCCCCACTCAAGAAGAAATTTACCCAATTTCTTTCAACAACGTTGAAACGTAATGCACAAACAAAGTTCAGAATTAAAACTTATTTCAGACTGTCTGGACACTATCAATGTTCTCAGCTCATTCACACAGAGTCAATGGTTTTCATCTTCAAATCTGTCTGCATATTGTCAATGTTCACAGTTTATCTACACGGTCAATGTTTTTTACTCACACACTCTGCTGAGGAAGTCCGCACCAACATTGTCTGATCCTTTGATAGATTCTACTCGCATGTTAAAGTTCTGCAAGTACATAGCCCATCTCATGATGCGACTGTTCACAAACTTGGCAGAGTTCAAGTAAGTTAACGGCTTATGATCAGTCTGCAGCACGAACTTCACTCCTTGAAGGTACAGTTCGAACTTCCGGATTCCCCATATGATGGCAAGGCACTCTTTCTCCATGGTCGAGTAATTTTTCTCAGCCCTGGACAGCTTCTTGCTGGCGTAACTGACCGGAAATAGTTTCCCTTCGTGTTCTTGCATCAGTATGGCGCCGATGCCTTCGTCCGCTGCGTCTGTTCTTAAGACGAATTCCTTAGAAGTATCGGGCAGTCGTAGCACCGGATCCTTCGAAAGGAGGTCGCGCACAGTCTGGTATGCCTTCTCCTGAGACGGTCCCCACTGCACTTGGTTTGGACAACCTTTCCGCACCAGGTCCGACAAGGGTGCTGTGATGGCGGAGTAGTTTGGTACAAACTCCCTGTAATATCCAGCCAACCCCAGGAAAGATCGCACCTGCTTCTTGGTTTGGGGACGTGGAGCGTTCAGAATCTTGGTGACGTTTTCTAGTAGAAGCCCCTTTTGTCCTTCTTTCAGCGAATGGCCGATAAAGTCTACGTTGTCAGTTCCCAGAATGCACTTACTGGGTCTCACGGTCAGGTTGGCTTCTGTGAGACGGTGAAACAGCTCCCTCAAGGTCTGCAGATGCTCTTCCCAGGTGCGGGTGTGGACTAGCAGGTCGTCCCAGTAACACACGACGTTGTCCATCTCTTTGAGCATCTTCCTCATTCCTCTCTTCAGGGTAGCTCCGCTGTTGACCATGCCAAAGGGCATCCTTAGGCACTCGTACGTCCCATCAGGAGTTATGAAAGCAGTCTTTAGTATGTCCTGTTGACGCACGGGGACTTGCGAATAACCCTTGCTGAGGTCAATCTTCGAGAATATTTTACTCCCCGATAGTTGGCGGAAGAGGTCTGCTGCGGTAGGCATCGGCTCAGGGTCGAAGACGGTGATCTTATTAACCTTCCTGTAGTCGATGCATACTCGGTCGCTCCCGTCCTTCTTTTTCACGACCACGACAGGGGACGCGTAGGGGGAACTGGACTCCCTGATGATGCCCATCTTCAGCATCTCATCGATGTCTTTCTTCAAGGATTCACGGGCCTTGAAAGGGATCGGGAAGGGCTTGGATCGAACAGGGATATTCGAAGTGAGGTGGACTTCGTGTTCGACCAAAGTTGTAGAGCCAGGGACATCGCTGAAGTTGTGGGGAAACTCGCCCATAAGGTCCTTGAGCTCCATCTTTTGACCTTCCGTCAAGCTTGGTCCTAGCTTAACATCATCGATGCCTTCTTTGCTGTGGAAGTCTCCCAGTTCCAACAGTTCTTCGCTGTCAAAGCTGTCGTCGGTCACAGCTGCTGTGGCTGCGTGCACAGTTTCTGATGGCCTTTCCACGTACAGCTTAAGGAGGTTGGCGTGGTATATCTTGGAATGCTGGCCGACCTTCACCTTGTAGTCGTTGATTCCCACCACGGTCTCCACTTCGTACGGGCCTTTCCACTGCATCAGCAACTTATTGTGATCAGTAGGTAGCAGCACCAGCACTTTGTTGCCAGGTTTAAACTTCCTGCTCACAGCCCTACGATCATAGTAGTGCTTTCCACAGTCTTGGGACTTCTTCAGGTTTTCTCTGGCTATCTCGAGAGTCTGCTCCAGCTTCTCCCGTAGCTCAAACACGTACTGGTAGCTGTTCTTCACCTCTGGGGTCTCTACTTATTTCGTCCACAGTTCTTTCAGGATGTGCATCGGCCCTCGGATGGTTCTTCCGTACAGCAGCTCGAACGGAGAAAAGCCGGTGGACTCCTGCGGCACCTCTCTGTAGGCGAACAGTAAGGCGTTGATGTAACGATGCCATTGTCTGGGCTGCTCGCTGCATAATTTCTTCAGGGTGGACTTCAGCGTAGCATTGAACTTCTCGACGAGCCCGTTGCACATTGGGTGGTAGGGTGTCGTAGTCAAATGCCGGATGCTCAGCAGTCTGTTGACCTCCTTCATGCAGTCAGAGACGAACTGCGTCCCGAGGTCTGTCAGAATTTCTTCAGGCACTCCAAGTCTACTGAACATGTCCACCAGTGCCTCTGCCACAGTTTCAGTGTCAATCTTCTTCAGAGGCACTGCTTCTGGGTACCGAGTCGCATAGTCTACTAAAGTCAGTACCCACCGATGACCTTCTTCACTCGGAGGTCTTATTTCGCCGATTAAGTCTAAGGCCACCCTCTTGAAAGGTCGGTCGATCAGAGGCATCCTCTGCATAGGCACTTTCGGGACCCTTCTTCGAGGTATGGTCTTCTGGCAAATGTCACATGATCGGCAGAAACGGCTGACGTCCGCATGAAGTCCTGGCCAGTAGAACACCGCCTGGATTCTATCCGACGTCTTCTTGATACCCAGGTGACCTCCCATAATTGAGTCATGCGCTACTTCCATCACCTGGCGCCTTAGGGGTAACGGTACCAATACTTGACGTAGTGGTTTCCCTCCGTTGACCCTCGGGTGCTGGAAGATTCGATACAGGATCTTGGCCTTCACTTCAAAATAGACCGTACCACTGCCTTTGGTCACGTGGTCTTGGCAGTTCCTGTACTTGTTTAGAGTGCTGTCAGCTTCCTGGAGCTGGATCAGTTTATCTCTGTCCACGAAGGCAGATTTGGAGTTGTCGGCGACCTTCAGTGGCGTAGACGTCTTGTCTCTCTTGGCCTGGGCCCTGGTTGTAACGGCACAGACGATCTCTGGTCGGCAGGGCTGAGCCGGAGTAACCACATTGTCCCGTAGCAGCTCTGTAAGGTCTCCATCGGGAAATGGCAATGGATCCTCCTCCACAACTTCGACGTGTTGAGTTGAGGCAGGACTCCACTCTGGATCGGGGTCGTCGGGTCGTCTCGCTCCGTCGATATTCCCGATCATCAAATCATACAGCGGCTTCTTCAGGCAAACCGCTTCGACTTCGCCTATGTAGAAAGGGGAGTTGACATGAATCTTCGCAACTGGCGCTCTCACACATTTGCTGTCGGCCATAAGTGTCCATTTTGAATCGCCAGTGAACTGTTCTTTAGCGATTAGGTCTTCTCTGACGATGACCCCACTACAGCCAGAGTCTCTTAAGACAGTCACTTCATGATTTCCGACGCATCCCTTGGAAACAGGCATGTTCTGGACGGTCATCGCTGCGCTGGCGACGACGGGGATGGATTTCCCGTTGGCAAGGAGAAGTTGGCCATCGGTTATGCACTCTTGCACGTCCGCGGGAGTAGCTGCGCGCTTGGTCTCACTCGGAAGAATGACGCTCCCGCCGCACACTTGATGGTCAGATCTACTGTTTTGCCGTTGATTGGAGAAACGTCTCTGTCGGTTGCCCACCGCTGCATTGTCCGTACTGCCCCGCTGTCCGCTACTTTTGTTTTGAGGACAGTTAGCCGCTCTGTGGTCTGTAGCGTTGCAGGTGAAACAGCCTCTTGAATGCCCTTCCCTGGGAGGATGCGTGGAGTCCGTCTGTTTCTGGTTCGTCTGGCTCCCCTGGATCTGGTTCACATGGTTTCCAGTCTTCTGAAAATGTTTCGTCGCGCTGGGCGGCCCCAGGGTCTTCCCATGAGCGATGAGATATCTTTCAGCAGCCTCAGTCACATCTTTAAGCGTCTGCAGCTTTTGTTCTTCTAAGTGGGTCGCTAGGTTCTTGTGACAGGCATTGAGAAATTGTTCCTTCACGATCAGGTCATGGAGACTGTCGTAAGACTTCCTTTCGCCTGATAATTCCACCCACTTGTGTAGATATGACGACAGGCGCTCCACAAACTGCTTTGGCGTCTCGTCTGACTTAGGCCAGCATTCACGGAAGCGTTTACGGTAGCCCTTCTCTGTAAAGTTGTAGCACTGCAATAGGGCCTCTTTCAAGACGTCGTAGTCTTTAGCGTCATCGTCCGACAATCTGGTGTAGACGTCGAGTGCTTGCCCCGTCAGAAGTGCACTTAGTCGAATCGCCCAGTCTTGAGGTTGCCAGTTAGAGCTTTTGGCAAACCTTTCAAATCTCGCCAAATAACTGTCGATCTGGTCCTTCCCGTCGACGAACGCTGGCAATTTTGGAGCTTTGTTGTCACTGATAACTTGTGGCGCATTCTGCTGTTGCTGGATACGCGCCATTTCTAGCTGGAACTCAAGACGCTTCAGCTCGAATTCTCTGTCTTTTTCTTGCCGCTGCTGTTCAATTTCTAGACGCTTCTGTTCTAATTCTTTTTCTTCACGGCGGCGTTGCTCTTCTAATTCTCGTTCTTCACGGCGACGCTGCTCTTCTAATTCTCGTTCTTGTATTCTCTCCTGGGACTTGACGTACTCCGTCAACTGTTTCCCTTTTAGATTCAGTTGAATCCCTTTCTGCCAGAAGTCAGCCATCTTGATGCTTCTGGAAAGTTCTTTTTCTGGAAAGTTCTTTTCTGGAAGGTTCTTTTCTGGAAAGTTCTTGACTGTGCTGCACCCTTCTAGACTGTTCTAGAACAGCACGCTTTCTGCAGTAGCGCTGATGCTTATAATAATAATAATTACTGTATTTATAATGCGCTTATCTTATAATAATTATAACTCTAAGCGCGCACTCACAACTCACGCACGCATGTGCACGCTTTAGACAATGACACATGTAACAATTACGCAAAAAATACATTCACTCAAATATACTCATACCACAAACAGACCAGACACTATATGCAAGAGACAGCTGGCGATGGGGTGCGTAGTGAGGTCATAGTGTTAGAACTGCTTGAAAAGGTAAGTTTTGAGGGCAGACTGGAAGGAGGTGGTAGAGGGTTTCTGACGGAGAGAGAGTGGAAGAGTATTCCAGATGGATGGGCCGTAGACAGAGAAGGAGCGGGACCCGAACGTGCTGAGTTTGGAGCGAGGAATGCGGAGGCGGAGAGGGTCGGAGGCAGAGCGAAGAGAGCGAGAGGGAATGTATGGGTGAAGTAAGTCAGAGAGATAGAGAGGAGCGGAGTTGTTGAGGGACTTGTAGCAGAGAGACAAGGTCTTGTATTGAATGCGTTGGGAGATGGGAAGCCAGTGTAGGGCTTTGAGCAAGGGAGTGACGTGGTCAGATTTCTTCTTTCTGAGGACGAGGCGGGCAGTATTGTTTTGAACGCGTTGGAGAGGGAGAGTGGTGGAGCGGGGAAGGCCGGAAAGAAGGGAGTTGCAATAGTCGATGCGAGACAGGATGAGGGAGACAGCAAGTTTGGTGGCAGCTTCAGTGGTGAGGTATTTTCTGATCTGACTGATTCGACGGAGGTGGAAGTAGCAGGCCCGGGCGGTTGCAGAGACAAAGCTAGTCGCTTTCGCTGACGCAGGCCCCGCTGTCCTCGTCGTATGCGACGCTGCACCACGCTGGTGTTGATGTACACGCTCCTGTGCTGAAGTAGACGCGACGTCCGCTCGTCGCTCTCTCTAATACTGGCGATGTAGCTCCGAAACTGTCCCTCGACGTAGTCTTGCGGCAGCCACGTAGTCCCGATCTGTTGTTCGCTCACGAAGCAACTCTTCAGCGACTACACGCCCTTGCAGTCAACCCGAATCTATCGGATGTAGTCCCAGTATGTTGGCCCCTCTCGACGCAACTCGTTGGCGGCTACCCTCGATGACTGCTTCTCGTAACGTTGACTCACTTGTTGTAGCAGTTGAACCCTTGGCTATGGCGTGAATCCCGGCTTGGCCCCCAAAATGTTACACTCGGTTTGATGTTGGTGTTTTCTATCAGTATCTGATTCAGCCCCAATGCTGAATTCCTGATAGGGTGTAACTCAGATTCGTTTATCCACGCAGCCCGCTCAAGCAGCATACAAGTCACAAAGTCGACGTATGAAGTTTTCCACTTTTATTCAGCACACATCAACAACTGCATACAATCGCTCAATCGTCTTTCCACTCTCAAATTTACTTTCCAACTTCACTATCAACAACAACTTCACAAAACACACGGAGCATCGAATATATAATTTTTTTTTCTCCTTCGGGATGACGACAGGTTGTTCTAGAAAATGACGCATTACAACCAACCAATCAGAATTAAAGATCGTCATCACTGACTTACGTCATACTTCTCTCTTCCTGCCAAAAGAATGTTCTCCATTATCTACGACCATCAAGAAACTTCGATCGATAGTAAACAAACAGATCCAGAAACTTCTCCAGTAATATCGACTAACGCAAATTATCAACGTTATACAAAGCCTCTCCTAACAACAATGCAAACTCAAATCAAAGGTAAATAAACTCCATTATTGAATACTTTGCAAAACGAAACGATTAGATCTATCGTGCGCGCTTCCGACGTACTACCATTCGCGTTTCAACGTAACAAACACCTACAGTACTGATGATGATGACCAAGGTGTAACATCTACAGTACTGATGATGATGACCAAGGTGTAACATCTACAGGTGTAACATCTCCAGTACTGATGATGATGACCAAGGTGTAACATCTACAGGTGTAACATCTACAGGTGTAACATCTCCAGTACTGATGATGATGACCAAGGTGTAACATCTACAGGTGTAACATCTACAGGTGTAACATCTCCAGTACTGAGGATGATGACCAAGGTTCTATCAATACACTCCGTCCCAGCTCTTTAGGCGAGATAACGACCACCCTGGTTGTACACAGACGTTTTGGTCTCCCCTGTTTGGATACAATGTATGAGGTATAGCAGCAACTGCGCCCCCTGAGCGGCAAAACCGCTTGGTTTCAATCCTGCGGCTTATCAATCATTCTGGTTAAGATTTCCAGTCAAAAGTTGAACCTTGAGCTGTTCTTTGAGGCGATAAATGTTCTGTATACCAAAATAACCGCTGTACGTTATTTTAAAAGTTTAATTTGTACTCTCGAATCCGGCTTTCGAACAAACAAACAAAAAAGCCAGTACGTATAAAATGTCTTCTGCTCCGTAACATCAAGCCCCTTTGAGACAATGGACTATTCTTTGAGCTGCCCAACATGGGTTAATTACTACTCTTCACAGACTCTCTGAAAAGCGCATCAAGTTGAACCACAGGACTGAACCTACACTTTATTTATCAACGATCCAGGCAAAGCGATGAAAGTAGGATTCGAGGACTGAGAAGATGTTCTCTGAGAAAGTGTATCTAGCGGGAAACTATACTTTATTTAGACAACGACTGGAAGGAAAGCTATTAAAGAGAGGGTAAAAGGATAAATAAAACAAATTTGCGGAGTAAAGCAAGGTAAAGGTGCGGTCACAATACAAGGCGTAACGAAATAGAAATAGAAATAATTATGGGGTACAGGGCGTGATTTCCGGTCAACATGGCCGTCTTTCAGCAAACCAAAGCACGAGCTGATTGACTGGAGACTTTTATTTGACTAGTGGACGGGAGGTTTTCAAATATAATTTTTGGGAACGCTCGAATGATCAATGGATTTGCCTCTAAAGCTTCCGAGCACTGGAGGAATGTTGCAGTTCGTTGTCCTGCTATACCACAAGACTGTCAACGCCTGCTTCCGCTTCTTTAGCAACGGAAGTCAAAGTCAAAGTGAAAGTGGCTGTGAAAAAGGGCTAGCTGCTGGTCAAGAATTAGTAAGTTTGTATTTGCAAGATTTGATTTGCGTAGTTCGAGCATTGCAAAATCGCATCGATACGCTTGAGGAGATGATACTCGAGCAAAATGGGCTGCTGAAGGAGGAGAAAGTGGCAAAGAGAGAGCCCAAGAGTGTGGAGACCCAAACTGACCGCCTTACCTATGCAGAAGTTGTCGCAATGAAGCCGGTACCCTCTGCCATCTCAAAATGCCCTACAAATAATACAGCTCCACCAGCAAAAGCTAACATTCAAGATAAAAAGATCAGGGGCAAAGAAGATCGAACAAATTACGTCCAAAAAGAACGAAATGACGTCAGAAACACTATGACGTCATCCCAAGGCCCGAAGACCCCAAACAGGCGCATGACAAAACAAGACTTGCCGAACGTCTTATTTATTAATGATTCGGTGTTGGCTGGTGTCAATGGGAAGAGATTGGGCCGATCGTGTGGATTCAATGCACGTTACAAGAAAACTTACACAGCTGAAGATGTCCCAACTAAAATCGAAGGCGCTGTCGATGCAGTAGTCATCCATGTAGGTGTAAACGACCTGAAAAAGAAAGAACCGAGGGCCGCTGCACTATCGTTGGCTGTGAACATCAAAAGGCTGCTGCTGGAAAGTCATCAACAAAATTTGTCGTCAGCAAAATTGTACCGTCTGGGCGTCAAGAGATGGAGTCAAAAAGATGCCTTTTCAACGCGGGTTCTTGTCTCAGAACTGTATGATCTAAACAATGTTTCCTTCCTACAGCATGAAAATGTGTCAAAATTTGATCTTCTGGATGGAATCCACCCCAACCGCAGAGCTGCAGCTATCTTAGCACAGAACGTTGGAAATCATCTTCATCAACTTCTTTGGCAAGACGTCAAGTACAACTATGAACGCCGGAGAAATCAGTGGTGGAGCCGTAACTGGCAGTATTACTAAACTCGTTACTCACTGCAAACACAAACATGAATATTGCAGTTATAAATGAGCACAATAGAAAATTAAGTAACGATTTATGTTTAAAAAATATATATTTAAGAAGCATTATTATGCAAGTGTATAAATATACAATTTAAACTGTAAAATGAATGAACAAAATGTCAAATTATTTCAGTGGAATAGTCGATCACTAGGCACAAATTTATTGGCTTTTCAACAACATATATCACAGGAAAATTATGCTGTATTAGCGTTACAGTCACTAAATCTCAATAATAACAAATTACCAAAACTTAAAAATTATTACTTTCCTCCCTTATTCCAAACAAGTAACGACACACAAAAGGTTCAAACAGCCCTGTACATAAGATGTGATTTAGAGTATTGTTCAATTCCATCACCAATACCCAAAACGCTAAAAAATACATTTGGCAGTGTTGCAATGATTAAAATAAATAAGCACACCATTTTCAATATAATATCCGTTTATATGCCAGATGGTCCAAAAGAAGACAACTCTGACTGGGTAAAAACTATAGTTAAGTCAGATGAGAAGTGGATTATTTTGGGGGATTTCAATGCTCATTCTCCTTGGTGGGAGCCGGGATGTCAAATTACAACAAGTAATCGTTTTGTTGATAATTTATTAGATTCTAAATTGTGTTTATTAAATGATGGTCAATTTACTAGAATTCCTGACGTTTCTTACCATAGGTCTACATCTATTGATCTTTCCCTTGCCACTCCAGATATTGCCTTAAATTCTGTTTGGTGCCCTCTTGATGATTGTTTAGGGAGTGATCATCTTCCAATTATTATAACTTTGAATGAACAAGAAACAGAATTAGGACAAAAAGAAGATAAAATACCTAAATTCAAATATAAATATGCAAATTGGGACTTCTTTAAAACATGTCTAGAACATACTGATATTAATAACGTTCATGATGAAGATGTAGAAAATTTTTACTCAAAATTTAGAGATTATGTATTGAAAGCAGCAGAAAAAAGTATTCCAAGATGCAAACAAAAGAAGCGAATATCTCATTCGGGAAATGTGTGGTGGAACAATGATTGCGAAAAAGCTGTTAACAATAAAAAGTTCACATATAAAAATTGGATTAGGAATAAAACAGTTGACAATTTTACAATCATGAAACATGCTAAAATACATTGTAACAGAATTATTGCCAGTGCTAAGAAACATTTTTGGTCAGAATTTTGCATGTCAGAAATAACCGATTCGAAAGATATGTATAAGGTTTGGAGAAAAGTTAAAGAGATGAAAAATGGATTTAATCTACAGGCTTATCCTGTTAAATTGCAAGACAATATTTTTCCCTCATCTGAGGATAAAGCAGAGGCATTTGCAAAACATTTCTCAGTAAATTCATTGTCCAATAGTCTTGATTTACATACACAAATGTTTAGAAAAAAAGAAGAAATCAAAGCAGAATATGAAGATCCTATACCAGATAATTTGCATTATTTAAATGCTCCTATTAATTATGAAGAGTTTTTAGAAACCTTACAATCTTTTTCATTGAACAAAACTGCTGTTGGTCTAGATGGTATCTCTTATCAATTACTGAATCACTTGCCAGCTACATGGAAAAAATTACTACATTCATTATGCCAAAGATGTTGGCAAAGTGGAATTCTCCCTACTATCTGGAAGAAGTCTGTAGTTATTCCAGTACATAAGCAAGGTAAGTCTCGTGCATCAGTAAATAATTATAGACCAATTGCATTGACGTCTCAAGTTGGAAAATTATTAGAAAAAATAATTTTAAACAGGTTAACTCAATTTTGTGAAAAAAATAATATAATCCCTAAAAACCAAGCAGGGTTTAGAAAGGGTCGGTGTACAACTGACCATCTTGTCAAATTAACCAGTCATGTTAAGAAACAGTTTGCTCATAGAAAAAGTACTCTTGCCGCTTTCTTTGATATCAAAAAGGCATATGACAGTGTTTGGCATGCTAGACTGCTTTATAAATTAAAACATGTTGGAATAAGTGGTCATATGTATCATTACATACACAATTATTTAAGTGGCAGATCTATATGCACAAGAGTGGGGAATGCTTATTCATCTTTTTATAACATTGATATGGGAATACCTCAGGGGTCTATTCTTGCCCCTTTATTGTTTTCAATCCTCATTCATGATCTTCCCACAGTTATTTCTAAATCAGCAAATGTAGTTCAGTATGCAGATGACATTGCTATGTGGATTAATACGTCTCTCAGAAAGCATACTAAACAGAGAGTAGTAATGTATGTACAGAAACTTTTCCAAGAAGAACTGAATAATCTTTCTATATTTTTGATAAATAACGGTCTTGAACTGTCTACAGAGAAAACTTATTTGATGCTTTTCAATAATGGAAATAATCCTAAATTATTACCCGTTTTGAAATTAAATTGTGAAGTTCTTGCTTACAAGCAGCAGGTAAAATTTCTCGGAGTTTACCTAACACCTAAGCTGAACTGGAAGTTACATATTGAATATTTAATAACCAAAGCAAGAAAAACCTTGAATTTATTGAAAATTATTAATATGCAAATATGGGGTCAAAACACTAAATCCCTATTACATTTAGCCATATCACTTGTTCGATCAAAGCTTATTTATGGTCAAGAAGCATACTTTTCAGCAAATAATTCATTACTAAATAAATTACAAAGTATTGACAGTAGGGCTATTAAAATTGCATTAGGAGTTCCAGTTCATGCTAACACTCAACGAATATACCAAGAAGCTGGAATATTATCATTAAATCAACAACGTCAACTGGCTACTTCCAAATATGTGTTAAGATGTTTATCTGTTCCAATTCGGTGTATGATGAAATATATATTGACGCTCAACAAGATTATCCAAAAAGAACAAAAACTATGAAGTACTTGCAGCCAATTAGAAACTATACAAAAGACCTTTTTGAAAAGTGCAACATTGATATCACATCAGTTTCAGTTCTTCCATTAACACCATTGATTCCACCATGGGAGCATACATGTGCACATATTGATATTGATTATAGCCAAACTAAAAAAGAGGATAATCCTAATATATTAGTTACTGAGGTAAAAAAGCATATTGAAAGTAATTACAAAAACCATATGCAGATTTTTACTGATGGATCAGTTTTAGATTCTTCGGATAGTGGATCAGCATATATTATTCCTGAAATAAATATCAGAAGGTCATATTATTTAGGAAAGGGATTTTCTATATTTACAGCTGAGCTTTATGCTATTTTAATGGCTTTACATTTCATTATGACGTCACCTTTAGACTTATTTGGTATATTAGTTTGCGTTGATTCAAAAGCGGTTCTGTATGCATTAAAACAGTGGAACTGTAAAGATAGACGGGAGCTTATCTATGAAATTAAACATATGATACACTGTTTGATTTCTAGAGGAATAAATATTGCTTTCTGTTGGGTTCCATCACATTGCGGAATTCATTGGAATGAGGTATGTGACAGATTAGCTAAGGAGGGAGCACAAAGGTCATCAGATTTTATAACTATAACAAATTTGAATATGTGTAATCATGAAATGTTTTCTTTACTAGAACAGGCAGTGTATCATGATAATAATATTAAAAATATATCTATACTGAATTGTTCAAGATCACTTTCTAAATTAATATATAAATTAAGAATGAACGCATGGAGCACTAAATACTCAGTAGATGTTAAATGTATATGTAATACAAGTCTATCAGTACATCACCTTTTCTTTGAATGCTCAGTTTTAAGAGATATATTTAAAGTAAATGGATATAGCATAACTGACTATGGACATTCTGTAGACATGGTTCTATATCATCCAAATGTTACAGACATTGTGAAAGTTATTGCTAAATCTCCTGTTGGTAGACTTTTATAGATTGTTTAGAAATTATGTTTTTAAATAGTTAAAGTGTTTTAAAAGTTAAATTTTGAATGTCTAATATCACCTAAATGTGTGAACAGACATTAAATTAAAGATTGATTGATTGGGTACAGGGCGTGAAGAGGGATAATAAATAAACGTTGTGTTGTACCGCAGAACAATTCTTCTGGTAGGTTCCCTGATATTGCCAAGTTGCACAAGTAAGAGTTATCTATAAAAAGCTGCGGACAATTCTCTTAGTTCGATCCAAGGTACTAATTTTCGGTTCAAAGACGATATAAATAGGAAAATACTTTTAAAATAATTATTTATTTATTCATTTCATTTAACGTCTATTTACATTTGTTATATTAAACGACAAATTAAATTATAAACAAATAGTTTTTTACGTGCTTTTTAAAGCTAAAACTTTAATAAAGAAGAGTAATTTTTTTTATGTCATAATGTATACCCAGCTAATTAAGTTAACTTTTTAAAGTTTGTGATAGGCCTATAATTATAGAGTGGAGGTGGTGGTGATGGTGAATATAATACAGAGAGAGAGAGAGAGAGAGAGAGAGAGAGAGAGAGAGAGAGAGAGAGGGGGGGAATTTTGTAGTGGCGTGAGAAGAAATGGAATACAATACAATACTATATAACACATTACAATACTATATAACACATTACAATACAATACTATATAACACAATACAATACAATACTATATAACACAATACAATACAATACTATATAACACAATACAATACTATATAACACAATACAATACAATACTATATAACACAATACAATACAATACTATATAACACAATACAATACAATACTATATAACACAATACAATACTATATAACACAATACAATACTATATAACACAATACAATACTATACAACACAATACAATACAATATAACACAATACAATACTATATAACACAATACAATACTATATAACACAATACAATACAATATAACACAATACAATACAATATAACACAATACAATACTATATAACACAATACAATACTATATAACACAATACAATACAATATAACACAATACAATACTATATAACACAATACAATACTATATAACACAATACAATACAATACTATATAACACAATACAATACAATACAATACTATATAACACAATACAATACAATATAACACAATACAATACAATACTATATAACACAATACAATACTATATAACCCAATACAATACTATATAAAACAATACAATACAATATAATACAATACTATATAACACAACACAATGCTATATAACACAATACAATACTATATAACACAATACAATACTATATAACACAATACAATACTATATAACACAATACAATTCTATATTACACAATACAATACTATATAACACAACACAATACAATACTATATAACACAATACAATACTATATAACACAATACAATACAATAGGACTTTATTTGCATCACACGGAGAAATTACAATGGCGGCAGCATATAAGTATTTACACATTTACACATTTAACATATAAGTATTTACACATTTAACATATAAGTATTTACACATTTAACATATAAGTATTTACACATTTAACATATAAGTATTGACACATTTAACATATAAGTATTGACACATTTAACATGTAATTATTTACACATTTAACATATAAGTATTTACACATTTAACATATTATAAGTATTTACACATTTAACATATAAGTATTTACACATTTAACATATAAGTATTTACACTTTGACATATAAGTATTTACACATTTAACATATAAGTATTGACACGTTTAACATATAAGTATTTACATATTTAACATATAAGTATTTACACATTTAACATATAAGTATTTACACATTTAACATATAAGTATTTACACATTTAACATATAAGTATTTACACATTTAACATGTGCAAGGGAAAAAGACAAGGGATGAGAGAGAAATACCGAGTACAGTCAGATAAAGCGACTGAACCACATTGTGGCAGACAGACACAAAGACTCTCTCTCTCTCTCACACACACACACACACACACGCACACACGCACCCACACACCGCCACACACACACACACACACACACACACACACACGCGCGTGAGAGACAGAGAGATAGCTATAGAAAACAGACAGGCTTAACGATGCAGAAAGTGACAGGCATATTGATACAAGGGAAAAAAAAAAAGCATATTTATTCAGCGAAAACG
The DNA here is from genome assembly GCA_036898135.1 of Oncomelania hupensis. Classification (NCBI taxonomy): domain Eukaryota; kingdom Metazoa; phylum Mollusca; class Gastropoda; order Littorinimorpha; family Pomatiopsidae; genus Oncomelania; species Oncomelania hupensis. The sequence goes on from CM072516.1 coordinate 443,137, forward strand.
TTTTCCTCTTTTCCTTGCAAGCAGCCAGCTTCCTTGTGTTGAAGAACAGGCCGCATGGTATACACGATTGAGAAGAAAGAGCTAGCCGGGAGGAATGACTGCTAAGCAGTGTGTGCGTGTGTGTGTGACGTATAAAATGACAATGTAATATGAGATGTAAAGTCTGGGAAACAAATTCTACTTGTTTAAATTAATGCAATTAATAATACACTTGTGTTTGAAATTATTTTGTGTTCCTAACAGGCAATGTGGTCTTGCTAAGGTGCTAACTGTATAGTGTGGCCAAGCATGGCTACAGCCAATGTATAAACTTCTACCCGTTTAATCCGTGCAGAAGTGGGGCCGGGTAGCTCAGTTGGTAGAGCGGTTTCCTAGTAACCGAAAGGTACCTGATTCGAATCCCGGATTTGCAAGCGTGTGACCATATTATTTTCCCCTTGCCATCAACTGGTTCGTTGGTGTCAGAATAATGTGAACAATAGTCGCCTGTACACTCCGGTGTCATGTGACTATAATCTACAATTAACCTTAACCGTGCGGTATAGGAGTTTTAGAATACAGGTGAGCGATGTTACTTGCAAGCGCAATAAGAATTATCACTTCTTTGCCATCTACTTGGAAAGACGTAGCAAAGCGTGGCGTAACGAACTTCTCAGTCGAGGACAGAGTCAGTGAAAGTGTGTATAGGATATCCTCGTTGTTTAGGCATAAATAACCGAGTGTCAGAGCTGTGAACGGAGATATGTGAAATATTTCTGTGGCACAAATATTATAGAGCTTAACAGCAACCAAACCGTCATAGTTTCTAAAACCAAAGTAAAGTTTTGTTTGTGAACCCGTGGACAGCAACGGCAGGGTCAAGTTCGTGTCAAGTGACAGTTGTGTCAGTGTAGAATAAAGCAGGCCTGGACTGACAGTTCATCATCTGTTCGTTTGAGTATTTTTTTAAATAATTCTACATAATCTTTTGCGATTCCTGGGTTCCATTGCCTAGGGAGGCGAGAAGCGCAACCATTCGAACTCCATGGGATACTGGGGTGGCATAATCCAACTATCCATCCATCCATCCATCACCATTACCTCAACTGACCATCCATATATCCATCACCATTACCTCAACTGACCAGCCATATATCCATCACCATTACCTCAACTGACCATCCATCCATCCATCACCATTACCTCAACTGACCATCCATCCATCCATCACCATTACCTCAACTGACCATCCATCCATCCATCCATCACCATTACCTCAACTGACCATCCATCCATCCATCACCATTACCTCAACTGACCATCCATCCATCCATCACCATTACCTCAACTGACCATCCATATAGGCCTATCCATCACCATTACCTCAACTGACCATCCATATATCCATCACCATTACCTCAACTGACCATCCATCCATCCATCACCATTACCTCAACTGACCATCCATCCATCCATCACCATTACCTCAACTGACCAGCTATCCATCGCCTTCATTTCAACCGACCAGACTGAGGGGCACTGCGAGACGGAAGTGTGAACTGTAAAGGACACGTGCCTCAATTCAGCGTGCATGTGGCAGCTTTCGTCTCGTTACCTTCTTCACCATCATCATTATCAACAGGGACTCCTTTGCTTCACTACACACAGCTAAGTGGTTGCAACACTGCTGAAGCCAAAAGTAATTCCAGTCTCACCAAAAGATGAAAACATTGAATCTGATCTTAACTTTGAAGGAGTTGAGATGAAAACAAAAACACTTTCATTCTATAGTATTTCGGGAATTGTGTTCAGCTTTCACTGGAAAACACTGTTGGGTGGAAATTTGGATCAAGGCATACTAATGTAAACAATACTTGAAGGACAATTTAACTTCCTGGTGTTTCCAGTTTTCCTTATCTTTACATTCTTTGATCTAGATACTTACCTTGTTCTAGCAACGAGACGTAAGGGGGGGTCACTGTACCAAAACTCTCCACGTGACAAAAAAAAAGAGAGAGAGAGAGACAGAGAGAGAGAGAGAGGACAGAGAGAGAGAGACAGACAGACAGAGACAGAGAGTGCAGAAAGAGAGAGAGAGACAGAGAAACAGAGAGAGAAAATGTCGGTTAAACATGCCAAAGGCGGTTGATATCACTTTGGGGACAACCTACACATACAAATATCCCCCTGCCCAGCAGCTCAGGCAAAGAAGGTCCTCATATTCCTTCCAATGAGAGTGTATTAAGCTTACAAATGTATATACCGAGGTCTAGCCTGAGAACGCATGTATTCCATCTCACGGAATTTAAAGATCCTGATATTCATGTCTCAGGCAGGTGGGTGCCGGATAACAAAATACACCTAGCAAGCATTATCTCCCATTTTCTGTCGTCCAGGGTTGCGCTGCGCGAACGGCTGCAGGGCTTTCGCTGAGAAACTAACCCGACTTTTAAAGAACTTTTTTTTTTTATAGTTATTCATTGCTTACAGAGTCCAGCGGACTGCAAAGAGCCGAATCAGGAACACTTTAAGAAAAAGACCAAGAGGAAGAAGAAGAAGAATAGCGATTTCCCTGCCTTTACACCACATGTCTGAGTGATAGATGTGTGTTTGCTTATGTTGGTAAAGATCGCTGCGCTTTGAGCCTAATTGTTGAGTTGGGGAAAAGCGCGTATATAGCATCCATTATTATTATTATTATTATTATTATTATTATTATTATTATTATTATTATTATTATTATTATTATTGAAGAAGAAGAAAAACAACAACAACCACGACAACAACCACAACACAACAACAACAACCCGCATGTCAGAGGAAAGATTTTATGGGATACAGATTTTAATAAAGCTGAGACAATCCTTAAGGACAGGAGGAAAGAAGCTGTCACAATAGGCTATTTAGACCCTGCATTACGGCTTCACGCCTGAAATAGTTCAGCCTGCTGTAGTCTTTGTAAATTAAAGTCGCTGTCTAGAAGACCACAGAAGTAAAGGACTGTGCTAAGCATGTGTAAGCTAACTCTCGCTAGGGTAGGCAGTGACCTCATCCCGCTGACGTATAGCCACAACCCACCCATAGACGGCGCTCAGGTATCTCACGAGGTTTTCGCGGGCTTTGGGCTGACCACAAGGATAGGTAGTCAGTCTTTGTCTGAATCTCAAACAAGTAGGACGCACACTGAAAGATCTCTATAGCTGAAGACTAAGCAGGTGACAGGTGAAATTCATTCATCGCAGTATAGCCGCAGCCTGACATTATCAAAAAGGTAAATGATCAATCTTTTGTTTCATCGCGATTTATTGATATTATTGTTGGATTATGTTTGTGAAGTCTTGCCATGTTTTATCATTGTGAATGTTAGTCAAACTTAGCTTGACCACGTGGCTGACCCGCGACCGGTTTTCGAAACCACGAGGTAGCCAATACTGTCCAACTGTTGTTTCTCCTATGTGTATTATTGCAGACCAGTGGCTGTACCAAAGAATGTGTATATTGTTAATTACTTCTCCATGTGTTTAGTTTAGCCATGATGTATGTATATGTATAGGAATTATGTTGTTAGAGATTCCAGTGGACCACGGACATAGAAGTTGATCGTCTCTTGTTTGTTTAAGTGGACGTTATCACTGAGGGCTGTTTCTGCCGTCAGTGAGACGCTCTGCAAACCCTTAGTATGCAAGGCGTTGCAGAAACTCGTCTTATGTTTTGCAGACCAGCAGGCTTGTTGGTCCGATGCAGGAAATAGACCACTAAGAGTCAACCCTGACATTCGGCCTGCAGGGGAACATCGAGCACTGATCGCCTACTAGTCAACACCAAAGGAGCATACACCATCACCACACCTTAACGAATCAGCTAAATGCAAGAAGAAACGCACTAACACTGATCTAGAAGGACTGTGCGGTAGTCCACTCTCCTGAAAACAAACATTAGGCCAACCAGAACAAATAGCCCAATGATGAGACAGTAGCAAATATCAAGAACAGTAGCAGCATAGACCCATCAAGGAACGAACTATTCGAAGTGAATTTGGACATTTAAGTTAATAGAGTGTTTAGAGAATTTGTATAGAGTAGAGGAAATAAATGTGTGATATTTACTGTTAACAAGTGGCTGGACTACCTATGTTTCATAGCCATGTGAAAGCTAGTATGCCAGTGAATCTTATACCATTTTCTCCCTATCTCGATAAACCTATCCGCACACAGACCAGGCTAAACATAGAAATGTATTAAGATTAGTCAATAGGTGATTAAACTAGCCGATCTCCGCAGACAAAGACGAGTGGGTAATAGCATTCCATTGTGCATAGCCCATCAACAATAGACCCACCGTCACAGAAGCAATGAAAAAAGGATGAGGAGGATTGTTATCATTCTTATATAGCGCTTTTAAAGATCAAGAGCTGCTCAAGGCACAGAATCTAACTCAAGCCACTCGCAGCGCCTATTTGCTGCCTTTGACGCACAGTCTGGCACTCAGACAACTAGGCACAATCCTAGGCCACCGGCAATTTTGTAACACCAATTGGCCACTCTACCAACTGAGCTAGCCCGTTGCCCGAGGATGCAATGAGTAAGACAATGGCGAGGATGCAATGAGTAAGACAAAGGCGAGGATGCTCTGTGGGTTCGGGCAAATAGAATAGACCCAACGTTTCCCGGCGTGTCGTAAGAGGCGACTAACAGGGGTGATGTTAGCACGGCATCACTGGGCGAAAGTCTTCTACACAGAAGTCACCGGCCAGGGCGGAGAACCTCACGTTACTACAGGTTCAACGACCACGTGCTCAGGGCCAAGGCGAGCCACACTGTATTCGTGGATTTCGGCTGTGGCCAACAGCCTGGAGAGGATTGGGCCCTGCCAGGTCTTTTTTGCCCAAGACACAACACATGATGAGGCTATCCACTAATTCCATGCCGGATCGGTCGTCGCCCGGCTACACAAGGACCGCGCCTTCCGTTGGCCACCAGGACGGAGGTGAAAAGTATGCTACTGATGGACAAATTAGCAAGATCCGCACGAGAAACAACATCGTCATAGGAACCTGGAATGTCAGGACCCTAACTGCGGAAGGAAAATTAGAAGAACTGGCCCACGAGCTGGACCACTATCGATGGAACGTTCTAGGTATCAGCGAACTGCGCTGGAAAGGCCTAGGTGAAACAACGACTGACAAAGGCCACAAGCTCTATTTCAGCGGTAGAGATGACAGGCACGAACACGGCGTTGGATTCTTGGTCCACAAGAACATTCTAGCCACTGTCATGGGTTGCCGCCCAGTCTCCAGTAGACTCATTACCATCCGTCTGAGAGCAACCCCTTTCAACATTACCATCATCCAGGCCTATGCCCCAACATCAGACTATGAAGACAGCGAAGTGGAGGATTTTTATGAAAATATACAGGCGGTCCTTGACCAAGTGCCGAAGAAGGACATAGTCATAGTGCAAGGCGACTGGAATGCCAAGGTTGGCCAAGATGCGCACCACAACTGGGGAGACACATGCGGACCCCACTGCAACAACGAGACAAATGACAGGGGTCTGAGGCTATTGGAGTTTGCCAGATACAACAATCTGGTACTGGCAAACACGCTTGGTCTCCACAAAAAATCCAGACGATGGACATGGCACAGTCCCGGCGGGGAACATCACAACCAGATCGACTACATCATGGTCAAGAAACGCTTCAGATCAAGCATCAACATTGGCAGGACACGCACTTTTCCAGGAGCAGACATTGGAAGTGACCACGATCTCGTGATGATGTCTTTCCGGCTCCATTTGAAGAGAGTAAATACAGCAAAGTGCACAAGGCTGAAGTTCGACCTGGACAAACTGCAAGACCCGGAGGTGGCAAAAATATTTCAGGCCACAATTGGAGGGAAATTTGCACCACTGCTTATTTTGGGGGCAGGCGAAGTAGATGTCAACACTATGACCAATACCTTCAACTCAGCTGTAACAGATGCCGCCACTGAGATCCTTGGCAAGCACCGACCAAAGAAGAAGCCGTGGATCACACCTGAACTTTTGGATCTGTGTGATAAACGAAGAGAGTTAAAAAGAAAAAGAACACCTCACAGGGAGCTGATGTCTACCGAAAAATCAACAATGACATCCGAAAAGGCATGCGCACAGCAAAGGAGAACTGGATAGAAGATCAATGCCAGGAAATAGAGAACAATCTGAACAAGAACAACAGCAAGAAGGCCTACCAGACTGTGAAGCGGCTGACAAGTGTTAAACAGCCCAAAGTCTCCACTATCCAAAGCAAGTCTGGCATTTGCCTTACAGAAGAACAAGAAGTCTTGGACAGATGGACAGAGTACTGCTCTGATCTTTACAACCATACACCAAATGGAGACCCATCAGTTCTAGCATGTCCCGAGAGCAGAGAAGAAGAAGAAATCCTCCCAATTCTCCGGGAAGAAGTTGAGGCAGCAGTGCAATCGCTGAAGAAAGGGAAGTCAGCGGGAGTGGACAACATACCAGCGGAACTGCTACAAGCAGGAGGAGAAGCGATGACTGATGCTCTCACCATTATCTGTAACAAGATCTGGCAGAGTGGGGAATGGCCTACACCATGGACCCAGTCGCTTGTCATCACTCTTCCCAAAAAAGGTAACCTTCAGGAGTGTGAAAATTACCGCACCATCAGCCTCATCAGCCATCCCAGCAAGGTCCTCCTGAAAATAATACTCAACAGGTTGAAACCACAAGCTGAACAAATCATAGCTGAAGAACAAGCAGGATTCATGGCAGGGCGAAGTACCACTGAACAGATTTTCAACCTCAGAATAATCTGTGAGAAATACCTACAGCACCAACAACATCTATATCATGTGTTCATAGACTTCAAGAAGGCATTTGACCGAGTCTGGCATGCAGCTCTATGGGCAACCATGAAAGTGTACAACATCAGCCCTAAAATTATAGAAGTCATCAAAAGCCTGTATGACAAGGCTACCAGTGCAGTCCTCCATAACAGCGTCATCGGGAACTGGTTCAGAACAACAATCGGTGTGCGTCAAGGATGCCTACTCTCTCCAACACTCTTCAACATCTTCCTAGAGCGCATCATGTCAGATGCTCTTGCAGATCACGAAGGCACAGTCAGCATAGGGGGCAGAGCAATCTCCAATCTTCGTTTTGCGGATGATATTGATGGATTGGCTGGAGAGGAACAAGAACTTGAACAGCTTGTACAGAGGCTTGACACCACCTCCAGAGCTTATGGAATGGAAATAAGTGCAGAGAAGACCAAAATGATGACCAACAACACCAATGGCATCAACACGGACATCAAAGTACAAGGCCAATCCCTCAACACAGTGCACAGCTTCAAATATTTAGGAGCCATTGTGTCAGACAATGGGTCTCGACAGGAAGTCCTCTCCAGGATCGCACAAACCACTGCTGCCCTGACAAGGTTGAAGCCCATTTGGAAAGACAGAACCATCAGTCTGCATTCCCAAGTAAGACTGCTGCGCTCTCTGGTCATCTCCATCTTCCTATATGCTTGCGAAGCATGGACCCTCACAGCAGATCTCCAACGAAGAATACAAAGCATGGAGATGAGGTGCTACAGAAGACTTCTGTGCATTTCCTATACCCAACACATCACCAACGTTGAAGTCCGACAGACCATCACACAAGCCATTGGACAACACGATGACCTGCTCACAGTGGTGAAGAAACGGAAACTCCGATGGTATGGCCACATCACCAGATCATCAGGCCTTGCAAAGACCATTCTGCAAGGCACAGTGCAAGGAGGTAGAAGAAGGGGGAGACCGAAAAAGAGGTGGGAGGACAACATTCGAGAATGGACTGGTTTGACACTGAGTGAAGCCATGAGGGCTGCTGAGGACAGAGAAAGATGGAGTATGCTGGTTAAGCGATCATCTGTGGTGCCCCTACGACCTTCGGGTTATGGGACAGGATAGGATAGGATAGGAGGATGCAATGAGAAAGACAATGGCGGGGATGCAATGAGTAAGACAATGGCGAGGATGCAATGAGAAAGACAATGGCGGGGATGCAATGAGTAATACAATGGCGAGGAAGTAATGAGTAAGACAATGTCCAAGGAGTAAAGGGAGGGGTGAGGGATGGAGGAAGAACAAGAAGAACAAGAAGGACAGGAAAGACAAGAAGAACAGGAAGGACAAGAAGAACAAGAAGGACAAGAAGAACAGGAAGGACAAGAAGAACAAGAAGGACAACAAGAACAAGAAGGACAAGAAGAACAAGAAGGACAGCAAGAACAAGAAGGACAAGAAGAACAAGAAGGACAGCAAGAACAAGAAGGACAAGAAGAACAAGAAGGACAAGAAGAATAATAAGAACAAGAAGAGGCACTGTGGTCCATGGCGTGACGTTCTGCGCAAACATGCAGTAAATGCGCATTTACACGTTTTTACAATGATATTAAAACAATCTTTCTAAACAATGTCATTTACAACTCATTTCCCCCATTCTCTTTCAAATACCGCTAGCTGCATCATTCGCCGGATAATTCATCACCGCCTCCACAATGGGTTAATCTACTTTCAAATACCGCTAGCTGCCTCATTCGCCGGATAATTCATTACCGCCTCCACAATGGGTTAATCTACTTTCAAAATTGACAAGACCTAAAGCGCATGCGTTCTTTGAAGAAGGGGCGAGCGTGAGACAGTACTCGTTGTTCGGTCCTGTCTACTTCCTTTAATTAACTTCCTGTGAGCGGTTTGAAAAGGTTCAAAGACGGCTGGTAGATCGCAGTCGCCGTGATGGAGTGTATATAAGGGGAATGGCACCGCAAATATGTTTTCCGTTGTATCTTGGGCTACATCTCTCACCATTTGTTTCATTCGGCGTTAGTGCGATAGCCGCACGCTAGACAGTTCTTCAACATGCCCGCCACCACAACCAGGTCTCCAGGCTTAATTTTGTGTCTTTCTTTCTTTACCCTTCTGTTATTATTGCATATTCTTCTTGTTTTAGGCTTGTTCTCCTCCTTCTTCTCCTCCTTCTTTTAATCTACGTTCTATTCCTCATGCTATACCATTCTCCTCGTCGTCCTGTTTTTAATCTCTGCTTATGTTTTAAATCAGAAAATCAATTTCCGGTGTATGATTTTAAAAAAATTTAATGTTGCAATCAGCTGCAAGGCCAATCCTTGTACCATTCTTCTTCTGCTCCTTCCTCGTTCTCCTTCTCCTACTAAATTGCATTTTCTTTATTCTTCTGTCTTCTCATTTGCCTTCTCTTTCTTCGTGTGTGTATGTATGCTTGTATACGTATGTGTGTGTGTGTGTGTGTGTGTGTGTGTGTGTGTGTGCGCGCATGGGTGTGTCTGTGAACGAAAGAGAGAGAGAGAGAGTAAGAGAGAGAGAGTAGTTGAGTGTGATTTTTCTATATGCGTGTTGCGTGTACATGCTTTGTGATTTCTTTGTGTGTGGGTGTGTGTGGGTGTGTGTGTGTGTGTGTGTGTGTGTGTGTGCTCCCCTTACCTTGAATAGACTCTCCAGGTACCTCCTGCATCCACAGGACGAGCGCGATGTGGGCGTACGTCAGCGTCATCAATATCATGGGACACAGGTACATGGCGATGGCGCTAAATACCTGGTTCAAACATAACAAACACTCATTTAAACATCGGGTTCAAACATAACAAACTTTCTTTTAAACATGAGGTTCAAACACAAATAGGCCTCCTAAAACACAGGTTCAAATATAACAAACATACCTTTGAATACCTTGTTTAAACATAAAAAACACTCACTTAAACACCAGGTTCAAATATAACATTTAATTTTAAATACTAGGTTCAAATATAACAAATACTAATTTAAACAACAGGTTAAAACATAACAAACATTCATTTAAATTCCAGGTTCAAATACAACAAACATTCATTTAAACTCCAGGTTCTAACATAACTAACACTCACTTAAACACCAGGTTCAGTCATTTAAATACCAGGTTCAAATATAACAAACGCTCATTTAAACACCAGGTTCAAACATAAACGCTCACTTAAACACCAGTTCAAACACTCACTTAAACACCAGGTTCAAACATAACCAACATTCATTTAAATACCAGGTTCAAATATAACAATCACTCATTTAAACACTAGGTTCAAACATAAACGCTCACTTAAACACCAGGTCAAACACTCACTTAAACTCCAGGTCCAAATATAACCAACATTCATTTAAATTCTAGTTTCAAACATAACAAACATTTAAACACCAGGTTCAAACATAACTAACACTCACTTAAACACCAGGTTTAAATATAACGAACACCCAATTAAACACCAGATTCAAACAGAATTAACACAAAGTCCAACACCAGGTTCAAACATAACCATTCATTTCAATACAAGGTTCAAATATTACAAACGATCATGTAAATACTAGGTTCAAACATAATAAACAAGCACTCAAACACCAGGTTTAAACACTCATTTAAAATAATTTTAAAAATAACAAACATTCATTTAAATTCCAGGTTCAAATACAACAAACACCCATTTAAACATAAGGTTCAAACACAACTATCACTCACTTTAACATCAGGTTCAAACATAATACATTCATTTAAATAACAGGTTCATATATAATAAACACTCATTTAAACACCTGGTTCAAACAATAACAAACACCCACTTAAATACCAGGTTCAAACACATGAACACCAGGTTCAAACATAACAAACATTTAAATTCCAGGTTCAAATATAACAAACACTCATTTAAACACCAGGTTCAAACACAAATAACATTCATGTAAACACCAGGCTCAAACATAACAAACATTCCTCTAAATACCAGGTCCAAATATAAACTCACTAACACCACGTTCAAACACAAATAACATTTAAACACCAGGTTCAAACATAACTAACACTCATTTAAACACTAGGTTCAAACATAACTAACACTCATTTAAACACCAGGTTCAAATAGGCAACAAAATCTTGTTAGCTGTTAATACTTTTTAAATTGTATGTATCATTTACATTCGATTTCATCTGTCTATAATAATAATAATAATAATAATAATAATAATAATAATAATAATAATAATAATAATAATAATAATAATAAGATTAATAATAATAATAATAATAATAATAATAATAATAATAATAATAATAATAAATATTATTATTATTATTATTATTATTATTATTATTATTATTATTATTATTATTATTATTAATGAATTTCTTAATCAGTTACAGAACTGTATGGAAAAATTACCCCGTAAATCCCTTGTTCCCAGTCTTTCCACGCTGGTCTGCACACCGTTAGAAGATTTGCTGGCTGGGGAACGAAAGGCGCAGGGAACTTATAGGGATCTAGTTCCGCCACTACCAGCTCCTGAAACGCATCATCATCATCATCATCATCATCATCATCATCATCATCATCATCATCATCATCATCATCAATCCTACTCCTCCTACTTCTTCTTCCTCTTCTTTTGAATTGTTATTTATGTAGTGACTTGTTATCTATGTAGTGACTTGTTATCTATGTAGTGACAGACTTGTTATCTATGTAGTGACAGACTTGTTATCTATGTAGTGACTTGTTATCTATGTAGTGACTTGTTATCTATGTAGTGACTTGTTATCTATGTAGTGACAGACTTGTTATCTATGTAGTGACAGACTTGTTATCTATGTAGTGACAGACTTGTTATCTATATGTAGTTACTTGTTATCTATGTAGTGACAGACTTGTTATCTATGTAGTGACAGACTTGTTATCTATGTAGTGACAGAATTGTTATCTATGTAGTGACAGACTTGTTATCTATGTAGTGACAGACTTGTTATCTATGTAGTGACTTGTTATCTATGTAGTGACTTGTTATCTATGTAGTGACAGACTTGTTATCTATGTAGTGACAGACTTGTTATCTATGTAGTGACAGACTTGTTATCTATGTAGTGACAGACTTGTTATCTATGTAGTGACAGACTTGTTATCTATGTAGTGACAGACTTGTTATCTATGTAGTGACAGACTTGTTATCTATGTAGTGACTTGTTATCTATGTAGTGACTTGTTATCTATGTAGTGACTTGTTATCTATATGTAGTTACTTGTTATCTATGTAGTGACTTGTTATCTATGTAGTGACAGACTTGTTATCTATGTAGTGACTTGTTATCTATGTAGTGACAGACTTGTTATCTATATGTAGTTACTTGTTATCTATGTAGTGACTTGTTATGTATGTAGTGACTTGTTATGTATGTAGTGACTTGTTATCTATGTAGTGACTTGTTATCTATGTAGTGACTTGTTATCTATGTAGTGACTTGTTATGTATGTAGTGACTTGTTATCTATGTAGTGACTTGTTATCTATGTAGTGACAGACTTGTTATCTATGTAGTGACTTGTTATCTATATAGTGACTTGTTATCTATGTAGTGACTTGTTATCTATGTAGTGACTTGTTATCTATGTAGTGACTTGTTATCTATGTAGTGACTTGTTATCTATGTAGTGACTTGTTATGTATGTAGTGACTTGTTATCTATGTAGTGACTTGTTATCTATGTAGTGACTTGTTATCTATGTAGTGACTTGTTATCTATGTAGTGACAGACTTGTTATCTATGTAGTGACTTGTTATCTATGTAGTGACTTGTTATCTATGTAGTGACAGACTTGTTATCTATGTAGTGACTTGTTATCTATGTAGTGACAGACTTGTTATCTATGTAGTGACTTGTTATCTATGTAGTGACTTGTTATCTATGTAGTGACTTGTTATCTATGTAGTGACTTGTTATCTATGTAGTGACAGACTTGTTATCTATGTAGTGACTTGTTATCTATGTAGTGACAGACTTGTTATCTATATGTAGTTACTTGTTATCTATGTAGTGACTTGTTATCTATGTAGTGACTTGTTATCTATGTAGTGACTTGTTATCTATGTAGTGACTTGTTATCTATGTAGTGACAGACTTGTTATCTATGTAGTGACTTGTTATCTATGTAGTGACTTGTTATCTACATAGTGACAGACTTGTTATCTATGTAGTGACTTGTTATCTATGTAGTGACAGACTTGTTATCTATATGTAGTTACTTGTTATCTATGTAGTTACTTGTTATCTATGTAGTGACTTGTTATCTATGTAGTGACTTGATATCTATGTAGTGACAGACTTGTTATCTATGTAGTGACAGACTTTCTATCTATGTAGTGACAGACTTGTTATCTATATAGTGACAGACTTGTTATCTATATGTAGTTACTTGTTATCTATGTAGTGACTTGTTATCTATGTAGTGACTTGTTATCTATGTAGTGAATTGTTATCTATATAGTGACTTGTTATCTATGTAGTGACTTGTTATCTATGTAGTGACAGACTTGTTATCTATGTAGTGACTTGTTATCTATGTAGTGACTTGTTATCTATGTAGTGACAGACTTGTTATCTATGTAGTGACTTGTTATCTATGTAGTGACAGACTTGTTATCTATGTAGTGACAGATTGTTATCTATGTAGTGACAGACTTGTTATCTATGTAGTGACTTGTTATCTATGTAGTGACTTGTTATCTATGTAGTGACAGACTTGTTATCTATGTAGTGACTTGTTATCTATGTAGTGACTTGTTATCTATGTAGTGACTTGTTATCTATGTAGTGACTTGTTATCTATGTAGTGACAGACTTGTTATCTATGTAGTGACTTGTTATCTATGTAGTGACTTGTTATCTATGTAGTAGTGACTTGTTATCTATGTAGTGACAGACTTGTTATCTATGTAGTGACTTGTTATCTATGTAGTGACTATGTAAGTGACTTGTTATCTATGTAGTGACTTGTTATCTATGTAGTGACTTGTTATCTATGTAGTGACTTGTTATCTATGTAGTGACTTGTTATGTATGTAGTGACTTGTTATCTATGTAGTGACTTGTTATCTATGTAGAGACAGACTTGTTATCTATGTAGTGACTTGTTATGTATGTAGTGACTTGTTATCTATGTAGTTGACTTTTTATCTATGTAGTGACTTGTTATCTAAGTGTGACTTGTTATCTATGTAGTGGGTGTGACTTGTTATCTATGTAGTGACTTGACTTGTTATCTTATTGTAGTGATTGTTAACTTATGTTATGTGACTTGTTATCTATGTAGTGACTTGTTATTATGTAGGACTTTTATCTATGTAGTGACTTGTTATCTATGTAGTGACAGACTTGTTATCTATGTAGTGACTTGGTTATCTATGTAGTGACGCTTGTTATCTATGTGCGACGACTTGTTATCTATGTAGTGACTTGTTATCTATGTAGTACAGACTTGTTATCTATGTAGTGACTTGTTATCTATGTAGTGACCTTGTTTATCTATGTAGTGACAGACTTGTTATCTATGTAGTGACAGACTTGTAATCTATGTAGTGACTTGTTATCTATGTAGTGACAGACTTGTTATCTATGTAGTGACTTGTTATCTATGTAGTGACAGACTTGTTATCTATGTAGTGACTTGTTATCTATGTAGTGACAGACTTGTTATCTATATGTAGTTACTTGTTATCTATGTAGTGACTTGTTATCTATGTAGTGACTTGTTATCTATGTAGTGACAGACTTGTTATCTATGTAGTGACAGACTTTTTATCTATGTAGTGACAGACTTGTTATCTATATAGTGACAGACTTGTTATCTATATGTAGTGACTTGTTATCTATGTAGTGACTTGTTATCTATGTAGTGACTTGTTATCTATATAGTGACTTGTTATCTATGTAGTGACTTGTTATCTATGTAGTGACAGACTTGTTATCTATGTAGTGACTTGTTATCTATGTAGTGACTTGTTATCTATGTAGTGACAGACTTGTTATCTATGTAGTGACTTGTTATCTATGTAGTGACTTGTTATCTATGTAGTGACAGACTTGTTATCTATGTAGTGACAGACTTGTTATCTATGTAGTGACAGACTTGTTATCTATGTAGTGACAGACTTGTTATCTATGTAGTGACTTGTTATCTATGTAGTGACTTGTTATCTATGTAGTGACAGACGTGTTATCTATGTAGTGACTTGTTATCTATGTCGTGACAGACTTGTTATCTATGTAGTGACAGACTTGTGATCTATGTAGTGACTTGTTATCTATGTAGTGACAGACTTGTTATCTATGTAGTGACTTGTTATCTATGTAGTGACTTGTTATCTATGTAGTGACAGACTTGTTATCTATGTAGTGACAGACTTGTTATCTATGTAGTGACAGACTTGTTATCTATGTAGTGACTTGTTATCTATGTAGTGACTTGTTATCTATGTAGTGACTTGTTATCTATGTAGTGACAGACTTGTTATCTATGTAGTGACTTGTTATTTATGTAGTGACAGACTTGTTATCTATGTAGTGACTTGTTATCTATGTAGTGACAGACTTGTTATCTATGTAGTGACTTGTTATTTATGTAGTGACAGACTTGTTATCTATGTAGTGACTTGTTATCTATGTAGTGACAGACTTGTTATGTATGTAGTGACTTGTTATTTATGTAGTGACAGACTTGTTATCTATGTAGTGACTTGTTATCTATGTAGTGACAGACTTGTTATCTATGTAGTGACAGACTTGTTATCTATGTAGTGACTTGTTATCTATGTAGTGACTTGTTATCTATGTAGTGACTTGTTATCTATGTAGTGACAGACTTGTTATCTATGTAGTGACTTGTTATCTATGTAGTGACTTGTTATCTATGTAGTGACAGACTTGTTATCTATGTAGTGACTTGTTATCTATGTAGTGACAGACTTGTTATCTATGTAGTGACTTGTTATTTATGTAGTGACTTGTTATCTATGTAGTGACAGACTTGTTATCTATGTAGTGACTTGTTATCTATGTAGTGACTTGTTATCTATGTAGTGACTTGTTATCTATGTAGTGACAGACTTGTTATCTATGTAGTGACAGACTTGTTATCTATGTAGTGACTTGTTATCTATGTAGTGACAGACTTGTTATCTATGTAGTGACAGACTTGTTATCTATGTAGTGCATTACCAGCTTAAGAGCTGCTAAAGGCGCTGACCGACACACAATCTAACTGACCGACACACAATCTAACTGACCGACACACAATCTAACTGACCGACACACAATCTAATTGACCGACACACAATCTAACTGACCGACACACACTCTGACTGACCGACACACAATCTAATTGACCGACACACAATCTAACTGACCGACACAATCTAACTGACCGACACACAATCTAACTGCTCGACACACAATCTAATGAATACCAGAACAGGTCTGGGTTTATTCCGTGGTCCAAAGAGACGGAATGCCAGACAAGTTCTGGGTTTATGCTGTGGTCCAAAGAGACGGAATGCCAGACAAGTTCTGGGTTTATTCTGTGGTCCAAAGAGACGGAATGCCAGACAATTCTGGGTTTATTCTGTGGTCCAAAGGAGAATGAAAAGAAATTAAGGACTGAAGAAAGGACGTGAAAGAAAATTAGTAAAACCCTGGCTACCTGGAAAACGGAAGACTCAGAGATATTCGGACAGCTAACTATCAACGATTACACCTTTTTTTGCCTTCGGTTTTAGCTCTTGCAGTACAATGACAAACATCATCAACGATGATCACAACGAAGGAGAAGAAACTTTAATACCCACAGGCACAGCGATGACCACCGATGTGATCCAGATAATGACGATGATGTTGCGGGCCCTCCTGAGCGTGGATTTGAACCTCAGAGGATAGCAGATGGCGTACCAGCGCTCCACGGCTATGGCGCTCAGCGTCAGCACCGACACAGATACTGATGTATTCTGCACATAAACAAGGAAAACAACATAGTAAGTTTAGAGATATAGCTAACATGTTGAATGTTAATGACACAGTTGATGATTTGAAATAGCTACTGTAGGAACCCTAACGAGGCAAATGTCGGTCTCCCTGTCGCTCGGTTGGTCCGTTGCAGGCCATATTTCATGAGAACATTACTTACGTTGCAGGCCATATTTCATGAGAACATTACTTACGTTAGTTGGTCCGTTGCAGGCCATACTTCATGAGAACATTACTTACGTCATATTTCATGAGAACATTATTTACGTCATACTTCATGAGAACTTACTTCCGTTATACTTCATGAGAACATTACTTACGTCATACTTCATAAGAACATTACTTACGTCATACTTTATGAGAACATTACTTACGTCATACTTCATGAGAACATGACTTACGTCATACTTCATGAGAACATGACTTACGTCATACTTCATGAGAACATGACTTACGTCATACTTCATTAGAACATGACTTACGTCATACTTCATGAGAACATGACTTACGTCATACTTCATGAGAACATGACTTACGTCATACTTCATGAGAACATGACTTACGTCATACTTCATGAGAACATGACTTACGTCATACTTCATGAGAACATGACTTACGTCATACTTCATGAGAACATGACTTACGTCATACTTCATGAGAACATGACTTACGTTAGTGGCCTGCCTCCCCTACATTCATATTTGCTCTCCTGCAAAGGTCAAGGTCGCTGGGATATTTTATGTTCATAAACATGTGCTCGGTATCTCAGAAATGGCTAAACCCATTTTGTTGCTTTTGGGTATGCAGGTACTCCAACTCACGGCCAATCATTTAGCAGCAGTCTAGTTATTGTTCAGTGGGTGGGTCGGTTATATGGATATGTTCAACTCAATACATTAGGCCTTTCTCAATGGGATCTGTGCCCGGAGTCAAGGGACTAAAATGTTTCTTCCGGAAAATAAGGGAGTGAGGTAGTTTTGGCATATAAGGCAGGTATTAATACAGGATAACAGGAACTTATTTCGCCAATTGACATGTAATAGATACAACAATCAGAATATTATTTGGTGTTGGACAATGGCAGATTGTTTTATATTTTTAACATCTCTCTCTTTCTCTCTCTCTCTTACACACACGCACGCACACACACATACCTACATACACAAATACACACATGCATGCACAACCGCACACACTCGCACAAACATACCCAAAGGCTCGCACACAGACATCGCCTGTACTAATACTTAACACACACACACACACACACACACACACGCACACGCACACACTCACACACACACACACACACACACTTCCTCTCACAGTGAGAGCATCATCATTATTACATGGTATTCCATAGCAGCAATAATAATAATAATAATAATAATAATAATAATAATAATAATAATAATAATAATAATAATAATACTGGATGCTATATACGCGCCTTTCCCCAAATCTCCAAACAGGCTCAAAGCGCGGAGATCTGTACCAACATACCCGCTCAGTGGTTTCATCCACTCACTCACACACACAACAACAACAACAAATACACATCTTTATATTGACTGCGTCAAGTACCATTATTGAAGGGAGGGAGGAAAACCCTCAATGACCTCAATAGGCTCATACCTATATCACATACGTTCGCCCCTTGCGGGAATCGAACCCGCGACCTTCGGCATAGGAAACCGGCGACTAATTCACTGCGCCACGAGGCCACAGGCGCTCGCATTAAGTGGTGAGAAAAACTATAGCCTTTAAGATGCGTGGGTCAGACTTTACTGTCTATATGTACACTGTTGTTGTTTTTATCAATTGCTGATTCAGCCTCGATGCTTGAATCTTGATAAGTGTAACTCAGATTCGTTTATCCACGCAACCTGTTCACTAAGCAACGAGGCAGGCGTCGTCGTATGAAATTTTCCAACTTTATTCAGCAAGCATCAACAACTGCATACAATCGATCAATCGCTCTTTTCACTTTTTAACTCTCCACTTTTTTAACTCAACGTGGTCAAGGGGAAGACAAAGATTTTTCATGCGAACATGCTAAAGCGGTACTACCGTCGTCCCCAAAACGCTGCTGGAGTTGAAGTCTGTGTTGATACAGTTGTTTGTGAAGGTGAGGTTGTAGATTGGGGTGATGTGTTTTCAGAAGGGTTTTTTGATGTTGACAGGGAAAAGGTTTCTCATCATAGACATGTTGCTTGTTGTTCAGTGGGTTCGGCAGTGGTGAATTCAATGGTGGTACGTGAAGAGACAACAAGACAAATTTTGGCGTCTGTGGGTGTTGTCCAGGATGATGAGGATGATGATGTTTTGCTGCCAACTTTGCCTTTGGCATCGTCTATGACTGATGAGGACATTTCTTCAGTGGTTTTTGATGAGTTGTTGCCTGCGTCAGATCGTCAGGATCTCTTTTCTGTTTTTTATGGCTTTGCTGATATTTTGTCAGCAATACCGGGTTTATTGGACTTGGGTATGTTTCTGGTTGTTCTTTTGCTTGGATTGTTCTTAAGTTTTATCGTTTCCTGTGGGATGTTGCGTTCATCTTGCAGACAGATCACAGACCACTCACATATATGCAGACATGTAGGTTCAAGAATACACGAATCATGCGATGGGCTCTGTCCTTGCAAGAGTACAATTTTCATATTGAGCCTCTTCCGGGATCTCTCAACATTCTTGCTGATCTTTTGTCGCGATCTGCTGTTGTGCCGTAGATGTGCGGAAAAACTTCTGTGCTGGGAAAAGGCTGCTGTTTTTGAAAAAGAAACCTCGGTCGGTCTCTTTTTTTCGTAGAGGGGGGGGGGGGGGGTAGTGCAGAGAACGGTATTTATTTTTCCGGTATTTTTAATTAAAATTAATTTATGTTTTTTGGGATTGGCTAAAATTCTTCAGCCAATGGGAGAAGGGACATTCCGCAATCAGGGCGTTGTTCACTCACTCAAATTCTGTGTATGTCAGGCGACGTGGTCGTATGTGGTTGTGTCAGTGTGTAGGCCAGGAAAAAGGAGAAAGATTATAACAGAAAAGAGAAAAGATTATAAAAGAAAAGAGAAAGGAACTCTTGAATAAAAAGTAAAGAGGTAGAAGGCACTGAGAGTCTATTTGGAAGTGTGGATTCAGTGGGACTTTCTCTCTGGAAGTTGATAATTTTGTGCTGTAAAGATTACAGGTATTTATAATGTTTTTTTATGATTGTAAAATGTCGGATAAGTATATTTTTGTATTGCATTTGTTGTATTGAAAGGTGGTGAGCTGTTGTCCACTAAGATGGAATATTGAATTTGCATTGATGTAATAATATTGTTAATTACATGGGGCGATAGTTGTAGAGTAGTAGATAATGTAATATGAATGAAAGGCGTGAGCATGTTTGATAGTAATTTTCATTCATGAAGTAATTACCTGGATATGAATAATAGTGGTGGAGGAAGGAAAGTGATGAACGCATACGAAACGGAAGTGGAAAAGTGAATAAACAATGGGAGGTCAGCAAGGTTGAAACAAAAGAAGAATAATGAAATTATCAGAGTCAGAGAATTGATGTTTGTATATGTATATCGTTGTAGCGGCCTACTGGGAGCGGGAGTGACGCTATCCTCGCAGACCCGGGGTTGTCTTGGACAACGAAGTCAAGGCGTCCCGAGAGACATCGGAGAGGGTCAGCCTTACCCCTTTGCCTGACCAAAGACTACGGTATCGACTTCGGGTGGACTGGAGGTTAACGAACACTCCTCCACCCGTCGACGTTCGTCTCTTGTTACTACGTTACTGGCAGCCAGTGCCAGCTTGTGCATAGACCCACCTCCCACATCTAACGAGGTAGTGTGATCTTTTATGATTAATTTTGGGCCCGGTCAAGCGTTTACCGGCCCTCGAGTGCTCTGACTTGGCGTAGTCAAACTGGTATGAGTCCAGTGTAGAGACTAAGAGAGAGAGACAATCGGACATGATTATAAGTATTAGAATATCCGTGTGAAAGAATTAGAGTGAAAGTTTGATATAAATATTGTTATTTCTTTATATAAAGTTGAGAACGTGGAACGTATATTTTGTGTTGGTGTTTGCCTGTGTTGAGAAGAGTCGTACGTTTGTGGTAGTTAACAGAGAGTCTTGCACGCACGCTTATTTCGTTCTAGTAGTCAAATATATTTTGCATGCACTCAGATATTGTAAACAGGCACCCACACTAAAATATCCATCCGTTACATCTTTACTCACTTTTTGAAACAGTGCGGCACTTATATAGACTATACTCTACACTCTAGAGAACGTTCGAACATTTCAGCAAGACGCAATTACAGCCAATCAGAATAAAATTCGTCACAGGAACTATGCACAGTCTTACGTCATATAACCTTATTTAGGTTAGAAGAATCTCTTAGCTACTAGTAGATTTATCTAGATGCTTCGATCGATAGTAAACAAGCAATTCTAGAAAATTCTCCAATAATATCGACCAACGGAAATCATCAACATTATACAAAGCTTCTTCTAACTACAATGCAAAATCAAATCAAAGGTAAATACACTCTGTTATTGCATGCTTTGCAAAATAAAACGATCGAATCTATCGTGCGCGTCTCAAACGTAACACTATATATAGAGGCATATATGCATCTATGCATTCTCACATGTAGATTCGGGACGCCTGTTGTGGGCATACTAGCTAGACTTCTAACACTCTGCGTTTTATTGTAACTGCCCACAGATGTGTAGGTAGAATAGTAACTATATCCCTCTACACGAATCATGCATAATTATGGAAAAACGTTTCATATTCGCTCCTGTCGGATAGCGCAGTGGTTGGAGCACTCGCTACTGTGTCGCAAGTTAAGCATCGTCCAGTGCGGTTAGCACTTGGATGGGTGACCGCAAAACGTGAAGCGACAAATAACAACGCCCCCATTTGACTCAACTGTGACTGAGTAACTACTCTCTTAAGGGTGGGGAAGGTAAAGCAGCGAGGGAGAGAGATAGGCATCACCCTCATTACGCTGGCCCAAGATAAGTGTGATCTCCAACATCACGCTCCCCTACTGCAACCGGCTATGGGACTACCTTTTACCTTTTTATTCGCTCCTTATACTCGTTCATAAAACTGGCCCCAAGGGCGGTCTTACCTGTAACAAGATGAGAATCTTGCACATGACGTTTCCTAGGAACCATGTGTTGGAAACGTTCTGTACTAGTGTAGGCGGCAGACAGAGCAGGATGACGAGGAAATCGCCCAGGGCAAGGTTGACGATGAATACGTTGGTCACAGTCCGCATGTTGTGATTCCTCCACACCGCCCAACACACTAAGAAATTGCCCACCTGACAAAATGATACCATCATCATCATCATCATCATCATCATCATCTCATCATCATCATCATCATCATCATCATCATCATCATCATCGTCGTCGTCGTCGTCGTCATCGACATCATCATCGTCATTCTCTTCATGTTCATCATCATCACCATCAGCAGCAGTAGCAGCAACATCTTTGCCATTATCTGCGACTCACCAGGCCAACAAAGAAGGTGATGGCGTAGAGGACGATAAAGAACCACTCGGAAACTTTGGGGAAGATGTGCTTCTCCAATTGAACCTGATATTCTTCCACATCCCAACAGTATTCGTTCCAACACTCTGTGGTGTTGTCGTAACTGATGTTCCTCCAGGCGAGGGTGCTGTTGGTGTGGTCGGATAGGACGGTGAGATTGGGGAAAGGAGTAGTGGTGGTAGTGGTGGTAATGGAGGAAGTATGGAAGAGCGCGCGGCCCTCTACGGACCGTATCTGAGTCATAGTGAGAGCAAGCAAGGATTGCAATGGGCTAAATATAAACAGTCGCGAGAGATGGATTGTTAGAAGAATTTACTTAGGAGAAGGGTGGTGATACTGTCATACTTAGGAGAAGCATCGTGATACTGTCGTACTTAGGAGAAGAGTGGTAATACTGTCATACTTAGGAGAAGAGTGGTGATACTGTCATATTTAGGAGAAGGGTGGTGATACTGTCAAACTTAGTAGAAGAGTCGTGACACTGTCATACTTAGGAGAAGGGTGGTGATACTGCCATTTTTTATGGGAAATATTCTTTTGGAACACCGAGCTTTCTGCAAGGATTTACAGAAACAAAGTGCACTACTCAAAAATAGACCTAAAATAAGCTATTTATATAAATATAGCCCTCTTTTCAACTCGGCCAATCAGAGAAAGAGCTGTTGGAGATGATGTTGCAAGTCCTTGGCAACCTTTGTTTTGTTTTGGGATCTTAAAAACAGTATTTTGTAGAAGTATTCTGTTTGACCGAACGGAGTCAACAGTTGAGGTGAAGGACAGTTAGTTGAGGAAGGCGAAGAGGGCGATGTGGTGAACAGATACTTGAGAGGGAGAATGGAGAGTGAGGGGGGAGGATGGTTTATTGACAAGATTTGATGGCTGTAGGAGTGGCGGTGATCGTAGCACACAGTTCAAGAATACTGGTTAGACTTCCGATTCTGCCCTTTTACTTTGGACTACCCTGCAACAGATAGACAGAAGAAGAAACACATTAGTATCCAACACATACATGCCTGCGCCATAAAACCACACGCGCTGAATACACAGCATAAAAATAATGGCAACTGACCGGTGTTGATATTAAACAAAACAAAGTCAATATCCAACATTAACAGAGATACGTTTGGATAGGAGATGGGTGCCGCCAAGTTACCCTTAAGTCCACACAGCAAAAAGACAGTATTGCATACCACGCATTAAAATGGTACGGAGAACAAACGCGATGTGAAATATCCACTGACTGGTGTTATACGTGTATGGTAAGGCAGTCACGAAGACAGCAAAATATCTGTATTCTTTACCAGGCATGCTACAACATAGCTTATTTTTTCTTGAGCTGAAGTCGCAAAATCGAAAAGAGAAAAAGCAAAGGACAAATAGATCTAGCATCAGAAAGAAAAAAACAACAACATTTATTTTTCCCTACAATTGAAATATTCAGTAAGGTCAGGTGTTTCCATGATACATTTTCGGTCTTTCTGTTTGTAACGATTTTTTTCTTTCTAAATTTTTCTTTGTTTCTTTCATTGAACGTCTTTTCACCAACTTGTGGCCAAACTACTGTGCTACTGCGCCATCCCTTTTTTTTAAAGAAAAGGCACAGACAACAATACAATGAAAGGCAAAGACAACTATACAATGAAAGGCAAAGACAACAATACAATGAAAGGATGGAAGGCAAAGACAACAATACAATGAAAGGATGGAAGGCAAAGACAACAGTACAATGAAAGGATGGAAGGCAAAGACAACAATACAATGAAAGGATGGAAGGCAAAGACAACAGTACAATGAAAGGATGGAAGGCAAAGACAACAGTACAATGAAAGGATGGAAGGCAAAGACAACAATACAATGAAAGGCAAAGACAACAATACAATGAAAGGATGGACGGCAAAGACAACAATACAATAAAAGGATGGAAGGCAAAGACAACAATACAATGAAAAGATGGAAGGCAAAGACAACAATACAATGAAAGGATGGAAGGCAGGAACAAGGGGTGGAGGGAAGGAAGACAAACCAAGGAGAGAGAGAGAGAAGAAGAGAGACTGACAGACAGAGACAAACAGAGAGAGAGAGAGAGAGATTGGTTGTTTAATTGACTGACTGATTAATTTAAAAATATGGCTGCCCACACGAGGATTATCCGACTAGGCAGTATAAAAACATATTTTCAACGCAGAGCGAGAGAGAGAGAGAGAGAGAGAGAGAGAGAGAGAGAGAGAGAGAGAGAGAGAGAGAGAGAGAGAGACAGACAGGGACAGAAACAGATCGAAGAACAAGAATGAGAAGATGATGATGGTTATGATGATGATGATGATGATGATGATGATAATGATGATAACGATGATGATGATGAGGATGATGAAAGAAAAAAAGAAGAAAGGAAAGAAGGAAAGAAAGAAGAAACACACCCAAAAAAAAAAAAATTAAAGAATGTATTAAAAAAGAAAAGAAAAGTAGGAAATTGCATGATCATCTTAAATATATTATAAAGATCCGCAAGCCCTTTCTCTCACAGAAATTGGTTTCTGGTCAAAAGTTGTCTAGGAATGGATTTGCCATTATATTGTTCTCCATACAATCCGGCCAGGTTGTAGTTTATAGGTTCCTATATTGATTCAGTCATGCAAAGGTGCAGAATATTGTGTCTGAACAATACAAAACAGTTTCAAACAAACACACAAAACAAAGACTGAACTTGTAAACAGCAAGTGGTCAATAACCCTCTACTTCTAAACCCCCCAACCTACTGTCTTACATTGAAATATTTCTAAACCCCCCAACCTACTGTCTTACATTGAAATATTTCTAAACCCCCAACCTACTGTCTTACATTGAAATATTTCTAAACCCCCCAACCTACTGTCTTACATTGAAATATTTCATTACCCCCAACCTACTGTCTTACATTAAAATATTTCATTACCCCCAACCTACTGTCTTACATTGAAATATTTCATTACCCCCAACCTACTGTCTTACATTGAAATATTTCTAAACCCCCAACCTACTGTCTTACATTGAAATATTTCATTACCCCCAACCTACTGTCTTACATTGAAATATTTCTAAACCCCCAACCTACTGTCTTACATTGAAATATTTCTAAACCACCAACCTACTGTCTTACATTGAAATATTTCTAAACCCCCAACCTACTGTCTTACATTGAAATATTTCTAAACCCCCAACCTACTGTCTTACATTGAAATATTTCTAAACCACCAACCTACTGTCTTACATTGAAATATTTCTAAACCCCCAACCTACTGTCTTACATTGAAATATTTCTAAACCCCCAACCTACTGTCTTACATTGAAATATTTCTAAACCCCCAACCTACTGTCTTACATTGAAATATTTCTAAACCCCCAACCTACTGTCTTACATTGAAATATTTCTAAACCCCCAACCTACTGTCTTACATTGAAATACTTCTAAACCCCCCAACCTACTGTCTTACATTGAAATATTTCTAAACCCCCAACCTACTGTCTTACATTGAAATATTTCTAAACCCCCAACCTACTGTCTTACATTGAAATATTTCTAAACCCCCAACCTACTGTCTTACATGGAAATACTTCTAAACCCCCCAACCTACTGTCTTGCATTGAAATATTTCTAAACCCCCAACCTACTGTCTTACATTGAAATATTTCTAAACCCCCAACCTACTGTCTTACATTGAAATATTTCATTCTTACTACCCATTCCTTAATCGTGGTGAAGAAACGGAAACTCCGATGGTTTGGCCACGTCACCAGATCATCAGGTTTTGCAAAGACCATCCTGCAAGGCACAGTGCAAGGAGGTAGAAAAAAGAGACAGACCAAAAAAGAGGTGGGAGGACAACATTCGAGAATGGACTGGTTTGACACTGAGCGAAACCATCAGGGTTGCTGAGGACAGGGAAAGATGGAGTACGCTGGTTAAACGATCATCTGTGGTGCCCCTACGACCTCCGAGTTACGGAATAAGGATAGGATAGGATTCCTTTATTAATAGATTTCATTCCTATTATCCAGTCTATCATTCACGGATTTCATTCCTATTATCACACAAGAGTTTATACACTGCTGACTACGTCCTTCTTATTTCTGCACAACATAAAGAGTTGATGTGAGGTGAATGCGTGACTCAATAAAAGATCAATTTGGCTTATCGCTAGTCCGTTCTTTAGACCTTTTGGCAGTTTTTTTTTCATATTGGATAGACAAGACGACGTCAACGTCAGCTGAGGAAAATAGTACACGAAGTCTCCAACGCAACCGAGTCAACCTGGTATCACTGCTCTGTGACAGTTGCAGATTTAGGAAAATAATTTGCTGCTATTACATCTAACGGAAACTTAATTTTTTATTTACAAATACAATAAAGCTGTATTGTGTTGTAAAATAATCCAGTCTAACCGAGTGTTCATTTGTATAGCGCACAGCTTCCAGCCAAAAATACATATTCCGGGCACTGAATGTAATCACGCTCTTCTTAGAAGTATGTAATTATGTTTTGAGCGTTTCACGTACATTTTGAAAGCTCTACTAGATTACATAATAACGGTCGTCGTCGCTTGGCCGAATCGGATTGCTTTATTTATTTATATATTTATTTGTGATCATCACACTGCACACAGAATTGCTGGGGAGCAGGAGGAGAGAGGAGGTGGGGGTCCAGAGAAAGAGGTCTCTTAAGTACCAGGCTGCGTGCTTTGGTCTGGCCGGCTCGTGTCAAATCCGGCGTTAGCGTGAAACCAATCCCGCCATTCTTTGGTCTGTTAACTGACAGAACGCAAGCCAAGTCGGCAACTTATGGCCACAACACACGACCATTCCAAAAAGGCGTAAATAAACCCTGTGTGGCGTGACCATAAATATTTAGATGCCTTTCCATATCGTCAATATCGAGCTTGCCACAGGACTGTGTATTCAATATAGATGACTTTCCATATCGTCAATATCTAGCTTGCCACAGGACTGTGTATTCAATATAGATGATTTTCCATATCGTCAATATCGAGCTTGCCACAGGACTGTGTATTCAATATAGATGACTTTCCATATCGTCAATATGGAGCTTGCCACAGGACTGTGTATTCAATATAGACTATAGATCATTTTATATAATAATTCCTGTGTGTTACTCATTTATTGTCTATTATCCACTTAAGTGATTTAGACATTGAAAATAAGAAAATGAGCATATTACTGAACAAATGTAAATAATTAACTATATCAAAAAATCAACTCACTAACAAGAACAACTGAGAAAAAAATAAATTAAATCAAATAACTCTCTCTCTCTCTCTCTCTCTCTCTCTCTCTCTCTCTCTCTCTCTCTCTCTCTCTCTCTCTCTCTCCCTCTCCATACCTCTATGATTTAATAGTCACTGATACAAAAATTCAACATAAATCTTCCAACAGATATATAAATAAAATATTTTGCAAGCTTTCAACAAACTGAAAAATGTAAATCACTTAGTATCTTAATGTTTCCACTTGTAACAAAAAGTCAAAATCCGTGCATTTAAACAGTATATGAACCAATGACTAAGCACAATTACATGAGCAAAAAATATTTTACAAAATTTAGTTCGTAATGAATTTAAAAAAATTCTATATGCTAATGTTACAAAAGGTCTTGAAAATTCAACATGTAACGAATATTGGGGTGAATAATTGTATTTTAAAAAAAAAAGCTTTTCTATTTTTTTGATTTTTTTTAAGTAAATAAAGATATGTGAACAGTAACTGAATTCAAGTTCAGAGCACAGTTCTTTGCCTCTCGGTCTGCCCAATCTTTAAAGATAAAACCACAATATGATGGTATCCAACAGAAATTAACTTCTGTTCCATTTATAATCAATGAACAACATGTTCGATTTCATAAATTATTTCTTGTCGTTCCTTGCTATTTGTTGTATTCAAAGCCTGTAAAACAGACTGTGAATCCACACACAATACTATACTATAGAAAACAGGAGGCAAGCTAGCAAGTTTATTTAAATCCATTCTATGGTTTATCGTTGCCACGGAATATTGGTAATGGGTTCAATTTCTCAGATGTTGACCAGTATTTTAAATTGTTTCTGTTATTATATGCTGATGACACAGTCATTTTATCAGAGTCAGCTGAAGACATGCAGAAAGCTCTAGATATTCTTAATTTATATTGTGCGAAGTTTGGTCTGTGTATAAATATTGCAAAAACGAAAGTTATGATTTTCTCCCGCGGTAAAATCAGAAAGTTGCCTGTCTTCAAGTTTAATGATGTAATCCTTCAAATAGTTTGGGAATATAAATATTTAGGCACCCTTCTTCATTATAACAATAAATTTCAAAAGAACTTGAAAGCCCAGAGCGTGTCAGCTGAACGTGCGATGTATGCACTTTTAAGGAAGTGTAGAAAGTTAGATTTGCCGCTTGATGTCCAGTTAGATCTCTTTGATAAATGTATCAAACCGATTCTATTGTATAACTGCGAGGTATGGGCTCACGAAAAATTGGAAATATGTGATAGGTTGCAACTAAAATTTTTGAAAATGATCCTTAACGTAAAAACTTGCACGCCGACTTGCATGGTTTTGGGTGAGGTTGGCTGTTTTCCTGTCTCTTTGGATGCCAAATGCAGGTTACTTTGTTTTTGGTATAAATTGTGTATCGACTGTTGTAACGATTCCACAAAAATGTCGGTGCTTATGTTTCGTCTGTGCTCTTATTTGTTTTTTAATAGTGAGTATAAATTATCTTGGTTAAATACTGTTCGTTCTCTTCTGGACGATCTCGGTTTGTCTTTCATATGGTTGCGTGGTTGTAGTTATTCTTTGAATTATTTTAAGAATCTAGTCAAACAACGCCTAAAAGACCAATTTTTGCAAATCTGGCATCAGAATATAAATGAGCATAACAGTTGTATTACTTACAGAATTTTTAAGGAAAAGTTTTGTTTTGAGGATTATTTAGTTAATTTGTCACCATTTTTTAGAATAAATCTGTTAAAATTTAGACTCGGTTGCCACAAACTTCCGATTCAAACTCAAAGATATATAAATATTCCCAGAGAAGAAAGATTGTGTCCTTTGTGTGATTTAAATGAAATAGGTGATGAATTCCATTATTTGTTTAATTGTACTAATCCCCTTCTAAAAGACAACAGATTTTCCCTATTGCCACGGTATTTTAGGAATCACCCAAATGTCTTCAAATTAAATCAGCTAATAAACTCGAAATCAAAAAGCACACTGAAAAATTTAAGTCGTCTTATTGGAATAATACTTTCACTTTTTAAGTAGTACAGCATTGGTTATTTATTTATTTATTTTTTTTTTTTTCCCTCCAATATTTGAATACTGTTTGGTGGTCATGCATGTGTCCTTCACTGTTCTGGCTTTTTTTCCCTTGTTCTTTCTTTTCTCTGATGACTGTTGTTTTTGTTTTATCTTGTATCTTTATGCGATTGTTCTTTTGAGTGCATATCAATTTATTTTTATTATTTTTATATATTATATATTTTTTTCCAGTATTTTTCTTTTTTTTAAAGAGGTGTCACAAATGTTTGAACATTGTTGTTGCTTTTTCATTTAGTGCATATGTTATTGTGTGTAGTTAGAGGCTGCTATGTCTGTAATATATGATGCCGTTCTTGTAATCACTATGTATATATTGTGTATCCCTATCCCCCCATCTTCCCCCCTTGTCTGGCTATACGGCCCCCCTGGGCTAGGAGCCTAATTTGATATTTGCTGTTTTATCATTTGTTTGTTTAATAAAAGGACAAAGTTCCAAAGTTCCAAAGTTCCAAGTTCCATTAAAATAGCTATCAATTCTGCTGTAAAAATTGAAAACCATTTTCCTAAATCAAAATACCTAACATATTTTCAAATCGGGAATGACAAAAGCAGACCCCGCATATTCTGATTCTAGAACAGAACAATCAGTGAAAATTTTTTAAAGTATTATTATATTTTTCATTAAAAATAAATTTCTCTCTAAACTACTTGAACGTCTCATCCTTCAGCAACTTCTCTCCCATATATCTGCTCACAGTCTTCTTACTTCTCATCAGTCTGCTTACCGTCCTGGGCACAGCACAGAGACCGTTCTTCTTCGCGTTCCAAATGATCTTCTGATTTCTTTAGATAAAGACAAAACTTCAGTTCTTCTTCTCTTGGATCTTTCGGCCGATTTGGATACTATCGATCATGAAATTCTGTTATCACGTCTCAATAACGATTTTGGAATCTAAAACAGTGCTCTTAACTGGTTTCGGTCTTATCTCTCAGAAAGAAAACAAGCTATTCTCGTAAACGGTAGTAAATCTACCGCACAACCGCTTAATTTTGGCGTTCCTCAAGGCTCTGTGCTTGGCCCTATTCTGTTCATTCTGTACACCTCTCCTCTCTCACGTTTTATTAACTACCCTTTGGGGTCATGAGCAATCTTGCCACTGTAGATTGTTCAAACCTATAAAGGGAACAGTGAAAGCCACAGTTGAAAACCTGTCTTTCCTTTATAGGCAAGACGCTTCACTGCGGCAACAGTACCCCCGTTGGAGTGCCGGGGGTTTTCAGTATAAATAGTATCCCCACTTTATGGAAATTTAGTGCTTTAAATTCCCACTGTCACTGTCTTCCTCATTTACTCTTTCCTATTCCTGCTCTGTCCTTCACTCTGCTATACTATCTTCTTCTTCGCTAGATCAATGACCTACCTTTTTTCTTGAAAACTCTTCCTGGACAAGACTCCTTGTTTGTGTATGAGGTCTGTTGGATCAGCTTGGGAGTGTTGGACGCTTTCTGCCGGGTGGTCACTAGGGCTTCCTATGAATGTACTATTTAGCACTATAGGCATTTTATATGTATGTGTTTGGTTGATGATTTATAATGATGTTTGTATTCTATTTTGTTTTTGTAACCGGGGTGTTCGCGTAGTTGAGGTCAACCCTCAGCCGTCCCCCGCGTGGGATGTCTTTATTGTAAAGTGACTGGCCGGTGGAGGGCATTCAATTTTCCCACTGGGGTTGTTTCAGCAGATCTTTTATGCGGATCGGGGGTTGTCCGGTCCTGATTTGGCTCGGAAGAGTCCGCTGGACCTAAAGCAACAATAAATCAATCAATCAATCAAACGTTTCATTAACTCACATTCTGTCCGCCACGAAATGTATGCTGATGACACCCAACTTAATCACTCTGACTCTCCTTCTAACTACAATCATTTAGTTCAGACCCTTCAAGATTGTGTTACAGAGGTAAAATCTTGGATGTCAAACAACCGTCTCAAGCTAAATGATAACAAAACTGAGGCTTTCCGTGCTTCTCCGTCATCTGCAGACCCCTCTTCTCTTCCCTCAACTATCACTGTTGAAACTACTTCTATTTCTTTTCTGACACTGTTCGCGATCTTGGGTTTTTTCTCGACCAGGATCTCTCCATGCAGAAACACATTGCAAAAACTTGTCAGATTGCATACAATGAACTTAGACGCATAAGCTCCATTCGACAGTATCTCACACAAGAAGCAACAAAAACACTAGTTAGCGCATGCATTCTGTCTAGATTGGATTATTGTAATTCACTCCTTGTAGGTTGCACACAGAAAGTCCTTAGACCTCTTCAGCAAGTCCAAAACTCTGCAGCTAAACTCATCTTCAAAGCACGGAAATCACAGCATTGCACACCTCTCTTTCAAGAGCTACACTGGCTCCCAATTAAACAACGAATTAAATATAAAACCTCACGTCTCTGCTACCACATCATCTCTGGAACTGCTCCTAGCTATCTTTCCGAACTTTTGACTGTCTATGTTCCTTCTCGGTCTCTCCGCTCCTCTGCAGATGAAAGGATGTTCCGTGTACCAGAATACCACAGGGTGAGACACGGTGGTAAAGCTTTCAGTTTCTTCTCCGTTCAGACCTGAAACTCGCTACCTCGGTCCGTCCGTCACAGTCCTTCACTAGCGTCTTTTAAATCGAACTTGAAGACGCATCTTTTTAGAGAGGCCTTTTCTTAGGCGCCATGAGTGAGTGTTGTTAGTTATTTTTGGTGTTGAGATGTATATGTGGTTGTGTGTTTGTCACGTGGGGTTTAGTTGTTACTGGGCTCTGCACAATGGAATGCTGTAACCCTCACGCTTTATCCTGTGGGAACCGCTAGTGAGTCACCCTGTGGATTACTTTAATAAATTTATTTGTTTAGCTCGGTCTGTGTTAAGGCTGGGGCACAGAGATAGATAGAAAAATGGTAAAAGATCACTGTCACACTAGCTTTCACACGGCTATGAATCATATGTAGTCCAGCCACTTGATAACAGTTAAAATCACACATTTATTTCTTCTACTCTATACAAGATTTTCGATGTACTAATCTACCTTAAAAAGTCTTAAGTCAATGCAAATAATTCGATCGCTGATAGTCTATGCAGCTGTTATGTCTTCATAGGGCACTGGCTACTAAAGTTCTTGAAGATTGGACTACTGTGGTCCGTTTTACTACAGTTCTGAAGAGTGGACTACGGTGGTCCTTTTGCTATCAGTTTGGGTGCACTTTTGCTTATGCACTTAACTGTCACGTAGTGGGTTTGAAGTCCTTCATTGAGGTAGCTTCTGGTACACGATGTGTCGTCATGTAGTTTGGTCCCTTGCCACGCTGTGGGGTCTTGCAGGGTGTTTTCCAGGGTTGCTCTCTCAGGCTTGTGCTGTAGAGGCTAAACAGCCAACTCGTCTTTCCTGTTGAGTTGGGCGCACGTTATAGCTCGCCTGCTCGTCTGTAATATAAGAGACGAAATTCTGCACAACCTTGAATAATAGGTCTGTGCAGAGCGTCTCACTGAAAGCCAAAGTAGCCCTCAGTGATAGCTCCACATCTCTATACATAAGCGACGAACCTTCTGCTACGTCCGTGGTCCACTGGAATCTCAACTCTAATTTCCTATACATACATAAATATAAATCGTGGCTAACTATACACATAAAGAATTAATAATATCATAAACATTCACTGGTACAGCCACTGGTCTGCAAACATACATATAGGTTAAACAACAGTGGTTCCGTCAGGTATACAACATGGCGGCGCAACCGGTCGTGTTTCGCCACGTGGTCACGCAAATTCGGAGTAACAATTCAAATCTATGCATAGCAAATTCCACAAACATAATTTCAACAATAATATAAATATATCACGATGAAACAGAAGTATGTTCATTTACCTGTTTGACAATGTCAGGCCCCGTGGCTACTTGATAGAATTCTAAGATTCTCAAGTCCTGCTTCCTGGTCTATTCAGTGGAGGTATTGCTCTACTCAGGTGTAGCTGTGTACCCTGTGGCGTCTTACTCTCAACTGACCTAATACCTGGTTTGGACTGAATCAGCCAGAACTGGATCTAGCCGCTCAGCCTGAGTCCTGGTTGGCTAAAACTTTACGATCCCACGCACACAGTGCTGACGTCACTACACTGTTTGCGTCAAGCTCGCGGTGTGTGTACCTCCGTATACTGTAATCGTCTGCTGCGTAATAACTAACTTTCTAAGGTTACAATGACTAAACAAGGCTACATAGTAAATAGGCAGGGTAAAACTAGTCATCTCGTCACAGTGTTATTGACCAATGTACGCATGTTGTGTTTACATTTGTTTGTGTAAAGCGCTTTGTGAATTTGGAAAGCGCTGTATAAATAGCCTGTTATTATATTATTATTATTAAAATGTATGCGAACATCTATGGCTACCATATTCTTATCTGAATGTTTAATAATTCATAACAATTAATAATTAATGCGTAATAATTCGTACAAAAAAGAAACACAGGTACATCAACACACAAAACATATCAACGATGCATGGCGAGACCAATAGTCTTTATGTGAAAACTCATCACGTCATCAATATGCAGCTTAAAACGTTATCAATGTTGGCTTGAAGCGTCATC